>SJYQ01008757.1:282839-460484 GCA_006410935.1 Redunca redunca | reverse complement strand
ATAGTAAATTAAATAATAAAAATTCATTGTGGCTACATTTCTTAATGAGGTTAATGGGATTGTCCTAGTTGGACAACAAATATTACATATTGCTAGAATGAAAAAGGAAGTCACATCAATTCTATTTTTTAAAAACATTTTTTAAAAATTCTATTCTTTTCTGAAGACTGTTTGCTTTGTTTTTCTTAGATGCAAACACTGACAAATCTTACTAACATGAGTAAGTGGATAGGAACAGGAGATATTTTGATAACTTCATTAATTATTTGAAATCTTTTTGGGTTAAATGCCTCAAATCACACTGTGATCCATCTTCAAAAATTATTTTCTCCTTCAATTTTGTTGAAAAAGAAAAAGCTTCCTAAGGCATTTGTTATCCATCATTAGAACCATTCACTTTTTCAATTTCTAAGACTATCCTAAAGACTTTTCTAAAATTTATTCAATGACTATTAACTACATCTGCTATTTTTTCACCTTGTCTAGTTCAATTTATTTATAAAAACTGGAAAATTAAAATATCATTAATTTCAATCCACTTTTCCCAACGCAATTTTAAGAAGTAAAATACTGCTATTTTATAACATGTTTAAATACCTATTGGTTAAAATCTTAGAGCTCAGATTTAGCTCTTTTGACTTATGGAAAATGCATAATCTAGTTAGCAACACTAGTCTTTCTTGTCAACCCAATTTACAAAAGAGATTTACTTTCTCTAAGAAAATGTCTGACAAATTTTTAATTCAAATCAACATTATAGTACATTTTGGGGGATATTATGAAACCTACCATAAAAAAAGACTGCTCCTAATCTTGTAAAAATGATTATTAAAAGCAGACAAGATGAAGGTCATGAAGAATATAATTAATCTATTTCCTGAAAAGTTGTAGAAACAAGAATAAACCCATTCGCTGTTTTTCATCAGTTTGTCATAATTCAATGTTTTGTGCCCAAATTTGTTATTTATCAAACAAAAAGCATGATGAAAAAGTGTGGCATTTTTTGAGTAATTCTGTATGTACTGAACTTTAGAATTAATTTTTGGAAATAAATAAGAATCTTGTATGAAAACACAGAAATAACTCGAATTTCATAGACATTGAGATAAATTTTCTAACACATTTAATGAGAGGAAAAGGTATATACTGCTAAAAATGAGTTTATCCAGCAGCTAGCATTTAATTTTCTTTCTTGATTAATAGGAGTTGTAGGAGAGAAAATATTTAAACATTTTATAAGGTGAAGTAATCTCAGGATTGATTGTAATTGGAATACATATCTCACTATATTACTTGATAAAATAGATTTTAACAACCTACTAAGTAATGCACACTGCATTTAAAAGAAATCATATAAAACTTTTATCTGTGGGTTATATCCAGTACAAGTTCCCAACTTCAATGGCCCCTGAAAACACTTCAGTTGTGTTTAAAAGAATCAGTGTTACAAACCTGTGCTGGTGCAGCTGCTCACTGAGTATTGAGAGAAGTTGGGAAGGATCGCTTTTCTTTGCTATGGTGGGTGAGGGAAAGCCATTTTTAGCCTTCAATAGTGCTTACAACGTTGTCTTTCCTTCACTCGCCCCAGACTCTGTCAAAGCCATGCAGTTTTGACAAGACTTAAGGAATGAAGAGCTGCGGTCCTTACCCCAAATGCCAACATACCCACTGCGTGAATTCCATAACGCATCTGATGAATGCTACTGATGAACCTGTCTGCAGGCAGCAACAGAGACACAGAGAACAGACTTGCGGACACCGTGGGGGAAAGAAAGGGTGGGGTGAACTGACAGAGTAGCAGGGAAACATACATGTTACCTGGATGGCGCAGGGAGCTCAGACTGGTGCTCTGTGACAACCTAGAGGGGTGGGATGTGGTGGGAGGTGAGAGGGAGGCTCAGGAAGAAGGGGACACAGGTACTTCTGTGGCTGATTCATGTTGACATATGGCAGAAACCAGCACGACAGTTATTGTAAAGCAATTATCCTCCAATAAATTTTTTTTAAAAAGTCACTTCTCTAAGGATCCACCATGTAGGATGTGGCTTTCTCTTACCTAAAGAATGGGTGAAACAGGGAAGGAATGGAAGTCCCAAGGTGGGGTTCTTGTGCCTTAATTCACCAAACTGATATCTTTAATTGTCCTTTTTGTTTGGTGCAGTGAAGGATTTTACATCTTATCAGGTCAGGTCAGTTCATTTCAGTTGCTCGGTCGTGTCCGACTCTTTGCGACCCCATGAATCGCAGCACACCAGGCCTCCCTGTCCATCACCAACTCCCGGAGTTCACTCAGACTCTCACGTCCATCAAGTCCATGATGCCATCTAGCCATCTCATCCTCGGTCATCCCCTTCTCCTCCTGCCCCCAATCCCTCCCAGCATCAGAGTCTTCCAATGAGTCAACTCTTCGCATGAGGTGGCCAAAGTACTGGAGTTTCAGCTTTAGCATCATTCCTCCCAAAGAAATCCCAGGGCTGATCTCCTTCAGAATGGACTGGTTGGATCTCCTTGCAGTCCAAGGGACTCTCAAGAGTCTTCTCCAACACCACAGTTCAAATGCATTGATTCTTCGGCGCTCAGCCTTCTTCAGAGAACACCATAATGGAGTTGGGAATGGGTGAAGGAAACACTTTTCTTTTGTAAAAACAGGAGAAGGGTGATTAGAATGGGGGAGGATGAAAAAAGGGAACCAGAAATTTGAGGACTTGCAACTGATAAATGTAACCATATCTGCGGACTCCTAGGAAAATCCATACATGTTGAATGTCTTTTTCCAACATCTATATGCATATGTATACACATACCCATGCACACAGCCTTACAAGCTCATAGCCGCTGTATACTCCCAAACATTCTCTCACACGCCTTCACACTTACACATACTCTTGTACTCACACACATATAGGACTCATAGACTCACAAATGCAGAAAAATCCATATATACTCACAGTCACTCACACTGACTTACATA
Source organism: Redunca redunca (assembly GCA_006410935.1). NCBI lineage: Eukaryota > Metazoa > Chordata > Mammalia > Artiodactyla > Bovidae > Redunca > Redunca redunca. Next base: position 457,513 of record SJYQ01008757.1, on the reverse strand, counting down.
TTCACATACATCCACACACACCTACACTCGTACAAAGTATAGAGGTTAGTACTAGGCCCAGAGAGGTCTTTTAATTGCCTTAGGTCACACAGTGCATGGAGAAGGAAATGGCAACCCACTCCAGTGTTCCTGCCTGGACAGAGGAGCCTGGCGGACTGCTGTCCACGGAGTCACAAAGAGTCAGACACGACTGAGCGACTAAGCCAACACCACCACCACACAGCACAATTGTGTGCTTCAGCTTTAAGACAACTTTTCTAAGACATCATCTGTAATTCTCCTCACCTAGGCTACAAGTTTGGCTTGTCTCCTAGGAGACTGGGAGGTGAGGTGTTTTGAGGATTGTTGAGGTGTTTGGCCCCGCACCTTGCTAGGATGATAAGGTGCCAGGTCTTAGCAAGTTGAGCCGAATCCCTGCTGTGTCAGTGTGCTTTGCCCTCGGAATCAGCAGTGTTTCTCTCGGAGGCAGTGCAGCCAGGGAGACCGGTCCTAACAGCGTAGGAGGCCCGCAATGTCCCTAACTGATGGCTGGTTCTGGCATCAGCTGCCGGCTGGCAGCAAACAGGAATCACTATTGATGCGCCCGGACACACTCGTGCTGCTTGCGGTCCTGCTTGTCCAGCGAGAGGCAGCCTGGCTGCCGGGATGGGGGCGGGCGCCTTGGGATGCGGTCCCAGGCCTGCCCCAGGCGTGCTGTGTGACCAGAGCAGGTAAAACACCTCTCTGGATGCCCCTCCAACCTCTGTAGTGTGCCTGGGGGTAAGTAAGCACGTGTCTTAAGTATGCAATGCGTGTGAGTGTATGAGTGTGTGGATATGTGTCTGAGCATGAGTTCGAGAGTGTATGGCATGCATGCGTGTGTGTGTGTGTGTGTGAGTGTATATGTGTTTCAGTGCAACAGTGTTTGTAAGTGTGAAGTTGTGTGTGTGATGAGTGTATATGTGTATGTGTGTACATGCAGATGTTGTAGAAAGGAAGGGTGAGGCAAAGGGGAATCTCTCTTGGGATTCTGAGAGATTCGGGAGTTGGTGAAAGACAGGGAGGTTGTGAAGTTCCGGGAGCTGGTGATGGACAGGGAAGCCTGGCATGCTGCAGTCCATGGAGTCGCAAAGAGGTGGATACGACTGAACGACCGAACTGAACTGAACAAGGGATTTCAGATCATCATAGTACCTCCCAGTCGTAGGTGAGGACGCATGAAATTTCTCTGCTTCCTTCAACAGACACTGATTGGTTCATACAATGTATGCTGCTGGGCCCAGAGTAGGAGCTCAGTGCTACACCAGGCCAGTGTGGTTCTTGTCCTCATGGAGCTTATGGTCTTGGATTCAGATTAGAACACAGGCTTTAGTGCTTCCATGTGAGAGTGACCACAGGGGCTCTTAGGGACTGTGGGATCACAGAGGAGGGCCCCTGGATGCAGCTAGACACATCGCCCTTCCCGCTGCGCCTGAAGAGTGGGCACGGTCCGAGACCGAGTAGAAGCAGGATGCCCCGGGCGCTGCCTGCTATGTTGTGCTGTGTTCAGCTGATTCAGTCCGATCCTCTGCGACCCCATGGACTGTAGCCCAGCCGGCTCCTCTGTCCATGGGATTCTCCAGGCAAGAATACTGGAGTGGGTTGCCATGGCCTCCTCCAGGGGATCTTCCCGACCCAGGGACTGAGCCTGCATCTCTTACGACTCCTGCATTGGCAGGCGGGTTCTTTACCACTGTCAACACTACCAGCTAAATGTGGCTGTTGAGCACTTGAAAATATGACGTGTCCAAACTGACATGTGCTGTAGGTGTAAAATACATACTGGTCTTTGAAGACATAGTGTGAAAAAGAATGTAAATTATCTCAATATTTTATTATCTTAACCGCATGTTGAATGTTGGATACATTTTGGGTGTTGATAGTTGCTCAGTGTGTCTGACTCTGCCATCCCATGAACTGTAGCCCATTGGGCTCCACTGTATATGGAGGTTTCCAGGCAAGAATAGTGAAGCCGGTTGCCATTTTTCTTCTCCAGGGGATCTTCCCCACCTAGGGATTGAACCTGTGTCTTCTGCACTGGCACGTGGATTCTTTACCCCTGAGCCACCAGGAAAGCCCAACATTTTGAATAGATTGAATTAAATAAAGTGTATTATTAGTGATAAGATCACCTATTTCTACCTTTTTTTTTTTCGGTGTGGCCACTAGAAAATTTAAGATGGTATAAGTGGCTCGAGTCCTTCTGGTGTTTTCCTACTGGCCAGCACTGCTCTAGGCAACAAGAATGGTTTGTGCAGAGACCCAGAGGTTCTGCGGTCTGTGCAAAGGTTCAAAGGGTTTGGAGAACTGGAAGAGATTTCTCATTGCTCAGATTGGGGGTGGGGAGAGAGCTGGTGAGAGTGGGAGAGGTTGCGGGGCAGCAGCAACATGAAGGGGCCAGTGAGCCTTTTCAAGGCATCACTGGAGGAGAGTTCCCTGGTGGTCCAGTGGTCAAGACTCCGTGCCTCCACCGCAGGGGTCACAGGTTCGATCCCCTTGCTTGGGGAACTAAGATCTTCCAGGCTGTATGGCACGCCCCACCCCCACCCCAAAAGCATCACTGAAGGCAGCAGGGAGGGTTTTTATCTTGCTGCATTGGTTCTTCACTGTGGCCTGCGGGCTCTCTAGTTGTGACACGCAGGCTGAGTTGCCCTGCAGTGTGTGGGGTGTTAGTTCCCTGCCCAGGGACTGAAACCACACCCCCTGCATTGAAAGGTGGGTTCTCAACCACTGGAGCACCAGGGAAGTCTCAACAGGAAGGGATCTTAAGCAGGAACATGCCTTGAACGGACTACCCTGGAGGCTCATTAGTAAAGAATCTGCCTGCAAAGTAGGAGATGTTTGCTCGATCCCTGAGTCAGAAAGATCCCCTGGAGGTGGGCATGGCAACCCACACCGGTATTCTTGACCAGAAAATCCCATGGCCAGAGGAGCCTGGAGGGCTTCAGTCCATAGGGTCGCAAGGAGTCGAACGTGACTAAAGTGATTTAACATGCATGCAGGCCTTGAACAGAATGACATGCTTTAGAAATTCTCCTCTGGCTTCTTCATGGAAAATGGAATAAGAAGTGGAGGCAAAATTGACAGCAGGAAGGCCATGAAGAAGGTTCTAGCAGTGATCCAGATGAGAGAAGTCAGTGGCTGGGCTTTCGGGTTCCCAGCGTGGATGAAGAAAAGGAGGTATGAGTACACTTATGACAGTCACAGAATCACTTCTGTAAGGAACTCTACAGGAACCGAAGTCTTCAGCGTTTGCATCTGATATATGTGGAATCCTAAAATCACAGACTGATGGGGGCAGGAAGGTAGCTTGGAAGTTATCTGGCCGTTCTTCTTTAAAGCTTCGATAGAATGTTTAGTCCCAAACCTGAAGAACTCTACAACAGGTGAGTGACTGCTTCCTGGGCGGGAGAGAGAAGGTTTTCTTCCCAGGGGAGGTTTGTCAGAGCTGCAGCTGCATGAGTATCCCCTGGAGAGCGGGCCACACGCATCTCTGAGAGGTTGGTCTGGAGGTGGCAGTCCCCCCGAGCAGCTGGGTCCCGAGCAGTGCTCTTTCTGCAGAGGTCACTGCTTTGGCAGATGCTTGGGAATTTCCAGGTGCCTGGTAAGAGCTCCTGGCTCCTCGGAGAATCTGCCCACAGTCTCACAGCCTCAGGAATTTCATGGCCGTGATGGAGAAATTCAGCCACTACTTGGCAGCTGTCCTTAACACAGTCTCCCAACTGGTTCCCCCATCGATGATTTTGTGCACTGGCCCCAGCCTCTGATTCTTCATGATGCTGAAATCTAGTTACTCTCCACCCCTGCCTCAAAATCTTCCAAGGTGCCCCACGTTCCAGAGATGGAAGCCCATGCACGAGTGCATTCTAAGTTGCTTCAGTCATGTCCGACTCTGTGTGACCCTGTGGACTGCAGTCTGCCGGGCTCCTCTGTCCATGGGATTCTCCAGGCGAGAATACTGGAGTGGTTGCCATGCCCTCTTCCAGGGGATCTTCCGGACCCAGGGAAGGAACCTCTTAGGTCCGCCTGCATCCCCAGGTGGCTTCTTGTACACTGGCGCGACCTGGGGAGGCCCGCACACCTTCACAGGCTCCTCAGGGCTCTCTACAGTCTGGTCCTCTTCCTCCTCCCATCTCTCATTCTTCTTTCCAAGTCTTTGACCCTCTAATCGTGCTGACCATCTTCGAGTCTCAGAACACACCCCAGCATGACTCACACTGGTTTCTACTGCTGTCAGCCTCTCACTTTCTCCCCTGAGATGTAGTCTGTACATTTCCCAACGTCATGGAAGACTAGTGCCTTCCTGAAGCCTTCTCTTCTGTCTCGCCATCATTCACCCCAGGCTCCTCTGCCCTTCCACACGAGCCAGCCTGTTTACATGCTTTCCTTCCCTGCCATGCTCTGAATTCCTTACAGGCAGGGACTCTGCTTTCTTTGTGCTTGGAACCTAGGGATGGATAAGAAACACTCAATGTCATTTTGAGGCCTTGGGATGGATGGCGTCCTACTTTCAGTCTGGCACAGGGACCTGCCTGGCACAGTCACGGCAACTCGGATCAGGAGGCAGAGCTAGGACCAGGGTGAGTGAGGAGCCATAGGTGCAAAATATAGGGAAGCATGCAAACAAAAGAGAGCGTGAACTCTCAGGCGCCCACCCTGCGCTGGCCTGATGCGGGGAGTGAGTGTCTCCAAGGCACCTCCCTTGCCTGATCCTAGTCTGAGCTCTGGCAGGAGGGAGGGATTGGAGAAGTCTTGGAATCTAGAATGGGTCCAACTACAGGGACAGGCCAGATTCCAGAGTCCGGTTCCTCCTCTCACACTGACACACGAAGCGATCAAAATGAGCCCGTGCCCACGGGGCACAGAACTCCCGGTGTGACTCCAGAGCCCACTGGCACCAGGAGAGTGACACATTCCCAGCAGATGGGAGGCCTAGGGACCCTGGAATGACTGATGCTTGGAACACTCCAGAGACAGATAAGATGACAGCGCTCGTGTGATGTCCCTCTAAGGGAGCAAGGTACCAGCTGCGGGCTGGGGCGTGGCAGCAGGGAGTAGTCTTATGAGATAGAGCCAGTCAAAGCATATGAACTAGCAGGGCCCCTAAGCAGTGACTGGGGTCTAAGGTTAGATCAAGGACTTGAGGCTAATTGATTAGAACTTCTGAGTACCTCCATGTTTCCACGGGCCAGCCTCCATGGGACTGAGTGGGGAAGAAGGAACGGAAAGAATGATCCTAGCAGGAGGCGGACAGCGAGGACAGCCAGCCTGTGTGCCGAGAGCACTAGGCCCCGTGGCCGATGGCACTGGAGCATGGGGGTGTCACAGGAACCCCGCCCTCCTCTCTGGAGCTGTCTCTCAGGGTGTGGTCAACGTGAAGGAAGGCGACATGGAGGGGAGGGGAGGCAGAGAGGCAGAGGCTGTTTAAATATGGCCCAAGCCACATCTGTACTGGTCTGTGGATGGAAACAGCATTCGCGAAGAGTAGCCAACGGGTACAGTTATAGAGCCCTAGCAGTGGTCCTCTGTGGCCAGGTCGTGGCCTGAGTCAGAAAACCCAGGGAATCATACTGTGGGTATAGCTCCGTGGGCTTCAAACCTGGGAGCTTCTGGTTCACAGGTCTAGAGTTCATTTCAAATGAGCTCCCAGGGTGAGATGCAGCCTGATTTGGGAGCCACTGCTGGGAGCTGAGTTGAAGGAGGCCGAGAGCTGGCAGTTCGTTTGGAGTTAGTCTCATGTTTTCCTTTGGGCCTCCTTTAAGCCATGAAATTCTCCCAAACGTGCACCGCTGACATTCAAACTAGAATATTAAGGACAAGATTCTGAGAAACACTAGATATTTCTAGCTGTTGTACTTTCCTTTCCTCTGCATCACTCCTTTCAGATGTCCTGATGGTCCTTTTCTTGCTTTAGTGAAGAGGTTCTCAAACCTCAGCGTGCAAAAGAGTCATCTAGAGATCTTGATTAAACGCACATTATCTTCCATGCCAGAGTTTTGGAATAAATGGATCTGGGTTGGAATGAAGCCTGATAATTGCGTTTTAAACGACTTTCCAAATGATGTTGATATTACTGGTCCAGGGACCATACTCTGAGAACCACGGATCTGGTAAAACAAAAGGCATAACATACACCTAGTTAGAATTCCAAAAGGAGAAGAAAGAGACGCACGAGCAGAAGGAATATGTGAAATAGTAATGGCTGGGGATGTTCCAAAGTCAGTGACAGACACTAAGCCCCAGCTTCGGGACTGCCTGCTTGAATGAGTGGGGCGGTGTTATGTGGTCACCTAAGTTAGTGACCAAGAAGGAGCTGCTAACGGAAGGTTATTTGCACCCTGCCAGCTAGCTCTGCCTGAGAAATGGGCTTGCCAAAACAGTTTTACTCTAAAAGTCAGTTTTTGGGTGGCCTTGATTTTTGTCTGTATCCCAGGAAGCCTTCCAGATAAGCCAGGATGAGAAAACAGGTCGGCTCACTGCATGGAGCCGAGTGAGAACAGAAGGCAATGGGGAGCGATCTGTTGCTGGAGGGAGAAAGCTCACCGAGGCCATTTTGGCTTTGGGTTGTTGTTGCCATTTTCTAAGAAGGATACTTGCGACTTTGCCTCTCCAATGTGCCAACAACAAAATGGAAAATACAACACTTCACTGGCTGTTTTGTCACATCTCTTAGGAAACATTTGATTGATGTTTTGGATTGACTTGCTCAGAAGTTGAGTGTTCCGGAATTTAATGCTCTGATGTCTGAGATGATCAAAATGCACCGAAGAATATTAGCTTCAAGCAGAATTAAAAGATGCTCTATGTGTCTGTACTGAGTAGGTAGTGTTGTGGGAAGAGAGTGTGGAGAAAGCCAGGTTCTGAAATGCCTCAAACAAAGTGAATAGGTTTCTTTGTTACGAACCTTTAATATGAGAAAACGTGCAATGGGAGTTCTTTTTTATTGAAGTATGGTTGATTTACAGGTGGTGTTAGTTTCAGGGGTACAGCACAGTAATTCAGTTACACATCTATGTATTCTTTTTCAAATGCTTTTCCCTTATAGGTTGTTACAAAATATTGAGTATATTTCCCTGTGCTATACAGTAGGTCCTTATTGGTTATATATTTTATAATGGGAGTCTCGACAGAGGAGGTGGAGAACTATACTGTGGTGTGAAATATTTCCCAAACTAATTTGAATAAGGGTGCTTTTCCCCCTACAGAATGCCTGTACTAGAGGCAAATAATTTCCAGTGTGCTGTTTAAACAAAGTAAAGATTTTCTTTCCTTTCAGATGACTGAAATCCAGACGTTGGCAGTCCAGGTGACTACGACTGTGATATCTATCCCCTGGGGCCTCATGCTTCTTTTATCTCTCTATTCTTAGATTCTTGGCTTATTACTTCCAACCCCACCCCAGTCACGACACAGTTCCTGATGGCTACCACTGAGCCCACCATTACACACCTGTTCCATGCAGAAAGTTGGGAGAGAAGGGTGAAGGGCATGAAGTTGGTCCCCCAGAGCATCTCCCTTGGGATTTCCTGGAAGTCCCATCCCATAAATTCTATCTGCATCTCATTTGTTACGTTTAGCTGACATGGAGACTAGGAAATGTGGGTCCAGAGCTGAGCACATTGCTGCTGTAAAAATTAATAAACAAACATCTCAATTAAAAAAATGAGGCGATCAAAAGAGGTAGCCCTTATGTCTTGTGATGAGAGTAGGGCCCAAGAAGAAGAAAGACTTCCTCTTCTTGCCTGGCAAGAACTCAGCCAATGAGAGGCAGCTACAACTCCACCAATGAAGAGCCAGCCTGGCAAGAACCCAGCCAACGAGAGGCAGTTACAACTAAGCCAATGAAAGCTTTCATGTTTCAGACTTTTAATTCCTCCAAGGGACCCTTTGTTTACTATAGCCCTTCCAGTTTCCTTTTCTCCTCTCTAAAGGAGTTATCTCCATTTTTGCTGGGGATTTGCATGTGGCTCACCATGCGCAAACACTGAATTGTAATTTTTGCTGATCCCAAATAAACTCTCCCCCAACTTTTTTTCCTGAAGAAATAATTGGCAGTCTATTTGTTTTAGGTCAACACTGCTCTGAGTTAAATCAGAAGATTTTTTCTTTTTTAATTGGGGGATAATTGGTTTACAATGCTGTGTTTGTTTCTGCCATACATCAAGGGGAATCGTGCATAAGTATACATGTGTCCCCTCCCTCTTGAGCCTCTCTCACACCTAAGTCAGAGTGTTATAGCCAAACAGGAAAAGAAGAAAAAATGTCAAAGAGGCAAACAGTCTCTATACAAACATCCAGCCAAACAAAGCTCAGGGCTCAGTTTAGGAAATGTTGATGTGTATTGATCCCTCACTGGTCTCCAATGTTTTGTCTTACAGGCTACATGATCTTTTTTTGTTTTCTATCTCTCTCACACACACATTCTGTATTTCCATTTATCTTTGTCTCTCAACACACATATAAGTATACAGAAATTTATATATCTATGCAGGTATGTCTTAGATTATCCACAGACTGTAAATGATTAATAGACTTAGAGCAGGAAGAAAATTTAGAAACTATTTAGCTCAGTGGTTCTCAACTGTGGTAGCATGTTAGAATCAGTTGGGGGAATTTATAAAAATATTTATGCTTGAGTCCTACTAATTTGAATTATAATCTTTGGGGATAATGCCCAAATATTCATCGTTTTTTCCCTAAGTCTTTCTTCCCAGTTAATTCACTCTGTAGCCAGGTTGGAAATATGTGTTCTAGACTTACTTCATCATTTTATAGGAAAATTCTCTGTGAAATTATTTCTTTCATGTCTGTTTACCCCATTAGACTGTAAAACCTATGAGAGCAGTAATAGTACCTATTCTGTTAACACGATATCCATCCCCAAAGCCTAGCACAGCCCTGGCACAAGGTTGAGTGAATTAATATGAATGAATGAGTCAACCAAGGCTCAGAGAGCAGAAGGTCCTTATGCAAGGTCACAGAGCAAATACACACGCGGCTGAATGAGGATTAGGAATTTCATCTCTCAACTTCCTGTTTCGGGCGCCTTCAGGTACCCCATGGCTTCTATAGTCAGATGGTCAGGACTTGGGCTCTTCACTCCAGATGCGCTTTAGCGCTCCTGCAGTGCTTATTATATGCTGTTGTAATTATTTGTGAATCTCAGGTAAGGAACTGTATCTTATTTCTTCAAGCATCATCAGCCACATACCTTGCCCGGCTCACCATAAATAACTCATGATAATAGCTAACAGGGAAAGAAAGAAAGAAAGAGCCCATGCAAATTCACTCCTTTGGAATACCATAACTTTTTTTCAGAGTCTTGTCAAAAACCACTTCTTCAACCTTCCTTTTCTAAGCCTTAAACCTGGCTTTTCCATGGTCTCTAGCCAACTGCTCAATTTTAATTACTTGTCTGGTTGAAAAGTTTTGAAAACTAATTCACAGTAAGGTGTTAATGACTGATAAGGTTTGATGGAATACACCTTTTTGGGATCTTTGCATATCAACCAAGAACAGTGTCCTGACTTGAAAAAGGAAAAAAAGTCTAAGTATAATGATTAGAACTCCTGAGGGCCAACTAGGGGTGTAAGCAGAATGGCCTTGCAGGAAAGATATAATCACATCGAAACACTTGTCATGTAGCAGGCAGCTAGGTTTTCCTCTTTGAGTAAGGAATCTGGAAGGTACACCTAGAGGTCAAGTCCTCGAGTCTGCCTTAGTTAGAGATCTTCCTTGATCGCGGGGTCCTCACTGTAGATACATTATGCAGGCAATGGCAAAGACCAGCAGCTTCCCTGGGGTGAAGTGGGGGCTTGGCCACAGGGGCTCAGACCCGTACGGTCCAGGAGGAAGGAGATGCATATTCAGTGCCTGAGGCGGAGCTCTTAATAAATGTTAACTCTCTTTCTTCTCTCAGCAGGCATTGCTCAGTCAGCAGCCCCAGAGGGAAAAATTAGATTGTTTATCCAAACCTCAGCCACTTTGCTATGTAATTGATTTTTCATTGAGTGTGTTTAAGAAATGGTTATTTACATGAATACAGGCACACCAGGGACAGGGCAGCATCTGATCATAGGAAATGGGAGGGAACCTAGATCAAAGTGCAGAATTTAGTGGGAGGGAGGGTGGGCTTTGGAGGCAGACAACCTTGCCTGGGAGTCTGACTCTGGTTGCTGACTTTGTATATTTGGGCAAATTATTAACCCTCTGAGCCTTGCTCTCCTCATTTGAAAAGGGGGTAAATTTACTTGAGAATGAAATTGAACAATGCTTATAAAATGCTGAGAGCTGGGCCTGCTGCATTCTCAATACTATAGTTATCTCTAGACTATTGTTATTATTACTACCACTGTTAGTTTCCATGCCAGGGAAGCTCTCAGTCCACCACTTAGCCTACCTGACCCTAACCGTATCCCACTGCTTGCCCTAAGTCTTTCCTCTTCCCCAAAACACCCCCTGATGGTTCTGGTCCTTCTCTAGTTACCACCCTCTTCCATGATCATTTATGAGATTTAGTCTGTAGCATCGTGTTTTAAACCTTAGTTAGAAGCGATTGAGTCTTCTTTTTCCTCATCTAGACAAGGGACTGGCAAACTAGAGCACAACGGCCAAATCTGGTCTGCTCTTTTGTGGGCTCTCAGCTAAGGATTCACTGGGGGCTCAGCTCCTGCAGTGCGGGAGACCTAGGTTCGATCCCTGAGTTGGGAAGATCCCCTGGAGAAGGGAAAGGCTACCCACTCCAGTATTCTGGCCTAGAGAATTCCATGGACTGTATAGTCCATGGGTTGGCAAAGAGTCGGACACGACTGACTGACTTTCACTTTCACTGGAGCTAAGAATAGTTTTCACATTTTTAAATGATTGGAAAAAAATCAATGGAAGAATAATATTTTATAATACATGAAAGTGGTATGAAATTCGAATTTTAGTGTTTGTAAATAGAGTTTTATTGGAAGACAGCCACACCCATTCATTTGTATATTCCCTATGGCTGCTTTTGGGCCACAATGGCAAAGCTGAGTAGTTACTAGAGATTGTTGGATCCATAAAGTGAAAAATATTTAGTATCTGGAGAGGGATTTGGGGGAGAACAGATACTTGTATGTGTATGGCTGAATCCCTTCACTATTTACCTGAAACTACCACAACATTGTTGATCAGCCATATCCCAATACAAAATGTTTTTGGTGTTAAAAAATAAAAATTAAAAAAAAATATTTAGTATCTTGTCCTTTATAGGAACATTTGCTGAACTGTAGACTATAAGCTCCTTAGGTGGCAAGATGGCCATTCTTGTTTGAATGTCCATGGCACGGAGCAGAACACTTGTCATATAGCAGGTGTTAGATAAATCTTCTGCATTCCCGAAGCAATAGATCAGGCTTGCCACTGGGGTCTCCTGTCCATCCTCCCTCTGCTCTTGCTTTTGGGGTGCGAGTGGAGGATTATTTGTACAGCAGGAGTGTATGGTTAGCTGTCCCTCTTGTGGATTTGAGGTCTTTAAAGGCAGAGAAACCAGTTCTAAATGCAGTGTCAAGAGAAGGAAATGGATATTTATGGGTACCAGTATGTACCTTGCACATGCTGTTTCCTTTGGATGCCTTATCTCATTTAATACTCATTCATTTATTCAACAAATAGTTATGAAGTGCCTGCTATGGACCAGGCATTGTTCTAGACACCGTGAGTATAGCTGGGAGCAAAACAGACAAAACATTTCCTGCTGCCATTGAGTTTACTTTATATGTTGAAATGGGCAGGCATTCCAAATAAATAAGCACAGTATATTGTGTTTTGTTGTTGATTTAGTTGCTAAGTCATGTTCCACTCTTGCTACCCCATAAACTATAGCCCACCAGGCTCCCCTGTCCATGGGCTTTCCCAGGCAAGAATACTGGAGTGGGTTGTCGTTTCCTTCTCCTGGATCGAACCCACATCTCCCTCATTGACAGGTGGGTTCTTTACCACTGAGCCATGAGGGAAGCCCAATATATTGTATAGATAAGATCATAAATGATAAGGGGAAAAATAAGGCAGACATGATACTCGCCAGCTTTTAATTTTTGATGGTGGGGGATTCTTAGAATTTTAGATGGAGAGGTCAGAGGATGCCTCTCTGAAAAGGTGATTTGAGCAAAGACTGAGCGGGTGAACTATGCGGATATTTGGTGAGAATATAACAGTTGACCTTCAAAAACACAGGTTTGAGCTGCAGGGGTCACTTATATGTATATTTTTCAATAGTTATGAAATGCTTACTATGGACCAGGCATTGTTCTAGACACCTTAAGTATAGCTGGGAGAAAAACAGGCAAAACATTTCCTGCTATCATTGAGTTTACTTTATATGTTGAAATGGGCAGGCATTCTAAATAAATATAGCACTACAAGATCTGAGGTTGATTGAATCCATGGAGGCAGAACTGCAGATACAGAAGAACCATGAATATGGAGGGCTGAATCTAAGTTCAGTTCAGTTCAGTCGCTCAGTCGTGTCTGACTCTTTGCAACCCCATGGACCGCAGCACACCAGGCTTCCCTGTCCATCACCAACTCCTGGAGCTCGCTCAAACTCATGTCCATCGAGTTGGTGATGCCATCCAACCATCTCATCCTCTGTCGTCCCCTTCTCCTCTTGCCTTCAGTCTTTCCCAGCATCAGGGTTACACACGGATTTTCCACTATGGAGGGTTGGCACCCTAACCCAAGGGTCAATTGCATACGCAGAGGGGCGGCAAGTGCCAAGGCCCTGAGAAAAGAGGGGACTTGGGGTCCAAGGAATAAGCCTGAGTGAGGAGAGGGAGAAGAAAGGAGGAGGAGAAGGTGGGAGCTGAGCGGGCAGGGGGACTGGGGAAGGAGAAGGACCATGGAAAGTTCTTCCTATCACCGAGCGGGATTCAGTTTTCCCTCTGGGATGGGAAGTATCTGAAGTTTTTGAACATAGGATTGAGGATATCTGACTTTTATTTTAAAATAAGAGCTGTATGAGGTAGAGCTGATTTTTGTTTTCATTCTACAGATAAAAGCATGGAAATTTGCAAAGGCCGGGTGTTGCATGGTTATGCAACCAATAAAAGGCAGAGGTGGGATTTGAATAATGTCTTACTGAGATTCCACTGTCCTCTCCGTCTGGCTGGCTGGCACGGAGTAGAGCCTCAGTAACTGTCATTAAGGGAATGCAAAGTGGCTTCTGGGACTCGGGCCGTGGATTGAGCTGCACAGCCCCGCACGCTGTCCCTCTGCTTAGCTCCGCCCTGGTGCGGGGACAGCGAGGAGCACACCCTAAGTGCTGGCCACTGAGCCCTTCTGTCTTCCTGAAACTCGCGCCAGCCATGCAGTGGCCGAATGACAAACATTAATTAAAGTACGAGGGAGCAACTTAATTAACTCCTAATACTCACATGCTGCCAATTAAACACCTTGATGACTGGTTTGCCCTGGAGCTTAATGAGGTGTTTCCAAATAAACCTAGCTCTGTGCCACCACCTGTCAGTCTCAGAGCCAAACCTTCCCCTGGATGTGCCCTCTCTTCTTTGGGAAGGAGTAGGAGGGCTGGTTTGGGTGGAGAAGTGAAATCGGACGTTGGCATCTCTCGAGATGCCTTCATGATCCTCTCGGGGATTTTTAAACTCAGCGAAAATCACTGTGCAGGACATATCTTGGTCCCTGCCTGTGCTCCCTCCAGACTTCAGGCCACAGGACCCTTTAGCTAAGGGGCCTGTGAGAGAGGAAAATTCTAATGTGTGTTGAGACTTCTCCTTCCTGCGGGTAACGTGAAGTCCCACTGCTTTGTCCCTACTGTCTGCTGCCTAAGCGCAGGCTGCTGAGGTTGTTCAGCTGCTAAGTCATGTCCAATTCTTTGCAACCCCATGGACTGCAGCAGGCCAGGCTTCCCTGTCCTTCATCATCTCCCAGAGTTTGCTCAAACTCATGTCCATTGAGTTGGTGATGTCACCCAACCATCTTATCCTCTGCTGCCCTCTTCGCCTTTTGCCCTCAATCTTTCTTCTGATACTGGGAAAGATAGAAGTACAGATTATCCTCCTAAAAATTGTGTAATCACATTGTTCTGAATGAGAGGCCAGAGTTTAATAGCAACACAGGAGAGAAGTCTTTGGGCTCTGGCAAACTCAAGTTGTGTTAACAGACCAAGAGATGGCTGGAGATGCCAAACTGTGCATCGTTTGATCAAGGGATGACACTGTGATACTTGGTGCTGGTGAGGGATGCAAGTACTGAGGGAAGGGTAGCATTTTACAAAGACACTGCAACACTGACAAGCAGACATTCCCTGTGGACGCTGGTCAGTGTGGTTGGTGTGGGTTGGAGCGGGGGGATGTGCTAGAAATCAAATCAGTCAAGGAAGAGATGAAGGAATCAAGAATACTTTGTCTGGAGCCCTGGCAATTCTTAGGACTGGGGACTGGGTATGGTGGCCATCATTCAATCTATGAGAGCTGCTGTAGCATATTCCATGTCGCTCTACATATCAGTGCAAATGTCCACGAGTGACAGTACCATAACCCACATTTTTATCTATTATGCTTTGTAGAAGGAAGGCGAGGGATTTGCTGGGTTTATAGCACTTACCATTCTCCCCATAGCTGAAGCCATTTCTTCCCAACTTGAAGTCTGCAGATAAAGAAAGCTGAGTACCAAAGAACTGATGCTTTTGAACTGTGGTGTTGGAGAAGTCCCTTGGACTGCAAGGAGATCAAACCCTTTAATTGTAAAGGAAATCAGTCCTGAATATGCATTGGAAGAACTGATGCTGAAGCTGAAACTCCAGTACTTTGGCCACCTGATGTGAAGAACTGACTCATTGGAAAAGACCCTGATGGTGGGAAAGATTGAAGGCAGGTGGAGAAGGGGATGGCAGAGGATGAGATGGTTGGATGGCATCACTGACTCGATGGACGTGAGTTTGAGTAAACTCTGGGAGTTGGTGATGGACAGGGAGGCCTGGCATGCTGCAGTCCATGGGGTCACAAAGAGATGGACACGACTCAGCGACTGAACTGAAGTCTGCAGCAGTTTTAAAACATGATCCCCAAATCTTCGACTCTCCTCTCATCAATAGATGGAATTTTTGTCCCCTTTTCTTAGATCTGTGACTTTTTCACCTATAGAATATAGGGTAAGTAGCAATATATGGTAGCTTCTGGGCCCAGGGATTAAAAACTGGCCACTTCCACGCCTCTCTCTTGGGTTGCTCCTTCTTCAGATCCAGCCACCGCAGTGCAAGGAAGCAAGCAGGTGCCTGGACAGCCACATTTAGGTTGTTCAGCTGAGAGCCCAGCCGACGGCCAGAATTAAACACTGGCTGTGTGAATGTGATTCTCTGCATGGAGCAGAAGGGGACTGTGCTCACCGAGCCCTGCCCCACAGCACATTTGTGAGCAAAATAAGCGACGGTTGCTGTTTTCAGCCTTGTATGTGAGAAGGTTTGTTCAATAACTGGATCACAGGCAAGGCAGGCTCCCAATTTTTAGAAACAGTCCCAGCTTGAATGTCAGACTGTTTGTCTATGCAGTAAGTCAGGTCAGCTTGACCCTGGGTAAACAGTAGTGACTCACAGCATTTGTTGAGTGAAGGAATGACTGTGTGTTCCAGTCATGGAAACTGAACCTTCACCCTAGTCCTGAGACCCAGTCTTCCTCTAGTGGCCCAGTTCAGTGTGTGTGTGTTTTTTTAAACTTTTATTTTAATAATGATGTCCATTTTTGAAATACAGTCTGAAGGTGTTTCAAATACATAAAAGAAGTAAGTGAGGAGCTGCTCTGGGTGAAGTGGGACAAGGCTGTCTGCCCTGCCAGCCCACCCTGTCCTCCCCACCTCACAGGGACCCCGAGAGAGTTGCTTTTGTGGGAAAACCCATATCCCTGTTCCCCTGTGTACACTTGCCTTTGGTCCCATGCTGGAGTCTGTCCAGGACCAGGCATTGAAACGGAAACTGAACTGCAGTATTACCAGCGGTAACGGAGGCGCGGTTGCCCACTAAGAGCCCTGGTGAGCTTTCTGAGAAATGAAGGACTAATGTCTTAGCAGATAAAAGCAAGGCCCTCGCTGGGGCCCTGGAGCCAATGGAGCAGGCCCTCCTTGTGGGGAGAGAGGTGAGGTTGGCTGTGATCTGCCTGGCCACTGTGAGGGAAGGGCAGGGTCAACAGGGTGTCTGCACGTGGGTGTTAGGTTGGCAGTCCATGGAGAGGGTCAGGACGCCCACAGCTGGGCTGAAGCAGATGCCGTAGGAGATGTCACCAGCGGGGAAAGCTGAGTACCCACCAGATCTAACAGGAAGTTTTTGAGTGTGATGGCTCAGTAGTAAAGAATCCATCTACAATGCTGGAGATACAGGAGACCTGGGTTCAATCCCTGGGTTGAAAAGATTCCCTGGAGGAGGAAACAGAAACCCTCTCCAGTATGCTTTCCTGGAGAATCCCATGGACAGAGGAGCTTGGTGGGCTACAGTCCATAGCGTCCCCAAGAGTCAGACAGGACTGAGGAAGTGAATGAGTCCAGTCAATGAGTTTGGAAGGTGCAACATGAGGCTTGAAGGGACAACAGTGGACAGTCCACTTTCCCAGGGCCCCCTGGATGTGGAAGGCTGGGCCTGGGGCGGTTGGGGTGAAGGCTGGAGTGGTGGAGGGGTGCTGGGATGTGTGCTCAGAAGGCAGGAGGACAGGATCCAGTGAGGCCCGCAGAGACCAAGGGGGAGGTCAGGGGAAGGGCTGGAAAGGGCAGAGCCAGGACTCGGGGAAAGGCAGCCAAAAAAAGAAGCTTGTTCCACAGAAAGAACTTGATGTTCAGACACGTGGGACGGAGAAGTGGGGAGGTCTCCAGTGAAGAGGCCAGGCTTTCAGAAGGTTCTGAGAGGATTGATCAGTTTCCAATGAACTGTGATGGTCATTGGGGTTGGGGGTGGGTCCAGTGACTGAAGCCTAAAGGACCATTACTTCTTTAAAAAATCAGCGTGATGTCATGAAAAGAACAATGTCTAGGAGCCCGGAGGTCTGGCTTCTTGTCTGACTTAGTTGCTGAGAAGTCATTTTGGTTTTCTGGGCCTTTCATTGCCTTATCTGTAAAATGAGGAAGTTAATTGCGATTGATTGACAAGTCCCTTTGAGTTCTAGAAGTTCTAGACTTTGTAAGATCCCATCCAACAAGCATACATGGGTCAGGCGTGGTGCTGGGCCTTCCTGGAGGGGCGAGAGGACTGAATGCCCTTCCTTCACACTGTAGGAGGGAAAACAGGAGTTTCTACAAGTAGCTGGGCTACAGTGTGAAAGGAAGAGAAAGCAATGATCTGTTACTAGGCCCAGATTAAAGTTTAGGGTGACCTAGTGAAGAGAAGTGGAAAATCTCAAAACTGGGAACTGAAGAAAAACAAAAAAAGTCAACAAAAGAGTCCGAAATGCAGTACTTGGGTGCAATCTCAAAAATGTCAGAAGGATCTCTGTTTACAAGGCAAACCATTCAATGTCACAGTAATCCAAGTCTATGCCCTGACCAGTAATGCTGAAGAAGCTGAATTTGAACAGTTTTATGAAGATCTACAAGACCTTCTAGAACTAACAACCAAAAAAGTTGGCCTTTTCATCATAGGGGACTGGAAAGCAAAAGTAGGAAGTCAAGAGATACCTGGAATAATAGGCAAATTTGGCCTCGGAATACAGAATAAAGCAGGGCAAAGGCTAACAGAATTTTGCCAAGAGAACCCACCAGTCATAGCAAGCACCTTCTTCCAACAACACAAGAGAAGACTCTACACGTGGGCATCACCTGATGGTCAACACCAAAATCAGATTGATTATATTCTTTGCAGCCAAAGATGGAGAAGCTCCATATAGTTAGCAAAAACAAGACCAGGAGTTGACTGTGGCTCAGATCATAAACTCCTTATTGCCAAATTCAGACTTAAATTGAAGAAAGTAGGGAAAACCACTAGACCATTCAGGTTTGACCTGAATCAAATCCCTTATGATTATGCAATGGAAGGGAGAAATAGATTCAAGGGATTAGATCTGGTAGACAGAGTGCCTGTAGAACTATGGATAGAGGTTCATAACATTGTACATGAGGCAGGGATCAAGACCATCCCCAAGAAAAAGAAATGCAAAAAGGCAAAATGGCTGTCTGAGGAAGTCTTACAAATAGCTGAGAAAAGAAGAGAAGCTAAAGGCAAAGGAGAAAAGGAAAGATATACCCATTTGAATGTAGAGTGCCAAAGAATAGCAAGGAGAGATAACAAAGCCTTCCCTCAGTGATTAATGCAAAGAAGTAGAGGAAAACAATGGAATGGGAAAGACTAGAGAAAGAAAATTAGATACTAAAGGAACATTTCATGCAAAGATGGGCTCAATAAAGGACAGAAATAGTAGGAACATATCAAAAAAGAAGAGATTAAGAAGAGGTGGCAAGAATACACAAAAAAACTGTGCAAAAAAGATCTTCATGACCCAGATAACAATGATGGTGTGCTTACTCCCCTAGAGCCAGACATCCTGGAATGTGAAGTCAAGTGGACCTTAGGAAGCATCATTACAAACAAAGCTAGTGGAGGGATGGAATTCCAGTTGAGCTCTTTCAAATCCTAAAAGATGATGCTGCCAAAGTGCTGCACTCAATATGCCAGCAAATTTGGAAAACACAGCAGTGGTCACAGGACTGGAAAAGGTCAGTTTTCATCCCAATTCCAAAGAAGGAAAATGCCAAAGAATGTTCGAACTACCGCACAATTGCGCTCATCTCACATGCTAGCAAAGAACTGCTCAAAATTCTCCCAGCCAGGCTTCAACAGTATGTGAACTGTGAACTTCCAGGTGTTCAAGCTGGATTTAGAAAAGGCAGAGGAACCAGAGATCAAATTGCCAACATCTGCTGTATCACAGAAAAAGCAAAAGAATTCCTGTAAAACATCTACTTCTGTTTTATTGATTACACCGAAAACTTTGACTGTGTAGATCACAACAAACTGTGGAAAATTCTTCAAAAGATGGGAATACCAGACCATCTGACCTGCCTCCTGAGAAATCTGTATGCAGGTCGAGAAGCAACAGTCAGAACTGGACATGAAACAACAGACTGGTTCCAAACAGGAAAAGGAGTACGTCAAGGCTGTATACTGTCACCCGGCTTGTTTAACTTACTTGCAGAGTACATCATGAGAAACGCTGGGCTGGATGAAGCCCAAGCTGGGATCAAGATTGCTGGGAGAAATATCAGTAACCTCAGATACGCAGATGGTATACCACCCTTATGGCAGAAAGTGAAGAGGAACTAAAGAGCCTCTTGATGAAAGTGAAAGAGATGAGTGAAAAATTTGGTTTAAAACTCAACATTCAAAAAATGAAGATGATGGTATCTGGTCCCATCACTTCATGGCAAATAGGTGGGGAAACAATGGGAACAGTGACAGACTTTATTTTCTTGGGCTCCCAAATCACTACAGATAGTGACTGCAGTCTTAAAATTGAAAGACGTGTGCTTCTTGGTAGAAAAACTATGACCAACCTAGAAAGCATATTAAAGAACAGAGACATTATTTTGCCAACAAAGGTCTATCTAGTCAAAGCTATGGTTTTTCCAGTGGTCATGTATGGATGTGAGAGTTGGACTCTAAAGAAAGCTGAATGCTGAAGAATTGATGCTTTTGAACTGTGGTGTTGGAGAAGACTCTTGAGAGTCCCTTGAACTGCAAGGAGATCAAACTAGCCAATCTTAAAGGATATCAGTCCTGAATATTCATTGGAAAGACTGATGAAACTCCAGTACTCTGGCCACTAGATGCAAAGAACTGACTCATTGGAGAAGACGCTGATGCTGGGAAAGATTGAGGACAGGAGGAGAAGGGGAACAAAGGAGGAGATGGTTGGATGGCATCACTGACATGAGTTTGAGCAAGCTCTGGGAGTTTGAGCAAGCTCTGGGAGTTGGTGATGGACAGGGTAGCCTGGCATGCTGCAGTCCACGGGGTTGCAAAGAGTTGGACATGACTGAGTGACTGAACTGAACGGAAGGAAGAACTGATTGATTTAGAGTTAAAGCAGGAAGCTCTGGGAGAGTGTGCTCAAGGCTTCAGAGCCAAGGGCAGAAGCAGAGGGATGAGGGCTGCCTGTCCTGGGCCCACCCTGCCCCCAGGCCTTCTCTGAACAGCTGAGGCCCAGTGCTGAACACAGGGCTTTGGGAAGGCTCTGCCCTGGTCCTCTCCTCCACGGACATGGACAAGAAGTGCTCATTGCATTCCTTTGAAGCATCTCTATTTTCATTTTAGAAAAGTTATAGAATTGAAACAGCGAATGATTCATAAGTTTAGCAGCCAGTCAGCTCAGTGTAGCCCAGGTCTCCCACCACCCCTCTCTCTTTCTCTCAACACACATACACACACACACAATTTTATTCAACTATGTTTTGCTTTTCTCATTTGGCAATACAATCATACATCTCCCTTTGTTTATAAATACAGATTGATATTGACCACAGACTGCAGGACTCCAAGATGGTGGCGGCCATTCCAGTGGAAGGGAAGAAACTCACAGATGTCAAAATAGGGGAGCTGCCCAGCAGGATACGGATGTGGGATTTCACCCCAGAGACACTGGTGGAGCATCTCGAAGCAGTTACTACCAGTTCTACAACAAGTATGTCTAGTGAGAAAAAAAAGGTGTAAGTGGGTTTTTCTGGTCTGGCAGCTTACATGGTTTCCAACTATTGCCTTTCTCACAAAGGAGCTCAAATGTGAGCAGCCATGCAAGTACCTCTGAGGCTTGGAGAGTGCCCTGTACATCGCTTACCATGACCTTCATTGCCTGGCACCCCTGAATCCTTTCATAGCCTAGTTGAGGATTAACACCCAACAAAAGATGACCGGTAAAAAAAATATGTATCAACATCCTCATTTTTAATGGCTTCATAATAATTTTATTGTGTGAAAGAAGTATAAATTATTTAACAATTCCCTATTGTTTGAAGTTTAAATTTCTTTCCTTTTTTATTCTACTATTATAAACAATGCTTTAATGAAAACAGTGTTCTGCATAGATCTTGGCACACCTACCTAATTACTTCCTCGAATATAATGATTTCACAGCTTCTGATGTATATTACCATGTTACTCTCTGGAAAATTTGTTCCTACTTATTCCCTATAGCAGCATATAGATGTCATTCCCCACTACTTGCTGACTCCAGGCATTATAATTCTTTTTAATTTTTGCCATCTGAAAAGTGAAAAGGGCATATCATTGCTTTAAGTCGCATTTCTTTTATTACCATTGAGGTTGAACATTGTTTACATTTTAAAATTGCATTTGCATTTCTTTCATGATTTGCTTTTTCAATATCATTTTGCCATTTTACCCCCATGGTGTATATATTAGTTTCCTAGCACCGCCATAACAAATTACTACAACCTAGGTGGCTTAAAACAACAGAAACTGATTTTCTCAGAGTTCTGGAGGGTGAAAGTCTGAAATTAAAGTGTCAGCAAGGCTAGGCTTTTTCTGAAGACTCTAAGGAAGAAGCCTTTCTTGCTTCTTTTGGGGGAGAGCACTGCGCTGTGCCTTTCTACCCCTACTAATTTTAGCAGCTCTCTACTTCACCTTTTAGCTCTTTCGACTCACACCTGCCCCTCAGCTCAGCCAGAGAGAGACAGAGATTGGATTAGATTTGAGGGAGGGAGATTTTTAATACCTAGACACCGCGTGAATCCTGAGTCCTGAGGGTCTCAGGAGTTCTTGCATTAACGAGAAGCTCAGTGATGGAGTTAGAGAGAGAGAAGTTCTCTCTCGGCGCTGCTGTGAGTGACTCTTGGCAGCTCTTTCACTAGCAGTTCTTGAAGCCAGTTGTTTCGATGCATGGTGGTCAGGATGGGAGAGACTGCGTGCCCAGTGACAGTCTCTGAATCATGAATAAGTAAATGAATGACCTCTGGGGCTGGGAAGAAAGTCATCTGGCTCTGCTGGGGCTTCCAGGCTTATGTGAGGCTGTTTGACTAACACTGCTTTATTAAGAGGGTCACCTGGCTGTTTTCCTATTTCTCAAGCATTTAAGCATTTCAAGTGTCCGCTTGACCCTGAACTTACAGTTTCCTTGCCCCTGAAAGGATCCTGTTCATCCCAAGAAGCAGAACTGGTACCAACTCAGAAGACTCCGCTCCCCATGACCTCTGCAATGCCCTTCCCCAGACGGATAGGAAGCTGGAGAAGAGCTGGCTCCACTTGCCAGGTGAATTAAGTTGGAGCCATAGTAGTCTAGTGGGAACTTCCACGGGGCTCAAGCCCGGATCCTTCCTTTCTGCTACGTCACCTCTAAGGAGCAGCTCTGCAGAGTCAAGAGAAAGACAGGACCCTGGAGAGGTTCTGGGGTCTCTGAGAGTGGGAAATGCCTTGTCCCAAGGTCGTGAGGGGTGCAGTGTGGCAGGTCAATCTGCCCCCTAATGGGCCTGGGGGCAAGAACCAGTGTGGCTGGCAAAACCTTTATCTTTCATTGGGACATCAGATGCTGTTGGGGCCAGAAGTGAGTGAGGATGAAGAAAAGTGTGTCATGCCCACCACTGCCTGTTCCCGCTCAGGAAAGAATACAAACATCAAGACAGGTATCTTCCAGAAGGCAAAGACCAACCATGGGAAATGTGCTGAAGCAGAATACTCCTGAATTTAGGGAAAGTATAGATGCAGGCTTGAATCTTAGCTCTGCAATTTACTAGCTGAGTAGTGTGGCTTAATTATCTTAAATCTTTCCATTTCAGTTTTCTTTTTGTAAAGGTAAGACAATCTTTTGGTAAGTTGTTTACAAGATAAGATAAAATACTATATGAAGAAGAGTCCATCATGACCCCATGGACTGTAGCCTACCAGGCTCCTCCATCCATGGGATTTTCCAGGCAAGAATACTGGAGTGGGGTGCCATTACCTTCTCCAGGAGATCTTCCCGGCCCAGAGACTGAACCTGGGTCTCTCATTGTAGGCAGACGCTTTACTGTCTAAGCCACCAGGGAAGTCCATGGCCCATAGCAGGTATCAAATAAATGTTAGTTTACTTCTTCTCTGTAGCAAGCCACTCCAATAGACTTGCCTTGGAAATTCCACAGACAGGGAAGCCTGGCGGGCTGTATAGTCCATGGGGTCCCAAGGAGTTGGACATGACTGAGCGAGCAGCAGGGCATTTTTGAGACACTGAAGCAGTCCCAGGAAAGCTGAGGTGCTTGCCAAAGGCCCCATAGCTTTTGATGGCAGAGCCAGGACTGTGGCTGAGGACCTCCCCGGCCTCTTGATCCTGGCCTCTCTCACCAGATACGAGTGTGGAAAATGAGAACTTAACATGTGCCTGAGGACTTCCCTGGTGGCTCAGTGGTAAAGAATTCACCTGCCGATGCAGGAGACTCGAGTTCAGTCCCTGGTCTGGGAGGATCCCACGTGCCCTGGAGCATCTAAGCCCGTGTGCCGCGACTGCTGAGCCTGTGCTCACAGGAGCTGCGATGACTGAGCCCACGCGCTGCGAGTCCTGAAGCCTGTGCGCCCTAGAGCCTGCACAGGAAGCCGCTGCAATGAGAAGCTTGTGCACTGCAGCTAGAGAATAGCCCCTGCTTGCTGCAAGTAGAGCAAAGCCCAGGCAGCTCCAAGGGCCCAGCACAGCCAAAGATAAAAGCACTTTTTTATCCTATGTAATTTTATTGGAGCAATAGCACTGAGTGATTCTCCCTAAAGAAATCCCTTCATCCGTCTAGGTGAAGTTCTATAATTCTCTCTCTTTCATTCTTTGTGCTAAGGCACTCTCCCTTAAATAGGCTTTGGAAAACTTACTTCTGTCTTCACCTGATCAGAAATCTGCATATCACAAGACCTGGCCAGGCGTTACTGGGACAGGTTAAGCAGGACTCTGATAGGGAGCCACTCACGCCTGCTCTCCCTGTTCTGGGAGAGCAGGCGTGAGTGGCTCCCTGTGGGTATATGCTGGACTGGAGATGGGAGACACAGGGCAGGAACCCCAGGACCGCCTGGGAGACACTTCGCTCTCCCTGGGAGAAGGTTCATCACACAGGCTGTCTAGCCTCCCTTCTGGGCAAATGGGAACCTGGGGGAACCAGAGGCTCTGGGTAGACTGTGAAGATGAAGGCATTGCCTGCCTACAGGTGAAGAATATGGGACTGAAGGGAACACCTTGGGGGAGTAGTTGGATCCCAAATCTATACAGACTGTAGAAACAAGCCATCAGTTTGAAAGGGCAAATCAGAAAAGCGGAGTCAGGTGGGAAGACCAGTGGACAGCATCCAAGGAAACCAGAGTTGAAGATGTTGAAGGTTCAAAGCTAGGGTGGACATGGAGATTGAGCTGTGCTTTGAGACGGCAGCTGCAGAAATGTCTCCCAGCCCCGCACAGGAGCCATGACAATGTGGTAAGATTTTCCCTGTGGTCCACAATCAGAGTCTCTACCTCCCTGCTCAGTTTTAACCCCTCTTCTTGTCTCGCACCGGAGGGGGAGAAAATACGATTCCTAAAGCACAGGAGCCAAATCCCAGCTCCTTCCTCCCCCCTCGGAAGCAGGAGTGAAGGGTCCACCAAGAAACAAAGCCACTTCAGTGAGTGTCAGACCGATGGATGCTTCTGGAAACCGCTTTATTGCTTTGGAAGAAGCCTTTGTGTTATTGCTGAGGCTGGAGCCTCATTTAGGGCAGTCGAGACACTCTGACCTCAGGCTCAGCTCCCAGGGGCATTGTCTCCCTCAAGTCGGTCTTTTGAAGGATTAGGCATTTTCATCACCAGTGGTGATTAAACACCACAAGGACTGCCTCGGTCTTCTTCCCAGGGGGGTTATAATTCCATTGACTAAGACTCTGGCTCTATGTATGAAATGATGGACATTATCCTCTGTGTGACTGAATGCGTGACTCATTTGACACTGAGAATAAAACTAGGTTGAATAATAAGAAAATATAAGCCACAGAGGATCTGAAGAAAATTCCTGAAATCATTGTCAAATCGTAAATTAACACCCATAACGAGACTAGAAATTTATCCTAAATTTAGGACATTCTGTTTTTATTTTTTCGACTGAGTTTAAAAGCTTTCCATAAATCCTAAATATTTGGAGGCTGTAAAATTGATTAAACACCTGAAATGTGGTTCCCTGGGACATAAGGAGAAAAATATTAAGCACTTTTCTAAAGTCCATCAGTGAGGACTGAGTTATGGTTTCTTTGAATAGTGAGACTTGTGCCTTCTCTAGTGAGGTCAAGAGGAAATGAAGAGAAAGGAAATCAATAGGAAAATGACTCTCATGCTTGAACCATTATTTTCTTCTTCCACCAGGCACCTGCCATTGGTTCGCATAATTAGTAGTAAAGTGATTAAAAACATACTAAAACCTTGAAACAGAGCGTGGGGCAGGAGCCTGAGCAGAAAGATCCTTGCTCCTACATCATTCTATCAATCTGCCTCTTTGACGCCCCCCACCCCCACCACCCCCAATCCTTTCATCCATCTTTTGAACATGTTGCTGCTGCTGCTGCTGCTGAGTTGCTTCAGTTGTGTCCGACTCTGTGCGACCCCATAGATGGCAGCCCACCAGGCTCCCCCGTCCCTGGGATTCTCCAGGCGAGAACACTGGCTCATGCCTTAATGCTGTTATGATGTTACATGTTTATATGGTGCTTCATCTTTCAAGAGAGTCTGTGTCTAGCCTTGCAAATGGTCTAGCAGTTTACATTTTATCAGCTCTTCCCCCAAGCACTGACTTGTGACATCTCTGGGACCCAGAAGCACTGTGTTGGTGGGCCTCCCACTTGCTGTAAGTGGGACCTTGCCTACGCTTGATATCCTTAGTCCAGTCAAGTCAATGTGTTCACTGTGTACCAGTACTCAGGTCCTACTTTTTGACGTGTGAGGGAAAGGAGGAGCAGGCTGGCCAGCTGGCATCCAGTGATTGGGGGCAGAGGCCTCTGATCCACAGAATTTCTTATCTCCATCTTTTGGGATGTTAATTAACATACAGAAGGCTCTGAACTACCAAGTGGTGGATTTGCACCCAGGTCTCCTTGATCCTGGGCTTCCCTGGTGGCTCAGCTGCTAAAGAATCCTCTTGCAATGCGGGAGACCTGGGTTTGATCCCTGGGTTGGAAAGATCCACTGCAGAGGGATAGGCTACCCACTCCAGTATTCTGGCCTGGAGAATTCCATGGGGTTGCAGAGTCAGACACGACTGAGCAACTTTCACTTTTCTCCTTGATCTTAAGAAAAGGATAAAGTAGGGAGTGACAGAGAGGATAACTGGGAAGCTTCGATGGATTCTGAAGCTGGCCTGCCATTACCAGCAGGGAGTTGTCCACACCCTCCCAGCATGCACTTGAGTGAGCCGAGTTTACTTGATGTGTTGGAGCAGATGGGCATCACGTACATACTTAACACAATTCCAGCGGCTGTGGGCTTGAAAATTACCAACCAGGACCTGATTTCCACAATTCTCTGCCACTTGAGTCGAAGACGAACACAGTCAGTCTTGGATGATGAAACCTTGGGAATCAAGAATTAATTCACAGAGCGAGGCAGATGTCTGGGACCAGCTGCAAGGAGGACTGTCCACAGAACTGTGGTAGAGAGAGAGAGGAAACCAGTTCTCAGCCTGGAGACATCCCCTGAAGCGGTGGAGGAGGGCAGAGGAGCTGCTAGGGTTTTCGGGCCAAGTCAGTCCCTGAAGGCAGGTCTCTTTTCTGTCTGATTGACCTCCATTTGTCTTTGGTCAATTTTCTTTCCCCAAGTCCAGTCTATCTACAGCTGGTTACCTGACTTGAGTCGCGTCCTGGCGCTTTGGGGGGCCGGTCCTGCCTCTCCCTGGATGGGCGGGACTGGTGGGTCGTCCCCGCTGCCCCATTGCTTAGGGCCTGACTGGCAAGCGGCATTCTTTGGGTGGTGACTGCTTCCTCTTGTATGAGTCCTGAATACCAACTGATGCTTGGGTTCTTCGCCTTGTGCTATGACTTTGGTCCTCTCCCTCGCCAACAAGGGGATCTCCCTTTAGCACCTGTGACCTGAAACGTGTTGGGGTGACAACAGCCTTGAACACTGTGCCTCGCCTTCACTGCAGCAGTATCTTCAGCTCCTGCCTCACTTCAGAGTGAGGTTCTTTTTAAACACACACGCACACATGTACATAATTTCATCTACTTGCTGGGTCTTCATTCCTACATGGGCTCCCCTCTAGCTGTGGTGCTTCTCACTGTGGCGGGGTCTCTTGTTGGGAAGCACGGGCTCTAGGGTACGTGGGCTGCAGCAGCTGTGGCAATAGGCTCCGTAGTTGTAGCTCTGGGCTCTAGAGCACAGGCTCAGTAGTTATGGCTCACGGGCTTAGTTGCTCCAAGGCATGTGGGATCTTCCTGGATCAGGGATCGAACCCATGTCTCCTGCCTTGGCAGGTGGATTCTTTACCACTGAGCCACCAGGGAAGCCCCAGGGTGAGGGTCTTGAGCAGATCCTAGATCTGCCCCTCTTTTTACCTCCCTGCTTCATCAAAAGAGGTCTCAAACCTGGATCCTGCTCTCAGAGAGCCTGCAGAATTGCTAGATAGTAGTAAGTATGCAAACAAGACAGATGGACAACATTCCGAAGAAGGACGCAGTCCTGTGCTAAGCTGTGTGAAGTGACAGGTGGTAGGAAATCAGAGAAGAGAAAGCAGCCAGACAAGGCCCCACGGAGGAGGTGAGGTATGGATTGGACAGTGAGGACGGGGCAGTCAGCCCTCTGTTATTTCCCCATCCTGGCTACAGAGGCTTCAGCTAGAGTCCTAAGGGTATGTGGGCTTCAGATTCCGGCTTTTGTATGCGTGCGTGCCAGCAAAGGGGACTAGGTGGTTGAGAAGGTCTGGCTTCTCTCTGGATGGCCAGCAGGAGCTATTAGTGAGGAAAGCAATTATTTACCAACAGACATTAAATCTTGGCTGCTTGTCCGTACGGGTAATGATCGTAATGAAATGTAGTCTCCTGCCAAACGGATATGGATAAAGTCTTAGAAAATGAAGAGATGGATTTTTTGACAGGGAGCTGGAAACAACATCTATCAAGAGGTACCCCATCCTCCAGGAAACCCTGCAGAAGTTAAGGCGTCAGTGGAGATGGGAACAGGGAGAAAAGGGCTGGAGTCCTGTGTGGTACTGAGGCGGTGAGCCCAGGGTTTGCACAACAGACACGTGTGGGACTTTGTGAACTGTTTATGTCAGCTCAATTTCCACTCTGAGATTCTGATACAGTAGGTCGGGGTGGAGCTTGGACTAAGGTGCACATCTCCACTTGGGTCATAAGAAGACACTGTATCATCCCAACTCAAATCCCAAGCCCACTTGAAACCTGGGAAGTGCTGACAGAATGACAGAACCATGTCAAGAATGGCCAGGACCTAGAAACCAGGTGGCTGGGTGTCTCTCAAAGTGTGGTCTTGAAACTGAGCAGAACCCTGTGAGGCCCTCCTCGGTCCAAATCCTTTATGCATCTCCATTGCTCATTTGTAGGGAAAAGGCTTTATCTGCCCAGACCTTCCCTGAGTACCACAGGGCAGGTTCAAGCAATTGCTAATCAGGGAAGTAAGGGAAGGCGGAATCAGAGGAGGAGCAGTCAAGAAAGTGATGCAGCGATTAAAGCGGGATCCTGGATCTTCCTCAAGGGATATACATAACAGTCTCTTTGACTTTCTCCTGCAGAAACTAGAGCTTTCACCCAGCTGGAAGAGGGCAACTTTAGGCTGAGCACAAGATTCCTGGAGCACTACCCTGTTCAGTTCAGTTCAGTAGCTCAGTCGTGTCCGACTCTTTGCGACCCCATGGACTGCAGCACGCCAGGCCTCCCTGTCCATCACCAACTCCTGAAGTTTGTTCAAACTCATGACCATCGAATCAGTGATGCCACCCAACCATCTCATCCTCTGTCGTCCCCTTCTCATCTTGCCTTCAATCTTTCCCAGCATCGGGGTCTTTTCAAATGGGTCAGTTCTTCACATCAGGTGGCCACAGTGTTGGAGCTTCAGTCCTTCCAATGAATATTCAGGACTGATTTCCCTTAGGATTGATTGGTTTGATCTCCTTGCAGTCCAAGGGACTCTCAAGAGTCTTCTCCAACACCACAGTTCAAAAGCATCAATTCTTTGGTGCTCAGCTTTATGGTCCAACTCTCATATCTGTACATGACTGCTGGGAAACCATAGCTTTGACTAGATGGACCTTTGTTGGCAAAGTAATGTCTCTGTCTTTTAATATGCTGTCTAGGTTGGTCATAACTTTTCTTCCAAGGAGCAAGCGTCTTTTAATTTCACGGCTACAGTCACCATCTGCAGTGATTTTGGAGCCCGTTTTGGAGGTAACTGCCCTGTTAACTCACCACAAACCAAACAGAATAAAGTTACATACTCCGCAGCTCTCACCCCAAATTTTGCCTATTAAAAACGTCTGCCCCCAAATCATTGGGGTGTTTGGTTTTATTTTGGCCATGAGCCACTCATTCTCTTTGCTTGATCCTGCAATAAACCTTTCTCTACTCCAAACTCTTGACATTTCGGTTTATTCGGCCTCACTGTGCATCCAGCATGGGGAACTTGCATTTGACAACAGGTGTGGACCCTCTACAACAGAATCACTCCATATCTAATGAACTGAATCTCTAAGGGGTCAAGAAGGAATCTGACCTTTTAACGAACTCACTAAGATGGCAGCTACTTATGTACTTACATACTAAGTTTTGAGAAACACTCAAGAAACCTCAATCTATAAAAATGTAAGCGATATAAGCCCACCAAGCTCACACAAGCAGTAAGGGTTAGAAGTAGGATTCAGTCCCTGATCCGGCTGGCAACGCTTGGGCAGAAAAGAACTAGATAGTCAAAGGCTCCCACAAAGAGTTCTAGACTTTCTGCTGTTGGCTAAAAAATATAGTCACAACCTGAAAGTAGAGAGTTATTGTATTTGGTGGGAATGTTTAGGACTCTGCGTCCAGGAGACAGCATTTCAGTAGCTCTAAGAAAACGGCTCCAAGGAGGCGGGAGGGGAAGTCAGGCTATATACAAGTTTGCAACAAAGGGCACAGGCAGTCAGACCAGCAAAGATCAGGTTATCAAGTTAAGGAATTTAGTATTCTATGTATGGGAGGATGCAAGCCTCTGGGCTCACTGAATTCATTCCTTTCATTTGCATCTCAGCTATCTGAGGTCAGTTGTTCACTTAGCTTTTTGTATTCCCCCAGCTCCTCAGCAATCTGATTGAAGTTTGGGGAGCCCTCGTTCACATTTGGAGGCCGGAAATCACTGATGGCTGTGACGTTTCTGGTTTGTTACCATGACAGGAGGTATTTTCATTTTATACTAGCACCATCAGCCCACTCATCCTAGAGAGACTCTTTACCTGCTAACCCCAGCATTGCCACTCAACCCTCAAATCCTGGTCTTAGTCCGGTGATAAATATTTTCCTTTTTTTTGGTTTTGGCTGTCCTGGTTTCAGGTGGCCTCCGCCTACAGCAACTTGGAGCAGGGTTTCGGTTCCTAGCCAGAGACTAGGGTCTCTTATCCAAGGCACTGAGAGCTCTAAATCTTAACCACCAGGCCACCAGAGACCAGGGGCCAGTGGCAAGGCCCTGGCCTGTCAGCTGTGCAGAAATGAATTTCCATACAGAGACAAAAGGAGTGAGACAAGTAATGAGTTTATTAGGAGGAAAAGAATAGTGGGGCTAGACACACAGGTGGGCTGAGAGAGCTGTGTCCTCCTGGTCGTTTGGAGGCAGGAGATAGGAGGGCTCCAGGCCAGGCATTTACAACTGGGCTCCTGTTCACACCCTCTCGGGTGAGAAGATGAACTCCCCGTTGGACATTTATCATCAGCCATCTGTTTACATTTTTGGAATCAAGAGAAAAACAGACCCCAGGACTACATATCTGTAATCAAACTCCTGTCTATATTTTGAAGTCTACACTTTGATATAAAAACCAACAACAGGAGTAAAGGTAAATAATGGACTTTGGGCATTTTTATATAGAGTGGGACTAAACTTTGTTAAAAGATCAAGAGGTCACATACTTCCCATCCTTGGGGCAAGGGAGGCACTATACACATGCAAAAGCCTTCAGGAGGTCAAAATGACAGGAGATGCCAAACCATAGTGAGTCCGGCTCTCCCCTCCCAGAAGCCTTTGCGCGGGGATCCACCTGTTTAGCCATGGGACCAAAACAATATGATTCACCAAAAAGAAGACAAAACCCCAGGATTTGAACTTCCCACTGATGATATTCTCGCTCTGAGTGCGTCCATGTATCTTTCTGCATGTCCTTTTCTTTTCCAATAAAATTTTTGCTTTTCTCTTTATCTTCTGCCTCCTCACTTGAATTCTTTCTTGACAAGGTGGGCAAGAACTGGGGACTGTGGCCCTAACTGCTTGCCCTGTGGCTCAGTGGTTAGGACTCTGGTCTGGGAACAAAATCTTCTTCCAACTACTGTTCACTGCCTCTTCCAAGCTGCTGCTTACTGGTAATGTAAAGTGTTGGTTGCTCAGTCGTGTCCAACTCTTTGTGACCCCATGGACTGTAGCCCCTCAGGCTCCTCTGTCCATGGAATTCTTCAGGCAAGAATACTAAAGTGGGCAGCCATTCCCTTCTCCAGGGGGTCTTCCCGACCCAGGGATCGAACCCCCCTCTCCTGCATGGCAGGGGATTCTTTCCCACCTGAACCACAGCTGCCTGCATCCCAAATCAGTTTGAGTCATTCATATGGAACATTTCTTCCAGGTTTCCTTTGGCCAGTTATCTTGTTTTACCTAATTCTGAGTCTGTATTTGGTATATCTCAGGGTCTTCCTACATACATGAGTATCTCTCAGCCAAGATGGATTCTAGTCAAGAGGCCTATGGGTAGGTTGACATCACCTACTATGGGGTGGCGCCCCCTCCCATTCTGACTTTCAAGAAACCTTTCTGTGAGTTTAGAGTCAGAAAAGTCTCTTTGACTTTGAGAACGGGGAATATGTGCTGTCTTTAATCTCTTATCTGAGCAAGGCTCTGCTTCTCCACTGTTCTGCTGTTGTGGAGCATCTGTCCACTGGGGGTGGACTCCAGCTGCTCAGCCTGGGACCCAGCAGTCTTCTGCATCAGTCCTACATCTCATCATCTTTCTCATATTTGGAGAATTCTTGACTCTAGAATTCTTACTGAAAAAACAGATCATGACTCTGCTACAAAGTTTAGGTATTCAATTTCCAGTCTTCTATAGTTAGAAGTGGGATAAATGACACAAAGCCGCCTGGACTTTGCTTGGGAGCTAGTTTCTAAGGGCAGCAGAGGGTAGGGCTGGTGTCCTGTGCCAGTACAGATGTTGGGAGTGTGGCCCTTAGTTTCTGTGTTCGGCTGTAGCTATTCAGGACCACTCACTACGGTTCTGTGGATTGAATTTGGCTATGAGTCTTGTTGGTTTTTCCAGTAGTCATGTATGGATGTGAGAGTTGGACTATAAAGAAGGCTGAGTGCCTAAGAAGTGATGGTTTTGAACTGTGGTGTTGGAGAAGACTCTTGAGAGTCCCTTGGACTGCAAGGAGATCCAGCCAGTTCATCCTAAAGGAGATCAGTTCTGAATATTCATTGGAAGGACTGGTGTTGAAGCTGAAACTCCAATACTTTGGCCACCTGATGCGAAGAGCTGACTCATTGGAAAAGACCTTGATGCTGGGAAAGATTGAAGGCCGGAGGAGAAGGGGAAGACAGAGGATGAGATGGTTGTAATGGACATGAGTTTGAGTAAACTCCAGGAACTGGAGAGATAGACAGGGAGGTCTGGTGTGCTGCAGTCCATGGTGTTGCAACGAGTCGGACACAACTGAATGACTGAACTGAATGAACTGAACTGAATGGGTCTTGTTATGTAGCTTCTCTCATTTCTGGCAGTTCTAAAAATGACCCATCATTCTCTTATTAAATTACTTTTCTATTCAGACTAATCAGCTCAGTTCAGTTCAGTTGCTCAGTCATGTCCGACTCTTTGTGACCCCATGAATCGCAGCACGCCAGGCCTCTCTGTCCATCACCAAATCCCGGAGTTCACTCAGACTCACGTCCATCGAGTCAGTGATGCCATCCAGCCATCTCATCCTCTGTCGTCCCCTTCTCCTCCTGCCCCCAATCCCTCCCAGCTTCAGAGTCTTTTCCAATGAGTCAACTCTTCGCATGAGGTGGCCAAAGTACTGGAGCTTCAGCTTCAGCATCATTCCCTCCAAAGAAATCCCAGGGCTGATCTCCTTCAGAATGGACTGGTTGGATCTCCTTGCAGTCCAAGGGACTCTCAAGAGTCTTCTCCAACACCACAGTTCAAAAGCATCAATTCTTCGGTGCTCAGCGTTCTTCACAGTCCAACTCTCACATCCATACATGACCACTGGAAAAAGTAATCTGATTCAGACTAATCAGAAGGTATCAAATTTCTGATAGGAAAAAGAAACCACTCTAGGCTTTTCACCTAAGGGTATTTAATATCAGGAACTAAATACAGAGTAAAGGAGAAACAAAAAACCAAACAAGGAATGTTGAGGCGACCCAAAGATTATCAGTTGCAGAAAGGTGCTGCCTCTCATAAGACCGGAGTCACAGTGGCGCATGTGTTTTCAGATCCCCGAGGCTGAGCTAACCAGTGTGAATTTGAATCAGCCTGTCTTGTGGGAGGTGAAGTAAGGAGACGCAGCTAGGATCAGAGACATGGCCTGAGGCAAAGCAAGACAGGAAAAAACACCCTGACTTTTCCCTCCTCCTTTCCTCCAGGCACTACTGGCAGAACTTACCCAGAGGCCAGCTGCAAGGGAGCCTTGTCAATCCCTGCCAAACAGGACAGAGCAAGGGGAGGGCAGAGGATGGATATAGGAGATAACGCACAAATGACAAGTTTGCTGAGTTCATCTCTGTTGCTTTCAAATGAAAGTGTTGCTGATAAGATGCTAAGCGAACATCTCCAAGTGAAATACAAAAATACACTGGATATTAAAGTCTACAGGGTGGGAATTTCTTACCTTGAGGGTTCTCCCAGCAGGAAAGCAATAGGTACCTAGTGTCATCCCAGACTTTATTCAGTACTGTGAGCAGCCGTGTCCTCTCATTTTACTATTTAGCACTCATGGGCTCTGCATTTTCTCTTTCAGTCTGGAACCCTGGGGCAGTCTCTATTGTGATAGAGAACCAATAATAACCGTGTGCATGCCTGTGTGTGTGTTAAGTCGCTTTAGTCATGTCCCACTCTATGCGACCCTATGGACTGCAGCCAGACAGACTCCTCTGTCCATGGGGATTCTCTAGGCAAGAATACTAGTGTGGGTTGCCATGCTCTCCTCCAGGGGATCATCCTAACCCAGGGATCGAACCTGTGTCTCTTATGTTCCCTGCATTGGAAGGTGGGTTCTTTACCAGTGGCACCACGTGGGAACCACTTCTTTTCTCAAATATCCAAGTTTCCAGTCTTTTCTAGACTTCTTCTAAGCTTTTGGCCTTGTGGGTTTTCCCATTAAGTGGTTGGAGTGCCATAGCTCATGAGAATGAGTTAAGCCAGTAGGTCGTCAGGGAGTGGCTATACAGTGGCAGAGTGGCCCAGGGCTGGAAGAGGCTCCAAACAGTTGTCTGTGATTTCACCTAGAGCGACCCCAGCCCCAGGGGGAGATGGCAAAGGCCTGCCCTCTGGTAGAACCATATAATAACGGTAATATAATCCATGACCCCAAGACCTCAGCTTCCAGGGTTCCTTTTCCTTGTTTTGCTCTGAATAAGATTTTGATTTGCCCTGAGTCAAAATTGGAGACTGAATTTGATTTTTTTTTTCTTTTTGTAGTGGTACCTCCAGTGCTTAACATAGTCCAATATAAGTGTGGCGAGGAAGAAAAATAATGAAAGAGTAAATAAGAGAATGAAAGAATGCATAATAGCCTCTCACGTGCAGCCACGTGAGATAAATGACTTATACTTCCTTTTCTGTGGCTCTTCCTAGAGATGAAGTGAGTCGTGCAGTCGTGCCTGACTCTTTGTGACCCCATGGACTGCAGCCTACCAGGCTCCTCTATCCATGAGATTTTCCAGGCAAGGATGTTGGAGTAAGTTGCCGTTTCCTTCTCCAATCCTAGAGATGGGGGTGTGTATGTTATGACATCTGCTGCTGTAGAAAGGAAGAAGATGAGAAGCCCAGAAGCTTAGAGGCTTCCAAAATGCAGAAAAACAAGGAGATGGCTCTTTCTCTTTGCTACTCCAAAGGGATGGCTCAGTGGCCAAAGATGGCGCTGTGTTAACTTGAGTCTGCCTTTCTGCCTTTGACCTGTATCTCTCCATTCAAAGTAGCAGCCAGGTCAAGCTGCTGTGAGAAATTTCCTTGGGGATACATGCAAGCCTGTGGTTCTCTCTTCTAAGGTAAGAATTTTTATGATGGGGAAGGAATGGGGAATTTTTACTCTGAAAGTCAAACTCAGCTTTCCATATGGCAAAAAAAAAAGCAAGGGGAGACACTAGTTCCTAAACTCTGCTTGTTTTATGAGACTTTTCACTGTGAGTAACTGTTTGATGACAGAGGATTCTAGAGTCCCAAAGCTTGGAAACGGCTAGGTCTCTATGGACGGGCTTCCTCTGACTCCACTTTCTTCTCCATGAAAGCCTGCCTTCGCACACACCCCCAGACACACACAGACACACACACATAGACACACACATGTGCATGCCTGCGTACACACTGGTGTTCCCCCATCAGCCCCAAGACTGCCTTCCTGCTGTTAATTTATGATTCTTCTTGCCTGGTGTCTGTTTTGGCTGATGCTGAAGTGACTGTCTCCCTCTGAAGATCTTGGGAAACTCCAGGAAGTTGGAAAAGATCGGGACACGGGGTCTGAAAAATAACAGTGTATAACATCTGGCTGGATGAATAATAGGTACAGAGGGATGTCTCGCAGCTTGCCAGAGACCAGGACCATATGCTCCTTAAGGGAAAATGTCATCACGTCTCCTGGGTGGCTCATTTTCTTCTCAGTAGGAAGTGAATGAACACAAGACCTCCCTGGAACTGGCTTTCTGGAAAAAAGCTATTTTTGACCATTACCCAGGTTCTCAACTTTAAAATTGAGAGTCCCTGGAGCCACAGTCGTAGAGGTGGGTAATAACATGGAAACCACCTGGGATTCCCAGGAGCCCATCTAGCTGACCTCTCTTACTGGAGTCCACTATTAACCCCAGAGAATGGTTGGATCATTTTCCAGGAGGCAGTTCAGGCCCCATTAACAGCTTTAGGGCTGTTAATTAGAGATCTAGTCAGAAAGAAGGCACATATTTGGGGGTAATTCCTTAAATACAGAAATGTTCCTCTCTGTTTCTCATGCTTTCTGTGCAGGAGCTGTGTGTTTCTTTCCTTCACTAGCACCTTTATATTCTACTTTCTCTTCCTTCGGAGTCTCATCTCTCTGTCTCGAGTTCTGACTCCTGCTTCTCTGCTTCATTTCCTGCTTTTGCCTCCTCTGTCCTCTCCACCTCTTGCCCTCCTTCCCACCTTTCTCTTCCTGCTGTTTTTTCTCCTCCTCCTCCTCCTCCCTCCCTTCTCTTCTCTCTTCCAATTGCTCAGTCTTTCTCCTCTGCCTGGCTCTTCTTTCCTTATCGAACTTGCTTCAATAGTAAGTCCCTGCCCCAGATTCACGTTCTACCTAGAACTTCATAATGCGAACTTACTCGGAAATAAGATTGTCCTAAGTGAAGGCAATGGCACCCCACTCCAGTACTCTTGCCTGGAAAATTCCATGGATGGAGGAGCCTGGTGGGCTGCAGTCCATGGGGTCGCCAAGAGTCGGACACGACTGAGCGACTTCACTTTCACTTTTCACTTTCTTGCATTGGAGAAGGAAATGGCAACCCACTCCAGTGTTCTTGCCTGGAGAATCCCAGGGACAGGGGAGCCTGGTGGACTGCCGTCTATGGGGTTGCACAGAGTCGGACACGACTAAGGTGACTTAGCAGCAGCAGCAAGTGAAGTTAGCTAAGTTACAATGAGACCATACAGGAGAAGGGTGGACCATTGATTCCACATGATGCTGTCTTGGTAAGGAGAGGAGAGGCTCTGAAACAGATGAGCCCAGGGAGAACCTGTGTGGCGATGGAGGCACACTTAGGAGGTGATGCATCTCCAAGTCGAGGAACGCCAGGGACAGCTGGCCACAGCCAGAAGCCAGGGAGAGGCAAGGAAGGGCTCTTCCCTCACCTTCAAAAAGCATGGCCCTGCCTTCACCCTGACTTTGTATCTCTAGCCTTCAGAACTGTGGGAGAATATGTTGTTTGAAGCCATTCTGTTTGTAGAACTAGCAAACTAATACATTTATCACTAGGTTCTGGAATCCTTCTTTCCCCATTCACAGCCTCATTTTTTTCAGACCCAAGCTATTAACCTCATCCGCTGCATTCCTGGTATCAGCTGGCTCTTTCTCTTTGAGGGCAAAGCTCACCTCTGCTGGACTCACAGCTCAGCAGCTCTGTGCGCTGCTTCTCTGCTCAGAAGTGTCAAGGTTTGTAAATATTTCATGAAGGGAACCTCCTTTGACCTGATCTTCCCAAGTGAGTATGCTTTCTTCAAAAAGACAGAAAGATTCAAGAATCTGGGTTTTAAATCTCCACGTGGCCTTGGGGCAAGTATCTTAACCGCTCTGTGCTCCAATGTCTTCATCAATAAATTAAGAAAACCGTTTTGGTCTCGCCTGCCTCTGGAGAATGTTCTTAACAGGAAAGAACCTTCCATAGTACAGTGTAGGATGCTGTGCATGTTTTATAGCCCTTTCTTGTCCAGACTTAGGATGCTGGGATGAAATAAATATTTATTGAATATTCGGAAGGTGATAGGGACTTTAAAAAATACTATTACATCAAACCTTCAAGGTAACTTGCAGATGGGTGATTCCCATTTTTAAGTGAGGAAAAAACAGACTTGAAGAGTAGCGAAGGAATGTCACGTGTTAAGAAATGGTCTTAAATAAACCCAGATATTCTGACGTCTAATTCAAAGGTTATTCTCACACTACACTGTGACCCTCTGATGTGTTGATTACTTTTTAATGACATATTTCCTTTCCACCTTGAAGTATTTCTCTGGTTTCTCAGGAGAAGAGGGTAATCCAATAGAATCTGGCTCCTTTCATAAGATTTTTTTTCAGAAATCAAAAAAGAAACATTTTGGTGGAATAATTGATGAGAGCAGATAAGAGTCTATAGGGAGGTGAAGGATGTGGGGTGTTTGTAATATTGAAGTTGCAAAGCTTTGGAGGGGATACAAGAAAGGCTGCTTCCAGAAAGGAGGGTTATATTCAAGAGTCACAGTGGACTAGAGAATGTGCAAGTCTGTGGTGGAGGCAGTTTGGAGATGAATTTATATGCATTGTGTGTGTGTGTGTGTGTGTGTGAGAGAGAGAGAGAGAGAGAGACAGACTGAGAGACATATAATTTCTTTATTTCTTAGGCATCTTTGATTTCTCTACTCTCTACACATCTTCCTGTTGCTGAGTCTCTCCTTTCTTTCCAGAGCCATGGAAATGCCAGCTCCTTCTTTAGATGGCTATCTGACAGCCGCTTCGCTGCTGAGGGAGCAGATCCTTTTTTCTTCCCTTCTTGAGGTCCCAGTTGTAGCTTCCATTTCCCCATTTTGAATGTGATTAGGGTGAAAAAAAGCTCATAAAAAAGAAAATCAAGCCGTCTGATAATTACAGCCCATGATTTGTTTATCTTTAAGAAGCCCACATTGGAGAAGCATTAGTCACTCTGAGGACACCCGCATAGGCAGATGCCTCACTTATACTGAAGCATATTATCTGCTGTGATATTTATGACGGAATGAGTTTGCCAGCTATTGCCTATCAGGTCATAAACATCTGACTCAGGCTTGAAAAATGGCTTTAATATAGTCTTATTGGAAGATTGGGTGGATGGGCAGTATGTGACTTCCCACTTCTACACCTCCTGGGAATGGGGTGTGCAGCGTTGTGTCCCAGGGTGGGGAGCTGTGTTCCTCTGCCTCGTTTCCTCAGTCCAGTGAAATCACAGGGTCTTAGGTACAGAATCCATATCTTGTTCATCTTTGTATCTGCTGTGTCTGGCACACGGCTGTGCATCACGAATTTGTAAAGTGGAAGAAGATGAGCTGATTCACCTACGAAGATGTTTAGATTCGAGGATCCCGATCTCATGAATTCCTGGGGAAAAAATAGAAGAAAAACTTAGCATCAGGGCTAAGGGCCCTTGAGCTTGTTTATTTGTTTATTCACTTGTTCAATCATGCGCTTGCTTACTTGTCCAACAAATGCTTATCCAGAGCGGTTGTGTGCAGAGCGCTGCAGGGGCTGAAAGGATGAATAAGAAATGCCTTCCACCTTCAAGGAACTTAGAGTCTAGAACTGAATGTAAGAGAGAAAGAGATGGTACAAAGAAGAAAATAGAGACATAAACATCCCGTGGGTGTGCTGAGGATGAAAAAATGGCTTCTAACTGGAGGCGTAGGCAGGAGTAGGTGTTTGAATAGGATTAGAATGGATGGTGTGCGTGTTTTATGTTTGCAAGTAAAATCAATCAGAGCTAATCTAGCTGTAGATGTTCACAGGGAGTCAGCTGTGGTATCTCACAGAATCTAAGGAAGGACTCAGCAAATACGTCTCAGGCAGGGTAGATGCAGAGATACCCAGGGGCCTCAGGAGTGGAGCGTGTGGTCCTTCTCTTGAGAGGCCCACTGACAGCATGATTCAGTGCTAACGCTTCTTTGTCTTTCTGGTCCAAACTTCAACTTCCAAGAGACGTGATATGATTAACTTAGCTGAGTGTCAGGAGTTCAGTCCCCAAACTCATTAGCTCTGGCCAGAGGAACTATCCCCAGAATCATGGCTGCTAAGACCTCCTTTGGGCGATGGAAGGAGTTCCCAGGCCCCTTGGTGCCCTTTGACGACACTGAGAGTCTGCTCTGCCCAAGACCACCCTGTCCCTCCACCCTCCAGGCTGAGGTTTTTCAGGCCAATCCTCAGAAAGGAATTCCTCAGAACACTTCTTGTCCAGATGGGCTTGTGTCTGACTGTGTATGTGTGTGTGTGCACCTCTGAACACTTGTGAGTGCAAGTATAAGCAGGTGTGACTGTGGTTATGTATGACTGTGTGAATGTGCACGTGTGAGCAGTTGTGGGAATGTGGCTGAGTGTGTGTATGTGAGTGTGAGTGTGATTATTTACTTCCCTGGATTCTGCTTTGGGCAGGGCAGTGGGGTGAGGAGATCACAGTCAACAGCCAATCTGAACCTTCTTATGTCAAATGGGCTGCTTCTTAGCACAGCTTTTTCAGGTTATCATGTGAGATGTTTTTCTTGTTCTCCACCGGAGAACATTACTAAAATTACTAAGTGCACTCTTTTGTTAACATATCTTCTCTATGTGCCATCCCAGACAGCCTACTAGAGCAGGGAAGAAAAATACCTCTTCTGCATCACAACAACAGTTTCATCCAGTAGCTTATTTACTGCAGCATAAGTTTATTTCATCCTCTTCAACTTCCTCTATAGATTTCTTTATATGATCATCCGTAGGCTGAATAGAGCCATCTCCTTCTCTCTTCCTAGCCACCTCTTTTCTAGGCAAA
The DNA here is from genome assembly GCA_006410935.1 of Redunca redunca. NCBI lineage: Eukaryota > Metazoa > Chordata > Mammalia > Artiodactyla > Bovidae > Redunca > Redunca redunca. The sequence continues at coordinate 416,889 of SJYQ01008757.1, read as the reverse complement.
ATAATTCTGATTCTGTGCACTCCTTTGAGCTCCCTTTTTTAGCTTGCAAAGGCATGGACTGCTCCATTGTAAATGCTTTTTCTTTCTCCACTTTCTCTTAGCGCATTCCTCTGTATGCCCACTGAAGCCCCATGTTTTCTCAAACAGCTTAAGAAAGGGGACTCTGTGTCCGTCTCTCTATTAGGCATTAGAGATGTCTGCCTCTCCAGGGAGGGTCAATGTCTCTTGGTAGAGAAGTTATTTGCAAAGGCCAGCAGCATAGAACAACAGGCATACACTGTTGAAAAAAAAAAGGCTGGGTGCCCTTCCTGGAATGAAGAGCGGACCCTATCAAGATGGCACCATGAAAGACTACTGCACGTGTATCTCAAAGGACTTCTGTTGATGCAGTAAATATTTGTAGTTTGAGCAACCACTCATGCTCCCCAGAACTTCTGTGGTTACGATAGGAGAGGATAGGAGTCTTACTTACCTCTCTAAGCCTTTTATTATAGGAACCACCTGGCTGGCCCTGCTGATTTATTCGCCACTGGAGAAAGCTGGTTGCATGCATATCAAGGCTAAATCCCTGCAGCACAGGCCCTGATTTTTTTTTTTTTATCAGCAGCAGTTAATTTGTAAAGTATTAACTTTTCAAGAGTCAGTGTTTGCTCAGGGCCTTCTAGTCCACCCTGAGCATCAGTGCTGTGCTTGGGAGCTTGTGCGGGAAAGACTGAGCAGAGAGCTAGAATTGGGGAGGAGGATGGCACAGCTGTTGACTGGGAGGTGTTTATCCTGTACAGCAAAGTGATTCAGTTATATATGTGTAAATATAAATATACATATGTATGCATATCCATTCTTTTTCATATTCTTTTCACATGGTTCCTTCCCGGATTTTGAATACAGTTCCCTGTTCTGTAAGGGGCTTCTCGGATAGTTCAGCTGGTAACGAATCTGCCTGCATCGTAGGAGACCCCAGCTTGATTCCTGGGTCGGGAAGATCCGCTGGAGAAGGGATAGGCTTCCCACTCCATATTTGTGGGCTTCTGTGCGTAGGACCTTACTGTTCATCCACTCTCTATATTATAGTTTTCACCTGCCAATCCCACACTCCCAATCCATTTCTCCCCAACCCCTTTCCTGCTTGGCAACCACGAGTCTCTTCTCTATGTCTGTGAGTCTGCTTCTATTTTATTTCTGTCATATTTTAGATTCCACATATAAGTGATATCATATGGTATTTTCTCTTTCTGATCATACTGCTTTCACGTAGTATGATAATCTCTGGGTCCATTCATGTTGCTACAAATGGCATTATTTCCTTATTTTTTTAAGACCGAGCAATAATCCATTGTGTATATGCACCATATCTTCCTTATCCATTCATCTGTTGATGGACATTTAGATTGTTTCCATGTCTTGGCTATTTGTGAATGGCTTTACTATGAACATTGGGGTCCATGTATTCTTTAAAAGTATAATTTTGTTTGGATATATGCCCAGTACTGGGACTGTCGGATCACATGGCAATTATACTTTAGTTTTCTGAGGAACCTCCATACTGTTTTCCATGGTTGTAGGCCAATTCACTTTTGAGGATTGAATGAAGTAGGGAGTTCTAGACACTGCACAGAGAACTATTTCAAAATGCTGGAATTCCACTTGGATCTTTAAATGGGAACTTCTATTTGTCTTCCTATGTGGCATACATTTTCTTGGGAATCTTTCCCAGAAGACGGTGGGTACATTGGAAACAGAAACTGTGATTTAATCATCTCTGAATCCTGAGGATTTATCAGAGACCCAGTGAATTGAGTGAATGAGCAATTAACGCTAGTTCTTTAAGTTTCTCTAGATCAAAGAGTCAGCTCTTATTAAAGCAAATCTATAACTCAAAATCCAATCTATGTACATTCAAGTACAATATAGTAAGTATAAGTCACTTATTGACTATTATTACATGTTGCCACAATTTCCAAAGAAATGGTCTTCATAACATGAGCAGGTGATCTTTGTGGAGACAGTCTCAAAGGTCACCATCAGTGACTCCTCTGATCTCATTGAATAGTTTCAGGCTGAAAATTATCGTGTTTCTTTTACCTATTACAGTATTTGCTGAGGAATATAAAGTGACCAAAAAGGGAGGAGGCATTACTAAGAAGGGTGTTAAAAATAACATAAAGCAATCACATTCACTTTCAAGAAGTTAAGTGTCAGGAAGACTTGAATTCTAATCCCAGCATTACTTCATAATATGTACCCTGGGCACATTGCTTAACAACTCTCAGATTCAGTTTCCTCATCTGTAAAATGTGGGTATTCTTCCTATCTCAAAAGGTTACTGTGAAGACTAAATACTTGGACAGGACTCAGAACAGTGTTTAACACACAGTAAGAACTCCGTAAGAAGTTAGTTATTATTTTCATCATCATCACCACTGACACCGTTGTGAGGACTAAGTGAGAAACTGTATCTTAAGGATCTTGCATAGTCCCTGCCATATAATAGACACTTAAGAGGTGAAAGTCAGCTAATACTAATCATTACAGTTAGACATGATAGATGATACACTTTTAAGTTGTGCAAAAAACCAAAAGATCTTGTGTTTCAGATAACCAGCATCAGTCTATTTCAAGTAACATTTACTGGGCACTTAACTTTGTACCAGCTACTCACTAGGGGTTTTACAAAATGTTTTTTCCATTTAAGCTAATCATTATTCATAATTTTATAGACAAGTCACTTGAGACACAAAGAGATTAAACTTCTCTCCAAAGGTTGTGTTAGCTAAGATTTCACCTGAATGTATTTGGATTCCGTGTTTGGAGTCCATAGTATATGCTCTTCCCACTTTGCAAATTTACCTAAACAACAGCAGCCATGTCTCAGAGCTCTCAGGAGCTCTCAGCTCTTCTGACCTTCCTCTGTTATGTAGGGAAGCAGGCACAGTTTGGCTCAGGCTGAGCTCCTCTGTTTGCCAAAAGAGCCATCTCAGGGGGCAGAGCCTGGAGTTGCAGCTCAGCAAACATATGTGTGACTGCTGAGTGCCAAATGCCACACTGAGATCTGGACTTACTAAGATGAATAGGAGGTGGCGGCGGCTGCCCTTGAGGAAACCAGAGCCTAGAGAGACAAATTCCATGTCATCTGATAATGTGGGCATAACAATAAGAGTTGAAGGGCAGAGGCATGCCTGGGGAGCTAGCGGAGCACACAGGCGGGGGACTGGGGAGCCTAGGCTTTGAAGGAAGATTTTCTGGGAGAGAAGATGACAGAACTTAATGCTGAAAGGTGAATAAGAGCTGGAAGAGGAAAGGTGGCAAGCATGTCAGGGATGAGCGGAGAGCAGGAGTAAAAAGCCACAGAGGTGAGAAAGAGCGTGGAGTGCTTGGGAGAGTCCCCAGAGTGGAAAGTGTGATACAGAAGAGGGCGGATACCAAGTGAAAAAGGTAGGCAGGGTCAGGTCTCAGATGTGGTGTATAAGCATGCCTGGGAGTTTGGACTTTTTCCTGTACATTCTAGGGATCCAATCAAGACCTCCTGGCCGAGGAGCAATAGATAGAAAGCTTGGAACTGAAGTAAAAGTGACTGGGAGTAAGGGGACCTCTTGGGTGGCTATTCAGAGGGTCCCTATTCAGAGGGAAAGATGGTAGGAATAGAGGAGAAGGCAGAGATTCAGGAAGCATTAGGAGGCCAGTTTCCAAGACTTGCTGGTTGAGTGTAGGAAGGAGGGAAAGAGGATCAAGGATGATATCCAAGATTTTGACTCAGATAAATAGGAAAGTGATGGTGCAATTAACACCAGTGAGTATTAAGTGGAACAAGTTTATGCAAAGATACAAAGTATTGATTGCTCTGCATGTTGAATTTGGGGTGCTTCCTGGACACCCAAGTGAGGATAGATGTCCAGCGGGGGTTGTATTTTGAAACTGAAATTAAGGAGGAGATCAAGTTTGGAAACCATCACTTCTAGGCCACATCCAAGACCAGAAATTAGCAATAACTATATGGCCTTCCCTGGTAGCTCAGAGGTTAAAGCATCTGCCTGAAATGCGGGAGACCTGGGTTTGATCCCTGGGTCAGGAAGATCCCCTGGAGAAGGAGATGGCAACCTACTTTAGTATTCTTGCCTGGAGAATCCCATGGACGGAGGAGCCTGGTGGGCTATAGTCCACAGGGTCACAAAGAGTCGGACATGACTGAGCGACTTCACTTCACTTTCTTTATAAACTCTGGGAGTTGGTGATGGACAGGGAGGCCTGGCGTGCTGCGATTCATGGGGCTGCAAAGAGTTGGACACGACTGAGTGACTGAACTGACTAACTGACTGATATATGTCTCTTCCTGACCTACCTGGTCTTACATTTCCCTACCGCCTATTTGCACGTTTAAGCAGAGCAGCGCTACTGTAAGGAAAATCCAGTTGCTTGGCCTAGATTCTCACCATGATATCCCATACCTGTGCCTTCGTTTATGCTGTTCCGTCCATTCAGAAGATGGAATTTTCTACTTTCTTCACTCAGTTAATTCTTACGCAGCTCTCAAGACTCAGCTTTAGGTTCAGGGGCAAATATCTAAATCAGCTCTTCGAATAGCCCCAGGATGTCCACAGTCTGCAAGGCAGATATGCAGCTGGCTTTGACAAATCACACCAAGTCACGTCAACGAGCGTCTTGTGTGTCACTGGGTTTTCCTCTCCCCACTTTCCCTCCCCTCCTCCTCTAGGATTCCATCAAGTCTTCTTTCAGGTCCTGAAGTTTCAAGCACAGCAAGCCTAAGGGTAGTGACCTCAAATCAAGGAGTTTCCCTCCCAGCTGCGTTCTGCATGGCGGGGTCCCCACGCGGCCCTTGCCCTGGGATTTCTCAGTCAGTGCGATGGTCTGCATTGCTTGTTTCCAGTGCTAAGTAATGTCTGACTCTTTTGCAGCCTTCTGTCCGTGGGATTTCCCAGGCAAGAATACTGGAGTAGGTTGTCGTTTCCTTCTCTGGGGGAATCTTACCAACCTAGGGCCTGAATCCATGTCTCCTGCATCGGCAGGGTGATCCCTTACCACTGAGCTACCTGGGAAGCCCCTGCATTGGCTTCTTGAAAGTCAATACTAAGTCCAAATGACAAACTCACATAAAGGAACACCGTTGCTTGGCCCAGTAGCTCTGGAATCAATACCATTAATTGTAGAATTTAAAGTGAAATAAAAATAGAAAGGGAGAAATGAAGGAAGGAAGGAAGGAGAAGGGGAGAAAAAAGGAAAAAGGAAGAAGCAAGGATTCATTCAGTTTCTACCATGTACTCGACTTGGGTAGTGCATTGGTAAAGAATCTGCCTGTCAGTGAAGGAGCGGCAAGTGACTCAGGTTCGATCTCTGAGTTGGGAAGATCCCCTGGAGGAGGAAATGGCATCCCACTCCAGTATTCTTGCCTGAAAAATCCGGTGGACAGAGGAACCTGTGGGCTATCGTTCATAGAATCGCAGACACGACTACTGAGCACGCACACAGCAGGCTTTATACAAAAAGCTGGTGCTCGATAGGGTCACCTGACCTCCATTTATGAAGTGCTTACTCTGTTCCAAATATACCAGACACTGAGGACACAGAGGCAAATAAGCATTTACTCAAGCTTTGCAATGCTTGTGATTTAGGGAGGCAGACAAGTACCTAATGAGTACCCAACAGAATCATTTTTATGTACAGAAGGCTATGGAAGCACCCAGGAGGGAACGATTTTCTTTGGCTGGGGAGGGAGGTGGTCAGAGAAGACTTCACGGAAGGAGTTTTGAGCTGAGCCGGGATGGGGGAGTGTCCCAAGCAGAGAGCAAAAGCAGGGACATGCACACAGCTGCCTGTTTATTTGGGATTGCTGAGTACTTTGGCTCAAAGTGGCTCCTACTCGCCAGTGCCCAACAGACCAGCTCCCCGAGTGTTTACTTTCTTTATTTGCCTTTAATAATTAAGCACTAAGGAAGTGACTCTGATTGTCAGCCTCACTCTTGGGGTTAATTAGATATTTTCAACTAACTAGCCAAATGCTTGCTTTTGTCCCAAGCTTGGCTTCCCCTCTCTTTCCCTTTCCCCAAACTGATTTCTCCAGGGAGCTCTTGCTGGAGAACTGACTGGAGCTAATTATTCGAGATAATTAAGATCTCGAAGCAAAGCAATTCAATTCCTTCTATTAAAAAAATAATTTTTTTTGGAGAAATGTTAATGCCTGCATAACACACCATCAATAAAACTCTTTTTAAAAGGTTAAGTTGGCGGAGTGCAGCATTGAATTGAGAATGACTGGGTTCAAACGAAATCCAGTAAAGATATTTAGCAGAGTAATGAAGTTTATTCGGGAACAAATGGCTTTTGCTTGTCAGAGTTTGTTTTAACTCAAGGCAGCTTTGAAATGCAAAGGAGCAGGTCCGCCCAAGACAACTGTTTGAAAAAAAGTTTGTTTTCTGTGACCTTCGGCTCCTGCTTTGCCCACCCTCTGCTCTTCCTCTCTCCCTCCGAAGCAAAAGCCTGAGAATCTGACTTCCTTTTTTCCTTCATTTCCTTCCAAGCTTGGGTCCTCTAAGGCTATAATTCTCTCCAGTGTCCTCTGCATCACAAAAGGATGACACAGAGGTCAGAACTCTCATGACAACTTGGGGAGGGGGGTGGGTAGAATATACAGTATTGAAAAAGCAACCTGAATTTGATGCCAACATTTAAACATTTGGAGATGTCACATAAATCCAAATTTCTAGCTCTTAGAAGCCTGGCATTCCTCCATGATAGCAATTGACTGGAAGAGAGCAGCGCCGTCCCTTTTAGAACATGCTCACGAGCCAAGAGCCCACCCAGCCTCCTCCATTTGATACCTTACCATGCTTGGTCCTGTAGGCACTGAAGTTTGGAGTCCCTGATGGAAATTACCCTTTCCACTTTCCCCCTTCGCCATTGCACCCAAACTAGCCTTTTCTCTTTTCTTGGACAGATTTTAATTTTGTGATCAGAAAACAATCTGATGAAGCAAATCCATTTACTGAGAGTAAATGGCTGATTGTTTGCTTAATCCCAGCAGGGTGATTGCATTTTCAAATGGTTTCACTTGGCTCTCTGTTCAACTTTTGGGTCCTGTGCCAGAGAAAAAGGAAGAATGTTAGGTTATAGGGGGAGTCTTCTTGGATAGCCAAGGGACCTGGGTGGTCTTCAAATGCTTTCACGGTTGCAGCATGCTTTCATGGAGAGAGAAGGGGTTTGTGCTCAGACAGATCCAGGTCCACATCTGGATTCTCCCTTTGGTCTCTGGTGACCTTCACAGTTTCTGAGCTTCCAGTTTGCACATCTGGAAATACAGCTTGTTCCTAGGACTGTTAAAAGGCTCTGCTGGATCGGTAGATGGAAAGTGCTTAAAACATATTAGCTGCCAAAGAAGTATTACTCTTGCTACTTTTACTTTTATCTGGGCCTGGAGAGAGAGATTCTGATGTGTCTGAATGACTACAGAATCTCACTTTTTTATTTACAAAGAATTATATTCAAAATAAATGTCAAAAAACACATTTGCTATTTAAAAAACACTTGCTTAAATTACCTGATTTGGTGATGCCCATATGTAACCATCATCCTAGCTAGAAATTGTGCAGATGATAACTCACTCACTTATTCATTCTTTTATTGGTGCTTGCATTTAGTCAACCAGCCTCTGTTGGGTCTGTTTTAATCAGCTTTCACTAGGTTATGACGTGATAAGAAACACACCCCGAACCTCAGTGGCGTACAACCGAACAGCTACTACTTCTTCATATTCTATACTGGTTGCAGGTCAGCTATGGTTGTAGCTCTGTTCTGGCTTCTGGGATCCAGGATGAAGGAGAAACCTCTATCTGGGACTTGCCATGCTTACAGCAGAGTAGGGATGGGAGCTGTCATAGCATGCAATGCCTTTTGAAGTTGCTGTTTGGAACTGCTGACCATCACTACCCCCTCACATCTCACTGGCCAAAAAACAAGCCACACAATCACGTTCTTGTTGTTTAGTCACTTAATCGTGTCTGACTCTCCGCGACCCCATGGACTGTAGCCCGCCAGACTCCTCTGACCATGGGATTTCCCAAGCAAGAATACTGGAGTGGGCTGGCATTTCCTCCTCCAGGAGATCTTCCCGGCCGAGGGATCGAACCTGCGTCTCCTGCATTGACAGGCGGGTTCTTTCCCACTGACCACCTGGAAAACCCCAAACATGATCCTGGGTGCTGTCAATGGGCATGGAAACTACTTTTCTCTTAGGAGAATGCTGCAAGTCACAGCAATGGGGAGGGGACTGTATGCTAAGTGCTAGGCATAAAAGAATGGACATGATATGGACTTGTCTCTCAATGAACTTACAGTTTAGAGAGGAAGATGGACCTGACATGATTGCAGGGAAATATAATTAATGACTTTAATAGCTCATAACGAGCACTGTTGTAAGTAATTTACACGTATTAATTTAATCCTCATACAACTCTGTGATGTACTGACTGTTATTATATCCTCTCCATTTTATGTGAGGAACAGGGGCACTCATGGTCAAGAAACTCACTCAAGATCACAGAGAAATCCCTGGCAGGGATTAGACTGATACCTGGGTGATGTGACTCAGGTGTTGCTTGCTTGACCGTGGCACTGAACTGTTGCTCTGGGTATGATGGTAGAGAGTCCCCGAGGCTCTGGTGGCATAGGCTGGAGGTAGGGATGGGGTAACACTAGATGAGATGATCCTTAAGGACGGAGGAGGATTTAGCCAGTTGGAGGAAAAGGCACTCCTGATGGAGAGGAAAGAAGAAACAGGCTCAGAGTGGCCCAATGTCCTGAGGGCGGTACCAGGACCATTTGGATGCTGCTGAAGCTGGAGATGCGTGACTGCGGAGGAGCCAGATCACAGAGTCTGGTTTTATCTTTTAAGGTTCTGGGGAACCACTTAGAGTGGCTTTGGAAGTACAGGGAGACTGGGGTGGGGCGATTACAATATGTCCCTCTATCTTCCTCCTCCAAAAAGATCTCCTATTGGGAAATACATTTTCCTATTTAGGATCATTTTTTCCTTGCTGCCTGCCTCTGCCTCCCCAGGGTAGGTGTGCTGAGTGAGGAGCAGAGGCCGAGGGCTTCTGCGTGGATGAAAGAGACCGCCGATGTGCTCTGGTTGCGAGGTTTCTACCGCATCACACTTGTAGTCCACAGGTTTGCAGAAACATTGAGCATTTTTGTTTCCCCTTCGAAGCGGAATGTCGGCAGCTTTATTTTTCTCCAGGGTGTAGTGCCGAATGTTATTTATCGTTCTGACTGAATTCAGCGGCATCTTTCTTTTCTATTTCCTTCTGACAGATGATTTGCTCTTGAACAATTAACAGACTGAAGGCTGTGTTCCATCTCCTCATGCTCTCCTGCCAGGACACCCCTGGGAGTTCAGCAGGAGGAAGGCTTTCTTCTTGATCCTATTACACCTGCCCAGCATCAAGAAGGATTAATTAACCCACCAGGTTTCGCCTCATTACCAGGAAGGAAGAAAAGTCAGTGACACCGGAATTCAAACATGGAGAGAGCCAAGAATTCGGTGCTCGAGAGCCTGAGAGCCCTTCGAAGACAGCCCCAGCTGGCCAGTGGGTGACCCGGTTGGTACAAGTGACAGACCCTCACAGTCCTTGCGTGAGTCATCCTCAGAACTCACACTTCTGTTCTGCAGAATTGACCACAAACTCTGAGCGGAGCCCCACAGGGTCCAATAAGAAACTGTCTCATTCTTCAGAAGCTCACTGTCTGGTCTGATCTGGGGAGCACAATCCCACCCATTCCCCTGGGTGGTTGTGTGAATTGATTAAATGTGGTACCACATGCACTTGGTAACTAAGTGCTATGTAAACGTTAGTTATTACCATTTTAACACTTGATATGCAGACATTCCAGCAGTGGCTGAGCCCTTGTTTGGGAAGAGGACTGTATGTGGGGCTACCGGTCAGGTGAAAGGATCGAAACCATTGTCTCTGCTGTTCTGGAAAGTGCAACAGATGAGCACGTGAAATACTAAGGACAGACCCAGGGCCTCAAAACAAAGTTTCATCTCACATGCCGGCTAGGGCTGGCTGGCTGGGCGCCTGGAGTCCTTGCTAAAATGGATCCTGAAGTTGTTTCTAAGCTCAGTTTAAAAGGATGTTGAGGCCAAAATAAAGTGCTTGTTGGTTTTCAAATCCCATTGGCCCAGTGTTTATCCACGAAGACAGGCTGAAGCCTGGAGCATAACATGAGGCGGGTGTGGCAGTCAACCTCACGTAAACATTGTGCAGTAGATGGAATCTATCCTTGGAGCCAGATCCTGCATCTGGAAAAGTGACTGATTACAGCTGGGAGTTACAGTCCTCAGGAAGGTATGCCAAAAGACATCAAAACCCTGTGCTAACGCAGGCCCTGGGAACCCCAGGACAAAAAGCTGGGAGCCTCTGAACATTCAGGAACTGGAATGGGGCACTGGGGCAGGAAACCAGCACTGCATACAACTCCAGGAGCTGCAGCTGGAAAGTTGGGGTACACACATGGAAGACGAGGTCCAAGTTGACATCTTTCACAGTGAGTCCTGCTTACCCTTTGAACCTACCTACCTGTTGATCTTGAACAGATCCAAGACTGTAAGGAGATTAAAAAAATCTGTATGAAGGTCAAGAAGCAACAGTTAGAATTGGGCATGGAACAACAGATTGTTCCAAATTGGGAAAGGAGTATGTCAAGGCTGTATATCATCACCCTGCTTATTTAACTTATATGCAGAGTACATCATGTGAAATGCTGGGCTGGAGGAAGTACAAGCTGGAATCAAGATTGCTGGGAGAAACATCAATAACCTCAGATATGCAGATGACACCACCCTTATGGCAGAAAGTGAAGAGGAACTAAAGAGCCTCTTGATGAAAGTGAAAGAGGAGAGTGAAAAACTTGGCTTAAAATTAAACATTCAGAAAACTAGGATCATGGCATCTGGTCCCATCACTTCATGGGAAATAGATGGGGAAACAGTGGAAACAGTGTCAGACTTTATTTTTTTGGGCTCCAAAATCACTGCAGATGGTGACTGCAGCCATGAAATTAAAAGTCGCATGCTCCTTGGAAGAAAAGCCATGACCAAACTAGACAGCATATTAAAAAGCAGAGACATTACTTTGCCAACAAAGGTCCATCTAGTCAAAGCTATTGTTTTTCCAGTAGTCATGTATGCATGTGAGAGTTGGACTATAAAGAAAGCTGAGCGCTGAAGAATTGATGCTTTTGAAGTGTGGGGTTGGAGAAGACTCTTGAGAGTCCCTTGGACTCTGAAGGACTCTCAGTCTTAAAGGAAATCAGTCCTGAATATTCATTGGAAGGACTGATGCTGAAGCTGAAACTCCAATACTTTGGCCACCTGATGTGAAGACCTGACTCCTTGGAAAAGACCCTGATGCTGGGAAAGATTGAAAGCAGGAGGAGAAGGGGACGACAGAGAATGAGATGGTTGGATGGCATCACTGAGTCAATGGACATGAGCTTGAGCAAGCTCCGGGAGCTGGTGAAGGACAGGGAAGCCTGGTTTGCTTCAGTCCATGGGGTCACCAAGAGTCAGACACGACTGAGTGACTGAACTGAACTGACCTGTTGATCTTGAACAAATCCCAGACTGTAATGAGGTAAAAGTACCATTAGGTGGCGATGTACGAAAGGTTTTTTTTTTTTTTTTTCCCCTTGTCCCCAAAGAAGAGTGCCTTGGGTTTGTCTTTAACCCTAACCCTAGGCTCACAAGCACCCACTCCAGTGTTCTTGCCTGGAGAATCCTAGAGATGGGGGAGCCTGGTGGGCCGCCGTCTCTGGGGTCGCAGAGTCGGACACGACTGAAGCGACTTAACAGCAACAGCAGCAGCAGGCTCACAAGCAGCTAACTCATCTGTACCTCGGAGTAGACAGAACAGTTTTAGCATCCCCAAGTGCCGGCAGCACGCAGGGCTGTGTGCCCTTGGGCGAACGTGTGGACGTGCCCTTGGGTGAACGTGTGGGCGTGCGCGCGCATGCACACGCTTGCCTATCTGCGTGTGTTCTGCTTCAATGTCAGTGACCAGCAAATGAGGCCGCAGGAACACTCTGGCAGCAACTGACCACGCGGGGCCACACTCTGTGAAAATGGATTGCCTCTGTCTTCTCGGCTTGATCCTTGCTGAGGGAAAAGACTTAAATTAGATTTCGAGGAGGGCTCCATGGCAACCCGCTTTGGAACAAGCTCATTTCCCTAGAAGATGCTGATTTTTCCCTCGGTTTGAAAAGGCCTCCTAGCCCCTTTGCCCCAGACAGGCGGTGTTCCCTCCCAACCCCACTTCTTTGTCTTGATGCTACAGTTGCGTGGCCAGTGGGGGCTTCTCCCCGTCCTGCTCTTCTCTCTCTGGGTCTTGACCACACTGCTCATCAGCTTCCCACCTAAGCACAGGGCTGGTACCAGCTTCCACGGAGTCCCCAGAGTCAGAGGAACAAAATCGGCCTTTCTCTGTTCATCCAGGTTGTACTAGAGTCCTCTCACCCTGGGGGTGGGTGGAGCGGGGAGCACACATTTTTAGTTTTGTCTTTTTAATTGAAATATAGTTGATTTACAATGTTGTTATGTGTGTGTTCTTTGTAAGATACTACACATTATTACAAGGTATTGAGTACGGTTCCCTGTGCCACACAGCAGGTCCTTGCTGGTTGTCTGTTTTACATATACTGGTGCATAGACGTCAATCTGAGCCTCCTAATTTATCCCTTCCCACCCTTTCCCCTTTGGTAACTGTAAATTTGTTTTCGAGGTCTACGAGTCTGTTTCTGTTTTGTAAATAAGTTCATCTGGATCACCTTTTATAGTCCACTTACAAGCAATATCATATATTTGTCTTTGTCTGACTCCCTGCCAATTTTGGCTTGTAAGTCAAAACAAAGACAAAGTGTGATTCTGAAGGAAAATGCCTCTTGGTGAAAGACATACTTAAAAGTGCTGAAGAATAAATTCCGTTCTGTCCTTGGTGGCCACCCTGTCAGCAACTTCACTTGATTTTCTGTTGATTATAGTCTCGCTCTGTGTGTCTAGGGAAGATTTTCACCCATCTTCCTTGAATTCCTCCCTAAGGCAAAGCACTAGGCCAGGAGCCACAAAGACACCCGGTTTGTAAAGCTCAGCCTTTGCTCTGCAGTTTCTTTTACCCAATTTGAGATGGACTAGTCACCCATCCGCACAAATACAGACACCACTGTGCCGGGTGACGCTCGTGTATGCTCCGTGCCCCACGAGCGGGCCCACATCAGGTACAGTGAAGCCCTGAGTGGGCTGGAATGCCATTCTTTTCTTCCTTGTCTGAAAAAGAGATGAAAGAATACAAATGTGAGCCATCTTGCAGGAATACTATTGAATCTGCTCCATTTTACACATTTACAGGAGTCAAAGCTATTTAGTCTAATAGATAAAAGTTGTACAAAGATAACTAGGGTAGGAAGCAGAATATAGAAAGGAAGATACAGCACATGGTGAATTCTGGGGCCTTAGGGGACGGGAGCGACGCAGCTGAGAGCAGGGGAGTGGGCACTAGGAAAGGGCCCTCCCCTGAGATAAGCTTTGATGGATGAATGAACTATTTCAAGGGATATATTTTTTTAGCTTTATTGATGTATAGCTGACAAATAAATTTGTAAGTTATTTAAAATGTTTATTGTGATGATTTGATCTATGTATATATTGTGAAAGGATTCTCACCACGTAGTTAATTAGCACATCTATCACCTCTCATGTTTATCTTTTTTATTTGTATTTTTAAATGAGAACATTTAAGTTCTCTCTAAGCAAATTTCAAACAATTGTTATCAACTATGGTTATCATGTTTTAGAACAGATCCTCAGACCTGCTTATCTTATGAAAGTTTGTGCCCTTCGACCAACCTCTCCCTATTTAGACACCCCCAGCTCCTGGTAATCACCTTTCTACTCTTTGCTTTTATGAGTTCAACATTTTTGGATTCCACTTGTAAGCAAGATCAAATGCTATCTGTCTTTTGGTGTTTGAATTATTTTGCTTAGCATAATACCCCCAAATCCATCCATGTTGTTGCAAGTGGCAAGGTTTCCTCCTTTTCCTGCCTGAATAATATTCCACTAGGGGTGTATGTGTGTGCGTGTGGTGTGTGCGTGCGTGCGTGTATCTTATTTTTTATCTACCCCTCTGTTGATGGACAGCTGGGTCTTTCTCACGTGTTGACTGTTGTGAATAAGGCTGCAGTGAGCACGTGAGTACAGCTCCTTCTTCAAGATGTTATTTTATGTCCTTTGGATGTATACCCAGAAGTGGGATTGCTGAGTTATATGGTGGTTCTCCTTTTAGTTTTTTGAGACTCTCTGTGCTGTTTTCATAGCGGCTACACACGTTTAAATTCCCACCAACGAAGAGTGTACAAGGTGTCCCTTTCTGCCACGTCCTCACCAACATTTTTCTCTTGCCTTTTTTGATGAAACCATTTTAGCAGACGTGAGGTGATGCCTCATTGTGGCTTTGGTTTGCATTTCCCTGATGACTAGTGACATTGAGCTCTTTTTAAGTAGCTGTTGGACACTTGTTTATCTTCTTTGGAAAACGTCTATTTGGTTGCTCTGCTCGTTTTAAAATTAGATTGTTTGGGTTTCTTTCTATTTTTCTTTCTTTAGCTGTATGCTTTCTTTATATATTTTGGGTATTAGTCCTTTATCAGTATATGATTTGAAAATATTTTCTCTCGTTCAGTCAGTTTCTGACGGTTTCCTTTGCTGTTTAGTAGCGTTTTATTTTTTGTAGTCTCACTTGCTTACTTTTGTCTTTGCTTTTGATGTCATACCCAAAATAACCATTGCCAAGAGCTTTCCTCTTCTATATGCTTTTTCCCCCAGAGTTTCATGGTTCTGGATCTTACATTCAAATCTTTAACCCATTTTTTAATTGATTCTTCTGTATGATGTGAGATAGGGTTACTCTTTTGCACGTGGCTGTCAGTTTCCCCAGCACCATTTACTGAAAAGACTATGCTTCACGACAGTGTATTCTCGACTCCTTTGTCACATAGTAACTGACCATATGTGCATATGTGTATTTCTGGATTCTCCATTCTGTTTGGTTGTCTGCTTTTATTACTACAGCTTGGTAAATAGTTTTAAATAGGGAAGTGTGATGTCTTCAGCTTTGTTCTTTTTTCTCAAGATTACTTCGGTTGTTCAAGGTCTTTTGTGGTTCTATATAAATTTTAGGATTTTTTTTAACATTTCTGTGAAAAATGTCATTGAAATTTTGATAGACGTTGCATTGAATCTATAGACTGTTTGGGGCACTATGGATATTTTAATGGTATCAGTTCTTCCAGTCCATGGTTTGGAATGTCTCCACTTATTTGTCTCTCCTTCAGTTTCTTTCCTCAGTGTCACGTGGTTTCCAGTGTACAGATTATTCCTCTTCTTGGCTAAATTTATTCCTAGGTATTTCATTCTTTTTTGATGCAATTGTAAATGGGATTATTTACTACAAGGTATTTTTTTTTAATGTTTTTACTGAGATATACTTCAAATGCTACAAAATTCATCTATTTAAGGTATACAGTGCAATGAGTTTTATATATTCATGGAGGTAAGCAATCATCACAACAATCTAAATTTAGAACACTTTGTCACTGTTACAGAAAGGAAGCCAGCACTAATAAGCAGTCACTCCCGTTCCCCACCACTTCTCAACCCTAGATACCAGTAATCTACATCCTGTCTCTGTGGATTTCTGTATTCTAGGTGTTTTATGTTGATGGTATTATGTGGTCTTTTGTGACTGGCTTCTTTCACTTAGCATGATTTCAAGGTTCATCCATGCTGTAGCATGTATCAGTATTTCAATTTTTTATGGCTGGATAATACTCCATTGTATACCACATTTTGTTTATCCATTCAGCAGTTGTAGGACATTTGAGTTATTTCCAAATTTTGGCTACTGTGAGTAATGGTGCAATGAACATTCATGTCCAGGTTTTTGTATGAACGTATTTATCTTGGATATGTACCTAGGAGAAGAACTACTGTGTCATATGTTACCTCACACTGGACTTTTTGAGAAACTGCCAAACTGTTTTCCAAAGTGATTGCTACTTATTTCATCCCCATCAGCAACAGTAAGGATTCCAACTTCTCCTTATACTTGTTATTGTCTGTCTTTTTAATAACAGACATCCTGGTGGCTATGACATGGTTTCTTATTGGGGTTTTGATTTACATTTCCCTAAATACTGATGATGCTGAGCATCTGCTCATGGACTTATTGTCCATTTATATGGGGGTTTAGGGGAAGAAATGTTTATTCAAATTCTTCGCCCATCTTAATTGGATTCTATGTCTTTTTATTATAGAGAGAATGAATGAGTTTTGGAGAGGCAGAGTTTAGTAGCAAAAGCTTCCATATGGAAAAAGGTGAATGCTAGTCAAGAGTGGGAAATAAAACTGATTGGCTGGAGGGTAGCATTTATGTAGGAGATGTGAATCTGGATTTAGCAGAGATAACTGCCAAACATCTCTATTTATCTATCAAATGGGGATAGCAATAAGACAAGATGCAATAAAGAACCAGTGTTTACAGACAGGATAAGCTCATACAGAAACTGATGACATTGCTGTTACTGGCTGCCTAAAGTGGGGTGATCACAACCTTAGGAATATTATGTGTGATCTGATTTAATCCTCCCAACCACTCTATGAGTTCTCCACTTTTCATATGGGGTAACTAAAGGTCAGAGAAGTTAAGTAACTTGCCCCAGGTTATCCAGCTAATAAACTGCAAAAATAAATGCCAAACCCAGGCCTGTCCGCTTCTGCATGCCTTGGGAACTGCAGTGCACCACTTGGGAGAAAGAACTGCAGAGGAAAGTTTGGGGCTCTTATTGTATAGAACCTTGACTGCTCAGAACATAAGTTTATGCTTAGTTAGAAGGCATGGGGGAGCTGCCACCCATGAGTAGGAAAGACTAGAAAGACAGAGCTGGATAGTTTTGAAATAAGGGTCCAGAAGCTGGGAGATGGGTTTGGAGCCCATTAAAACTGTCCAGTTGAAGGATATAGAGGGCAAAACTGAAGAGGTCACAAGTTACCCCAGAAGCAGCACAGATACGCAGAGCTGTGCTCAGGTCAGCTGTGCCAGCTCATGAGAGCCAGTTATTACATTTTCAGTCATGTGTTAGACATTGCCTTTATTATAACTTAAATTACATAAACTCAAAAATTTTAAATTCATATTAAAAGCAAAGATAATATCATATGATCCAGGAATATCACTCCTGGGGTGTATATCCAGAGAAAACACTAATTTGAAAACACACATGCACCTCAAATTTCATAGCAGCAGAAATTACAACAGCCAAGACATGGACGCAACGCTAATGCTCACTGACAGATGAATGGATGAACGGATAAAGAAGCTGTGGTACATATATGCAGTGAAATAGTACTCAGCCTTAAAAGAAAGTGAAATGATGCCATTTGTAGCAACATGGGTGGACCTAGAGGTTATCATTCTAAGTAAAGTCAGACAGAGACAAATATCATGTATTACTTATATGTGGAATCTAAAAAAAGTGATACAAATAAACTTATTCACAAAACAGAAGTAGATTCACAGACATAGAAAATAAATTTATGGCTACCAATGGGGAAATACAGGAAGGAATAAATTAGGGGTTTGGGATTAGCAGATATAAACTATTTGTAAAATAAATAACAAGGTCCTACCATATATTGCGGGGAATTGTATTCAATATCTTATGACAATTTATAATGGAAAAGAATCTGAAAATTGGTAGGTATGTACATTCATGCTCAGTTGCTTCACTCATGTCTGACTTTTTGCAACCCATGGACCATAGTCCGCCAGGCTCTTCTGTCCATGGGATTTTCCAGGCAAGAATACTGGAGTGGGTTGCCATGCCCTCCTCCAGGGGTCTTCCCAATCTAGGGAGGGAATCCACGTCTCCTGTGTTCCAGGCGAATTTGTTACCAATGAGCCACAGGGAAGCCCCATATATATGTATGTACATATGTGAAAAAGTGTGTGTGTGTACACATATAACTGAAATTAACACAGCTTTGTAAATCAACTATACTTCAATTAAAAATACCCAAACAGGTGGCACTAGTGGTAAAGAACCCACCCACCCATGCAGGATTCATAACAGACACAGGTTCGATCCCTGGGTTGAGAAGATCCCCTAGCAGAGTCAGACACAAGTGAAGCAACTCAGCATGCGTGCGCGCACACACACACACACACACACACACACACACACACACACACACAGAGTTAATACAATACTCAAAATTCATAGCTTCTGGGTTATTTGACTGCTTTTTGCTGATAACTAGGCTCTTGAGGTTCCTTCATCTGGTTTTCTATACAGTGGAAAGGCCATGCAATGGGGCACTGATGTAGGTCTTATCCCAAGGTTCACTGACATCATGTTGGTACCTTGAAATTGTCCACAGTGGGGTAGTTACAGCAATCAACTCCATAAATCTGGGGTTTTCTTTGAGAGGATGTTGCTTGTTGTTTAAACATTTACCAGCCACCACTGGGCAGCAGAGATGCTGGGAAGAACTGGGCAGTTGCACAGATAGAGTGCAGAGGGCAAGAGCAAGGAATGGTGTGAGGGCTTCTGGTCTGAGACAGTCGCCTGCAAGTTCTGCCCGTGAGGGATGTGGGGTGTGGAGCGATGGGGAGGACAGGCTGATGGGGGGACTGCTTTCTCCAGGAGGCGCGTCTGTCTCAGGCTTTGAGAGAGAAGGAGGGATCGGTCCAGGGATGGTGGAGCACGTGGCACACACAGGCTTAGTCTGTGGGTTCTTTGTGTGGTCACCTGATGTCTTCAGCCACAGGATGAGGAGTGGGGGTTTCCAGGGCAGAGATTTTACCTCTGACGGAGTGCTCCAATGATCACGTTCTCTGGGAGGCTAAACGCCTACTAATAACTAGGTGTCTGACTTTGGAAAGCTTACCTAGCCACTCCAAGCCTCCGTTTCCTCCTCTGTTATATTAGGACATTGAACGAAGCATTTCCAGCTTGAGTTCTCTGAGCCTCTGCCCTTCATGCCATGTCTCCTTGCTGTCTGCTCGACTGCTGGGAAGACTTGACTGAGTTCTGGGGCCTCTGCTCCCAAGAGAGTAATTTATGAAGCAGTCACTCATCTGGGCATCATCCATCATGTGGGGGAGGAGGGACTGTGATGCCGTCAGCCTGCGTAAAGGTGCTACAGAAAGGCTTTATCAAACGAAATGGGACGGATGGATGGCGGGCTTCCCAGTGTCAGGGAAATATTGATTCAGGCAAATGTATGATCTATCACATGAATATCTCAGAGGCTGTTGCAAATAGAGACACTGCGGTATGGAGAGTTTTTTACATGATGAAGGATGGCTTTCTTGGTGCCGCTTCACTGCAACGAGAAGTGATGTGTAGAGCCCGAGCCTCACTCCCAAATGGTGCATTATGGAAACAATGATGCTCTTTCATCATGACAGGTAAGCGGAGAAATGTACAATTATGGTCCTAATAAAATCAGTGGGAGAGAGATGACAGCAGCTTCTCTAGGGGCCCAGAGTTGCCTGGGACCAGGCGAGGTGCAAGGCTGCTAACCAGACTCTCCCGAAGGTGCCTTTCGGAGCGGGTGGCGAGGGAACTGCTGACCCCCTGTGCTGCTGTCTATCTTGCCTGAGAATCAGTGAGCCCACAGGCTTTATCAGGCCTTAGTCACGCTAGTTATTGCAGTCACTATTGGATTCATCTTAATTGAAAGTGTCCTGATTTTACATTTAAACCCACTTTCTATTTCTCTCTGTATTGGCATTTAGGCCTATAAACAAACCTGCTTTGATGGTGCTGAAACAGCTCAGAGAGGTCATTTGACTCATTGAGGCTATTTTCCTATTTGGCACAAAAGCCAGCACCAGAATTCAGGCTTCCCAAACAGTCCAGGACTGATTTCTGCCATACATCGCTTTTGAAGAATACTACAGAGAAAATGCTCACCTCAGTAAACTCCCCCATAGCCCATTTGGAAATGTCAAAAACTGCATTCCATCCAAACTAGTGTTAAAGGACGAGACCCTTCTTATCAGCCTTCTTCTGTGGGCCTGGAGAAAGATACACTTGGATTCCCATCTCAACTCTGCTATTTCCAACCCTATATGTTCCAAATACTATTTCTAAGCCTCAGTTACTGTTACCATATCTTTAAATAGAGATGAACCCATAGTCAACCTGTATTAACTAGGCATCTATTATGTGCCAGGTACTAGGATAGATGCTGATAATCATAGTGCTGACCTCATTAGTATTTTGGCAAAAATTAAATGAAATGAAGGCAAGTAAAGTGCTATACATGGTGCCTGGCCATTGTTAACCATTCAGCTGGTGCTAGCAATTAATATGAGGATAAAGTTCCCAGATGTCCTTACTTCTTCCTTTTATGAGTATTTATTTGAGGGCCTGATATCATCTAAGTGTTAAAGAGTGAAAAAAGCACAGTCTCTCTCACTGAGGAGTTCTATCTCATGGCACCACTCATCCTGGGATTGAATCCTGTCTCTGCTATTGGTTCAATAGTGTCAAGCCTACGCAATGTCTAGTCCAGCACCTCAAATAAAATTACCACTCAATTAGTGATGCTGACTGCCATTACAATATTATCATTACTCTTAGATTATTATTAAGAGTATTCAGGGCAATATGGAGCTTCCCTGGTGGCTCAGACAGTAAAGAATCCGCCTGCGATGCAGGAGACCTGGGTTTGATCCCTAGGTCAGGAAGATCCCTTGGAGAAGGGCATGGCAACCCACTCCAGTATTCTTGTCTGGAGAAGTCCATGGATGGCGAAGCCTGGAGGGCTACAGTCCATGGGGCTGCAAAGAGTTGGACATAGTGACTACAGGATCAAAAAATGTAATACGAGGTGCCTAGAACATCAGTAGCATTTGACTGATGATGCTGAGCATTACTGCTGTTAGATACTTTCAGTGCAACGGGACTATCCTGCAGGGAACAAAGAGCAAAGGGGCCATGAAGGTGTGGGTTCTCAGAGCCCGCCTTTGACAGGTATACTGAAATTGCTCTGAGAGGAAAGGAAGAGAGGGCCTACCACAGCTGAGGAACCCAACGTGCTGAGCTCAAATGGCCCGGAGAGGGGGCAAGTTCCGTGTGGGTAGAGGAAAGGGTGGAGAAGGCAATGGCACCCCACTCCAGTACTCTTGCCTGGAAAATCCCATGGGCTGAGGAGCCTGGTAGGCTGCAGTCCACGGGGTCGCTAAGAGTCAGACACGACCGAGCGACTTCACTTTCACGCATTGCAGAATGAAATGGCAACCCACTCCAGTGTTCTTGCCTGGAGAATCCCAGGGACAGGGGAGCCTGGTGGGCTGCAGTCTATGGAGTCACACCGAGTCGGACACGACTGAAGCGACTTAACAGCAGCAGCAGCAGCAGAGAAAGGGGAGAGCTGGGGAGGGTGTGTCAAGGTGAGGCCAGAAAGATGGGGTGAAAAGACACTGTAAGATACCCAGGAGTGTGTTCTGTGGAAATTGGCAATGGGGAGCCATTGCTGATTTATCAGGGCATGTTTTGGGATGGGAGACCAGGCAGGATGCTTTTCCTGGCCCCTCCTGTCACTCCCCCTTCAGTCATCCAGCTAAATGCTCAGCCAGTAGCCCTGAAACTGATGTCCCTCTGTCCCTGCTCTTAGGGGGCCAACCCTGGGGTGGGATTTATACTCATCTTGCCCCCTGCATGGCCCTGTCTTGGTGGAAGCTGGGCTGAGCATCTGAATTCACCTCCCAGAGCAAAAGGAAGACAGATTCTGAGCCAGACTGTTTGAGCTCCACTTAGCAGAACTGCATTTCCAAGTGTCCAGGTTCAGGGGCTTCAAGGCGGAAGCAACGTCTCTGTGATTGATACCTAGAGCTTGATGTAGCTGATCCTGCCCACTGGTCTCCCTGGGACTCATCAAATAAGGAAAAAGCAGATGTGAGCAAAATCTCTCCTGCAAGCCCACCATATCGGGGAGGCTGAGCTCCTTCACTGTTCTTTCTCTGTTTCCCGTTCATTTTCTTTTATGTTGGTGCCTCTCCTGATAATCAGCATCAGTAATTGAATGGTAATTGTGTTTGGGCATCTAGTACATTCATATTGCCCTGAAAGTATCCGTTTATCTGTTTAATAACAATCTACCAGTGATGTTAATAGGATAACGATAATCTGCATTATTAGTTGAATGCTAATTGTGTTTGAGGCACCGTGCTAGACGTGCACACAGATAAGCTTGACACCTCACATGAGCTTGCATGATTATGCCAGGAGCGGAGGGAGGTTTCAAACCCAGAATGCCCTGTGCCCTAAGACAGATCTGTTCTCTGTTCTACATGAATGATGGACTGTTTTCCACTCACCCCTTCAAGATTTTAGCAGTGCTATTCACTTGTCCACAGGTTGCCCCTGCATTTTAATTTCCTCTTGCTCAGCAGCAGGTGGTGGGACAGGGGCGCAGCTGATTTCTGAACCGATTTTCCCTTCAGGGAGTGGCTTTGGCGTCTCCCCAATGACTTCTCTGCGTGGAAGTCACGCTGATCGCCTGGCAGCGGTGCTGAGCCCCGGTCTCTCCCTTGGCCTGTGGGAAGTCCACCACCTCTGGCCGGGAGCGCCCTTGCTTGGCTGCTTCTGGGAGGACTTGATGGGATGGCCATTTCCCACCGCAAAGGGTCAGACTGAGTGGGTCAGAGAATCCAGGTCTTGCCCTTACTGGAGCTTCTCTTTTCTCTCTGCTTAGGAACTAACTCCCTCAGCACAATGTAAAACAGAGGCGCTATCTACTGGTATCAGACCTTCAATTTCTTACAAAACTTCTGGGGCCTGAGGTGTTCCATGGAGGCCCAGGACCTCACAAGCCCAGCTGGGTCCTTCATGGCAGAGGTCCCCAACCCCTGAGTCACAGACCAGTATGGGTCCATGGCCCGTTACAAACCAGGCCACACAGCAGGAGGTGAGGACAGGTAAGTGAGCGAAGCCTTAGGAGAGTGCTCTCAAAGTGCGGTGTTTGAATCCCTGGATGTCCTTAAGACTCTTTCAGGATATCTAGGAGATCAAACCACATTTTTTTTTTTACATGTATAAAACAAGAAATGAAACATGATTTTATTTAAGGCAGTACTGGGCTGCTTCACAAATCATTACCTCAAATATTTATACTGCTCCACACTACTAGTTTCTATCCATTCACAAAATATTTTTTAAAAATACCAAATGCTTAAAATCTTCGATGTAGCAAATTCTTTATTCCCATTTCCATTGTATTTCATGGAGTCATAGTAACCACATCCAGTTAGAAGTACTGAAAAAGACAGTAGCTGTAGGAAATTGCTAAGGAGTCTGCCCTAATTTCACATGAGTACCACCCAAAAAATCCTGGAGGATAAATTTACAAAAAGCAGAGAAAGGTGTAGATATAATATGTCTACTTTGTGAAAAGCAATTTTCTTGTGGATAAATGTTTTATGTAAAAATTAATGAACTATGGCAGAGTCTCTAGTCTTCAGTTCAGTTCAGTTCAGTCGCTCAGTCGTGTCTGACTCTTTGCGACCCCATGAATCGCAGCACGCCAGGCCTCCCTGTCCATCACCAACTCCCGGAGTTCACTCAGACTCACGTCCATTGAGTCAGTGATGCCATCCAGCCATCTCATCCTCTGTCGTCCCCTTTTCCTCCTGCCTCCAATCCCTCCCAGCATCAGAGTCTTTTCCAATGTGTCAACTCTTCGCATGAGGTGGCCAGAGTACTGGAGTTTCAGCTTTAGCATCATTCCTTCCAAAGAACACCCAGGGCTGATCTCCTTCAGAATGGACTGGTTGGATCTCCTTGCAGTCCAGGGGACTCTCAAGAGTCTCCTCCAACACCACAGTTCAGAAGCATCAATTCTTCGGCGCTCGGCCTTCTTCACAGTCCAACTCTCATGTCCATACATGACCACTGGAAAAACCATAGCCTTGACTAGACTAGTCCAAAAAATTCTTAACTTAAAACAATAAAAGAGCAGTTTTAAAAACTTGATCACTGAGTTAAAAATTAAAATTCCAAATGTAAAAAAAGACACTGTTCATGCAAATACTAAAATATTGCTTTCCTTTCCCACTGTGTTGACATTTGCCCTGGTTGTGACATAGCAGTGGGGGGTGAATCGGCTGGCACCTTAGCGGGACTTGAGCCACGGCACCAAACGTACTAGGAATCATGTTTTTCAGCACAACACATTTGCTGAAGGGAAAAATAAGACTTTGGGTTTCCTTAAGAAACCTTCATTGGGTTCCTCAAAATATTTTGTATGGCAAAATAAGAAGTGTCCATAAAGCACTCTGCCGCGTGCCAAAGTACCATGAATATCTGTGGAAAAGCAGCTGTGCGCTTTCCCCACGGATCGCCATGTTTACCTGAAAGAATGGCTGATCGGCAAAATACCATTATGCATACTTGGGTGTTTAGCAGGTATTTGCTAAAAAAGGCATGATGTGGGCCAGTCAGTTCAGGCAGAACAACTGACAATATTCTTGACAAAAAGAAAACTGAGCTTTCAAGTGAAAATCAGACTTTTGAAGAAATTCTAACTACCATTGTAAGTTTGATAGCTCCCCAGTTCTTAAGATTTTTCTGATGAGATTGATGGTGATATTAATCGTTGTGACTTTTTTGGGAATGTTATACAATGAACTGTGTCAACAGTTGGAGGATCTGCGTAAATCAATGAATGAAAGTATTTCCCAAAGCAGACTCTTAGAAAATCGTGCCTGGGCGCAGACCTTTGCTTGTTGGATTTCTCTACCATCAGCTTAAGTTTAAAGTTTTCAAGTTTGCTAAGTCACTAAGTCACTCTTTTTCATGTGTTTTCCAGCTTCTGAAATGTTGTTGCTTGTTTGTGTTTGAGTGTTTAGGTTTTAAATCCTTTTGCAGTAATACAAGTGAGATTTTGGGAAAGAAGAAATGTGTGTCTAAACTATGTGTCTAATCTGTCATAACCATTTAGAAGTATTTTTTTTCCCTTTGAATGGATTAAAATCACCTGAGATGGTCTAAAATGACCGGATTGTCAGTTGTCCTTTCTACCAGCCCCACTTTTAGAGCCTCTGATAGACGTGTGTGTGTATTCATATGTGCATTTGACAGAGAGGGCAATCATGTGTGCAGAGAGGTTTCCAGTCCTATAATTTTTTACCATTGGTTTCACGGTCATTTTTTCAACTATAGGGGAAGTGAAAGTCGCTCAGTCGTCTCTGACTCTTTACGACCACTTGGGCTATACAGTCCATGGAATTCTCCAGGCCAGAATACTGAAGTGGGTAGCCTTTCTCTTCTCCAGACGATTTTCCCAGCCCAGGGACAAACTATCTTTTAAATGTCTGTTGTACGTCACGCACGTTAACAGGTGTGCAAGGATGTAACTCGCTATAATTCCTTTCCTCAGAGAGTGTCTACTATGGAGAAAGAAAAATTTTAAACTCTTGGAATAGTACAGTGTGATACATAACTGATTGAAATTGCAAGGTGTTGGGACTAGGTGGTCTAGAACTGAACAAGGGGAGAGAGAGGAGGCTTGGGTAGGTAAGGGCTTAGAGAGGCGGTGAGGCTGCAGTGAGCCCCAAGGGCAGACTTTGGAGGGGAGAGGTGGAAAGGACGTTCTAGGAGGGGGAACTCTGCATATGCC
This sequence comes from Redunca redunca, assembly GCA_006410935.1. Classification (NCBI taxonomy): domain Eukaryota; kingdom Metazoa; phylum Chordata; class Mammalia; order Artiodactyla; family Bovidae; genus Redunca; species Redunca redunca. Next base: position 391,142 of record SJYQ01008757.1, on the reverse strand, counting down.
CTGCCCGGCCTGTTGAGTTCCAGCTACACTAGCCTTTCATATCACTGGCCAGTATCTGCCCTCCTGCAGAAACATGCTCATGTTGAGTGCCCGCTGGCATCCTTCTCTCGTTCTTTCTTTAGTTCACTTTGAACTCAATAAAATTTTACTCCCTTGAGAAAGCTCTCCTTGATCGCCTCAATCCAGATTACCCACCCCTCCACCTGCGACCAAGCATTCTGTGCTCACATTATGCGTCAAGCTTCTCGTTCTCGGTTTCTCCATTTGGTAATTGTACATGAATTTGTGTGATTATTTGTCTGACTTCCATTTTTCACATTCAACAGGAAGTTCCAGGATGGAACTTGTCAAAGTGAGATCCAAAGAAATACGTCAGAATCAACCAGGAGCTTAGGAATATAATGCAAATTCCCAGGACCACCCCGGTCTCACCGGATCTGAATCTCTGAGTGGAGCTTAGGAATCTGTCCTTCAGTCATCTCCTGAATGATGCCCGTTGTCCACCGCCCGGTCTGCCACTGTCTGCAGCTATGAAACGGACTTGGGTTATCAGGGGGAACTTCCCACAAGGACCGGAAGGATCTTGTGGGAAGATGAAACAGCATGAGGAATCTCATTCTCAGAAGGTCTGTAAACGCAGTGTGAATTTTCCATCAGATGGCTAGATTTAAGAAGTTCTTCCTTAGCCCACGCCAGGAAGATCTGTGAAATGAATGTACTTCTTTATTATGCCCACAGGAGGTCAGTGAAACATTAGGCCTATCTTTTTTTTTTAAATAAAATTCAGAACAGAAGAATTTTGAACAGTGCTGTTTTAGAAGTAGACTGCTTGCACGTTACAAAGGATAAGCCTTATTTACTAATAGGCTTCTTGGGTGAGTGTCTGAGTTTCTATGCAGCCAAAAATCCAGCAGTGCCCTGCTCTTTATAGAGAAAGGTGCATTAGCTTTCAGGTTCATAAACTTTAATTCATCAGTAGACTTTCTAAAATAACTGTCCTTGGAGCTCTGGGAGTCATTTTAAGGCAGAGAAAATTCTCTGCTTTAAATTGCTCTAGGTCTCCTCTTGAGAAGAGTTCAAGATGTCTGGCATTTCTTGATTCAATGTCCCCCCAGTGGACCGGGGGCGGACGGATGATTAGCTGAGCGTAGAAATGGGATAATAGAGGCTCAGAGAAGCTAGACCACCGGACTGGAGGCACACAGCAGGGCAACAGAGAGCAGACCGTGGGCCCACCGCCCCATCATCCGGGGCCATCCTTCTGAGCTGTGATTCATGTTCTAGGGTGTTCAAGCCAAGTGTTCTCTTAGCCCATCCATCCTGTTTGTCTTTTATCGAGCTGCTGTCTGGAGCTCAGCAGTTGGGCTTGTCCCTAGCTCGGTTTCTTTTTCACGGTCATCAGGTGAGAATGGGCGAAGCAGGATTAGGGAAGAACCCATCGCAGTGGGCCTAGGGATCTAACCCCACTTCCTGAGCACTTGTCACTGCCCCAGCGTAAGACCCAGACTTGCCCTGGGGGTTGGCCACAGCGCCTCCTCACCCAGGCGAGCCCCCCGAGGCTGCAGGGCTCCGATGGGTTCTCCCCAACCCTTTTATTCTAGACACATGCAAACGGCTTCATGGCCAACACATCACAGATCCAGACGGTCCAGGCCATAAACACCTGACTCCAAGCGAAAGATCGTGCTGATCGACACTAACCAACTCATGAATTGATTACTTAGGTCACTTGTCAGATGATGTAAGAGGACCTCTTCCCTGCCAAGCGTTTTCCCAGGTCCTCAGGGTCTCAGAGATGCGCGAGGTGTGGGCTCTGCTGCGAAGGAAATTGTTTCAAGGAGAGGAGGAAGACTATAAAGCCAGGCGTGACTGAGTCACGCTCTGAAAAGTGCTACCGTAGGTGTATATCTGGGGGAAAAGAGAACATAAGCAAGAGGACTTCTCTCACCCGGAGGGGGTAAACTGATAAATGACACTTTTTACACATCCTGGAGAAGATCCCAGCGAAGATTTGTGGCTGTTGTGGAGTGAAAGAAAAGGCGAGAAGCGAAATGGGCTCCCTCCCTTACGAGACTCCCTGTGGGACTGGGGAAGATGGTGGGCCAGTTCTGCTGAGTGGGACGTGATGACAAGTTCTGTGTGAAGGGCCCCTGCCCTTGGAGCCTTCCTGGACAGAGCAGAGTCTTCCAGACTGCAGAGGAGGATGATCTCGTTCCCCACCACCCCCTTCCCAAGAGTCGTTGGTCAGAGTAGAGGTCCTGATTGAATCCTGAGTACGGGTTCCCCTGGACTGACAAGGAGGCCCATCTGATAGGACCATGGGAAGGCAAGGACTGCCCAGGACTGACCTAGATCTGTTCTACATTCTGGGGGCTGACAACTTCTCCCATCACACAAACCTTTCTTCTTCCTCCCCTCTCTCGACTCCCTCTCATTAGATGACCAACTCATCCTTGTTGGCCTGGGATTACCTCCGTTTTCAGACTGAAAGCCCTGTGCCCCAGGAACCCCCTCAGTCCTGGGCAATCTGGAATGCTTGATCATTCTTTTGTTTTGTCACCAATGAATGAGAAGGACCCAACTATACAGCGCCAGGCTGGCTCCGAGGCACCCTGGACTCTTGTGTCTACATCCATGCCCAACTGATCTGCTAAGTAACAAGGATGATTTCTCTAGCAAAACCCACGGCTAGTTTCAAAGCAAGTGTGTTGTTTTCCTAGGGCCACCTTAATAAAGTACCACCACCTTGCTGTTGCTACTGCTAAGTCGCTTCAGTTGTGTCCGACTCTGCGCGACCCCATAGATGGCAGCCCACCAGGCTCCCCCGTCCCTGGGGTTCTCTAGGCAAGAACACTGGAGTGGGTTGCCATTTCCTTCTCCAATGCATGAAAGCGAAAAGTGAAAGAGAAGTCACTCAGTTGTGTCTGACTCTTAGCGACCCCATGGACTACAGCCTACCAGGCTCCTCTGTCCATGGGATTTTTCCAGGCAAGAGTACTGGAGTGGGTTGCCAACTTAGAGTGGCTTAAAAGAGCAAAATCTTACTGTCTCACAATAGAGGAGGCCAGAAGTCCAAGATCAAGGTGCCAATTTTCTTCTGAAACCAGAGGGGAGGATCATCCCTTGCTCTTCCTAGTTTCTGGTGAAGCGAAATGAAAGTCACTCAGTCGTGTCTGACTCTTAGTGACTTCATGGACTGCAGCCCACCAGGCTCTTCTGTCCATGGAATTCTCCAGGCAAGAATACTGGAGTGGGTAGCTGTTCCCTTCTCCAGGGAATCTTCCCAATCCAGGGATCGAACATGGGTCTCCTGCTTTGCAGGCGGATTCTTTACAGTCTGAGCCACCAGGGAAGCCCCAGCTTCCGGGGGTGGCCAGTGGTTCTTGGCTTGCAGCTGCAGCACTTCCGTCTCTGCCTCTGCTGTCGTGACTGTGTTCTTCCCATGTATCTCTCTCTCTCTTATCTCTATAAGGATACCAGTCAAATTGGATAAGGGTCCACCCTGTCCAGTACGACCTCCTCTTAACTAATTACATCCACAGTGACCTTATTTCCCAACAAGGTTATGTTCCAAGGCGCGGGGGTTTAGAAATTCAGCATATCTTTTGGGGGACACAAGTCAGCCCATAACAGCAAGTGGGAAAGGATGGATCAGGGCCCTTTTCTTTAAAAGGTGGCTGTGTACACAGTAGGCATTAAGGCATTCATAGAGTTTGCCTCAGATCACTAAATTGGCTTTTGGGGGAGCTCTCTTTCTGTTCCTGTCTTTTATTTTTGTTTCTGTATGTTTCTTCTTTTATCTGTTCCTCTGCTTTTTCCTTTTCCCATTCTGCAACCTCCAATAATGGAGAAGGCAATGGCGCCCCACTCCAGCACTCTTGCCTGGAAAATCCCATGGACGGAGGAGCCTGGTAGGCTATAGTCCATGGGGTCGCTAAGAGCTGGACACAACTGAGCGACTTCACTTTCACTTTTCACTTTCATGCACTGGAGAAGGCAATGGCAACCCACTCCAGTGTTCTTGCCTGGAGTATCTCAGGGACAGAGGAGCCTGTTGGGCTGCCGTCTATGGGGTTGCCGACAGAGTCGGACACAACTGACACAATTTAGCAGCAGCAGCAGCAGCAACCTCCATTAAGTGCTGCTCCCAGTAACCCCCGCCCCAATCCCCCTACCCTCCAGACTATACCTTCCTGTAGGAAAGCTCTCTGCTTTCATAGTTCCAGGACTAAACCACAACCTTCATCTCAGCTTGAACCCTTTCCTTACAGTCTCTGCTTTTTACTTTCAATCCTGGGGTCTACAGAAGGGCTGGAGGCATGATGGTGATAAAGGCAAGGAGATTTCATACAAAAGAGTATCGCTGAACAATAAAGACGTAATCTGCCCAGAGCTTTCTTTATTCCTTTGATCTCTTCTTCATGTTATGTTTTTCTTATATGATTTCATTTAGGAAAGGAGTTCTGCTTTAAAAAAGAGAGACGGAAGAGAGGAAATTACATCTCTAAGACATATAGTGAGAGGAGTCTTCTGCTCGTAAGGTTAATAGTTCAAGTGGGTAGTGACTCGGAGAGGTGTTAGAGAGTTGAGTAAGCATTCATTCAGTGTTAACACTGGCCTGAGACACACCTTAAATATGTGAAATCTCACTCGACCTTAACTTGTCGTTTTTTTTTTGCGTGGCTTGTGGGATCTTATTTTTCCCCACCAGGGTTTGAACCTGGGTCCTCAGCAGTGAAAGTGCAGAGTCCCAACCACTGGATCCCCAGGGAGTTCCCAACATGTCCTTTCTAAAAAAGCTAAGTGGAAGTCCATCATGGCAAACAAATGCAATAGTCCTCAGCATTTGGAGGGCAGGGTTTGCGTGGTGAAGCTTGGTTTCAGAATCACTATGTCCTCTCCTCACTCCCACAGATACCGAAGTCTGTGGACGCTCTTGTCCTTTCTATAAAACAGGGTAGGACAGTCAGTCCTCTGCATGCTGATCGGATTCAGTTGGCTGAATCCATGGATCTAGAAGGCTGCCTGCATGATTGGCAGCTGCTCTGGTGGCTGGCCCAGAGTCCTGCCTCTTTTCCTTTCTCTTTGGCCACTGCTAAAGTTTGCAGGAATGTTTTCCCTTTTGAGAACTGTCAAGTGGTAACCCAACCTCCAAGTTTTAGGTGAAGACGGGGCCCAGAGAGGAGTGGTAGTTTGCCCAAGGCCCTGCAGCGATTGTTGGCAGAGCACCAAGTGGAGGCGAGCTTTCCCAGGGTGAGAGCTGAGCTTGGGCCTCGGCCAAGAGCTGAACAGGACTCCTCTTGCTTTGACGTCCGTAATCCCCATCTCTTGGCCAGGAATTTTATCCTCTTGTTGTTCCACCTGTCCAGCGACCAGCTCTTACTCATCCTTCAGTCTTGCATCCTCCTTCACAAAGTCTTTCTCAACTGTCCACGCCAGCTTAACTCTTCCCCTGTGCCCACCCTGTGTCATCCGTACCAGAGAGGTTCTTATATTCTGTCACGTAGATTTGTCTGGGTGTCAGTCACTGCCACTTCTTATTAACCTATAATGTGCCTCATACCAGCTTTCAGATAACCATTTTCTCCACTATTTGGGGGTATTCAACAGGGTAAATCTAGCCTCTAGCACAGTGCCAGCATGTTGTAGGTGTAGAGCCATTATTTCTTAAAATAAAAGAATTATACAGCTGGGTGGAAATCAGCTTATATTCTAAGCCAAGGTGCCCCAAATTTTAAGGCATGTTAAGCCATTTGGAAATTGTGCTAAAATTTAGATTCTATTTCAAGAGGTGTAGGTTAGGGGCCATGATTCTACATTTAACAAGCACCCAGTGGATACTGATGCTGCTCGTACTCAGATCATACTTTTGGGTAACATAGAAAAAATTGTGGTATGCTCTGTTATCCATAATGATAAGTGTCGGGAAGGTATGGAGAGAGCGGGCATAGTCGAGGAGTTGAAGGCATATCAGGAGTGCACACAGCTGGGATTTGGAATGAGACTTGCAGAAATCCTCCAGCTAACGGTTCCTGCCTGCCTGGGGCTCAGCCAGAAATGGACATTGGCACTGTTGACTTGGGGAAAACTCAAAGCCATCAGGAAGTTCTCTCACCATTCACCATGATGGGGCCTTTGGAAGGGAAGACAGACTGGGAATCTCAGGAATATTTTCTCACCTTTGGGAAAGAACATGCACTTTTACAAAATGCTACACATACACTGTCTCAAAGATTCTTAAGGGAGAGGTGTCATTATATGAAAGACAAAACTGAGACTCACACATATACAAAAGGCTTGCCAGGGTTATTCAGGCCACAGGGCACTGATGACAGGGATACTGCGATTTGATTTTCATTACATCTATTCTTATAGCATGCTCCCTATCCTAACATCTGACTACTTTAGTATTGTAGCTTGTTTGAATAATTATCTTCCAGGCAAACTGGGACTTAGTCTGAGTTGTTTGTCATCAAGCTCTTAGCACCTAGTGTGGGGGTCTTGGACCTAGGAAGCGCTGCAAGAATATTGGTTAAAGAAAAGACTATTGAGTTTCACCATGGGAGGGTCTCCACTTATACACTCCATCAAGATTATGGGCTGTGTTCAGCTGATGACAATAGAGCACTAATGAGGTCAAGGCCGTGGGTTTGGTTCCCTTGTATGAGTGACACAGCTTTGCTTTGTTCCCGCCCATGCTTCTTAACACGCTCGGCAGTCTCAGTGAAAATGGGACCCATCACTGATTCAGGAACTTGGCTTCCTGAATCAGACTCTTTGGGGCTGGCCCTAGGAATCTGCATTTTAAATAAAATCCAATGTGATTCTTTAGGGCTCGAAGACCTTTGGTTTAGGCTGGTCAGACACATCTTCCCAGAAAGGGTCAAAAAATCTCTGTCCCCGCCTACTCCCNTCCAACTTGGGCAGCATTCAGAAGTGCCAGTCAGTCATGGTTTTTCTTTGAAGCCCCTTCGAACTAATTCCTCTCCCTTCCCTGAAGGGCTTACAGTGGGACAAGTATACTTGGCTCAGGAACAAACAGAAATTTCACCCCAAATCCCCATCTTCGCCCCCCTCGCCTCCTCCCCACCTTGAGAAACAGTGCCGGCCCCTCCCTTCCCTGTGCTGGTGGAGAAGGGGGCAGGTGTGAGCGGGAAACTGATTCATCTACCAGGTGGGCATCAAGAGATACAAGTCCAGTCTTTTATCCCTTTAAAAATCCTGCCGCGGGGAGAGGGCAGTAAACCAGGACTCCCTGTACTCTGAGGACCTTGGTCGCTCCTCATCCATCTCGAAATAAATCAGATCAATTAAGTTCCCCTCAGAACACAGCGTTTCTTTTTCTGTTCCGTGTCTTCCCAACAGCAGCTCTGCCACCGGGGTCTTGGCAGCCTCCTCCCAGCGCGACAAGGGTGGGGTGTCTCTCCTCAGCTCTGGGAGAGATGCTATCATCTGAAACAACAGAGTTTGAACTCAGACGGCTGGATTCCAATCCAATCGCTACTCCTTACATGCCCCATGATCTGCCCCAAGTCACTAAACATCTGTCTCTTTTCTCAGCTCTAAAAAAGAAGTGATTCTATTCCTCCTTGCTTTCACTAGGGCTTCTGAGGGCAAATAAGATGATTCTTTGTTTTGAGAAGGGTAGAGCTGTGACCTGTTCTAAGCAGGAGATCACCTGCGTGATGTCCTGAAGTCCTCTCCATCAGCGTTCTCTCTGTAGCCAACAGGAGGTGACCCGCTGGGGCCTCCAGTAGTCCACAAACATCGGTGAGAGCAGAATGCTGCCATACTTGAAAAATTCACATTTCCAGGCTCTGCCAGAGAATCAGTGGTGCACCGTGTCATTCTAGTGCGGATGGACTGGTGGTCCGGTATCACCTCCATGCAACCCTAGATGCTCCATGTCATTCTAGTGCAGAAGGACCAGTGGTCCAGGTATCACCTCTGACATCACTAGGAGGACATGAAGAGGGCTGGCTCACTCCACACGTGAGGCTGATGGAGAACTCCACCTTCCATCACCCTTCGGAGACTTTGACTCTACAGCTGCCAATGTGTATCAAGAGATGTTGTTGTCCAGTCACTAAGTCGTGTCTGACTTTTTGCGATCCCATGGACTGCAGCACACCAGGCTTCCCTGTCTTTCACTGTCTCCCAGAGTTTGCTCAGACTCAGGTCCATGGAGTCGGTGATGCCATCAGCATCAAGAGGTGGGAAGTTGCCTATTCAACTTCCCCATAGTTTTTTAACATGTTGGTTTGAACTTGTTATCTTATTTGCCCCCAAAAGCCCTAGTGAAGGCAGAGAGGAATAGAATCATTTCTTTTTTAGAGCTGAGAAAATAGAGATAGATGCTTAGTGACTTGGCTAAATCATGGGGTATGTAAGGAGTAGAGATTGGATTGGAAGCCGGTCCCCTGAGTTCATGTTAGTTTGGGGGGAGCTAAACAGGCTGTTCACACTATTAGGTTTTGAGAGACTCCTGGCCCAGCCCCTCATCTGAGTCTCTTCTCAGCCATGCCCGAGCTCATTGGCACATCCAGGGTCTGGTACCTCAGGTCTATGACCCAGGAATGAGCTGTCTGTTCCGTTGATTCTGAGGTTCCTGCACTGACCCCTTCATGTTTTTATTTTCAAGAGGTTTGCTATCTTCTTTGCCAGAAAATAATTCTTTACGAACAAGAATTTTGGGAACCTTGACAGGGGTTGACGCCTCAGATAACAGCATAGAGGATCTGACCCAAGGATCTGACCCACTGGGCCTTTTGAGAGATTCTTAACCAGGTAAACAATTGCATCTCAGGCTGTAGGGTGCCAATTATACAAATGATGTCAGTCTCCCCCTGAAAACCTTCCGGTGGGTTCTCATTATACTTAAACTCTAAGCACCTGACTCTGGTCCTTGCCTGCAGCCCGGGGCTCACCTCATGTGCTCGGTGTCATCTGCCACAGTGACCTTCTTCCTGTTCAGCTCATGCAAACCAGCCCCACTGTGGGCCCTTTTCAGTGACCCTGTCTACTCAGATTCTCCTTTCTTCTCACTTTGTAGGAGCTGGCTCTTTCTTGCTCTCAGATCCCTCCTTAAATGTCACCTCCTCAGAGAGGCCTCCCCTAACTACTCAATCTACTATTTGTCTCTATAACATGATCCTATTTTCATTTTCCACAGAGCACTCAGCACTCTGATATTTTTCCTCTCTATTTCTTGATTTTTGTTTCTATTAGGCTAGAAGACAAAATCTCTTGTTCGCTTTGAAATTTCCTGCTTTTAGTATAGTTCCGGGCATGAAGCAGGCCCTCAGGAAATATACGACGACTCAGAAAGAATTGCTTTTAGAGCTGGGCTATCAGAGCCTCAGTTTCTTCATTTATTGAGTAGAGATTGTATAACATTGACTTTCCAGAGCTGCAAGTATTTAATAGGAAAGAATACATAAGAGGCAGACAGACAAAGACAAATATCACCTTTACGTGGGACCTTAAACATGGTACAAACAAACTTATTTACAAAACAGAAAGACTCACAGAATAGAAAACAAACATGGATACCAAAGGGGAAAGGAGATGGGGGAGGGGTAAATTAGGAGTTTGGGATTAACGGATACATATTAGTGTGTATGAAATAGATAAACAGCAGGTCTTACTGTATGGCACAGGGAACTCTAGTCAATATCTGGTAATAAACCATAATGGGAAAGAACATGAAAAAGAATATATATATATTCTGCTGCACACCTGACACTAACACAATATTTAAATCAACTGTACTTCAATTTAAAAAAAAACTGCCTTGAACATAAGAGATGCTGACAAAAGCAATTATTAATTAATTAAAAGAACTCCCTTCCTCCTCCGCCCTCTGCCTGTAGCTCTGCCACTTAGGAGCCCATGGCCTTGGGGTCATTTTCGCTCTCTGGGCTTTGTGAGGGGAAAGGGATGGCAACGGGTCGTCGGCACAGACAGTCTGAATTTCCCGTTTACCAGGTGGAAGGAAACTAGGTCTCTTTTTCCCCAGCTACAGGGCCTAAAGCCTTCCCTGTTAGTATGGAGGTGCCCCTCTCCTGCCTAGATGGGCATGCCTAGCTTCAGAAGGGAAGCTAGTGAAAGCGACCATTCTTTGAATACTAAGCAGGATCTTAATTTCTCCTTGAATTGACAAGCTTTATATTATGGCTCTGCTGTTGGCAGATAGGGGAGAACCTTGATAGTGGCTGAGTTAAATATGGCCGGGATTTACGGTAGAATAAAAGGTCCCAGATTAATAGGGTTTCTTTTCTCCGAACCGTAAATTGGAAGCCCTCATGCCTGATCGGCTACTAAATCTCCAGTGCCAAGGGTTGCTGGGTGGAGAGCTCTGGAAGCACCCACCTGGCAGCTGAAGTTTCAAGCAGATGATCTCAACAGAGGCTTTGCTCCGCAAGGCGTGCTGGGTTGAAGGGCAAAAACGACCTACCTTTTGCATGGTGATGATGACATCACACAAGCTTAAGAGGACTTCAGCCTTTCCCCAGTCATCTCAGGGGAGGGCCTGAGCAGAGAGCAGCAGGTGGAGGGCTGGAGGGAGCACAGGTGGGCAGCATCATGGTTCAGCGGCTCGGAGTTATTTGCGCAAATTTGATAAGCACCTTCACACCCTCCCTCTCTGAAAGAATGCTGCAGAGATAGAAAATGTCCAGGGTCTGTGACTGCTCCAGGCCATGCCTGCAAGCCCCCAAGGACACTTTCCCTGGGAAAATACTCTGCAGCACTTTAAGAAGCAGACTCTGGGTACAGCAAATAGAGTTCTCTCACTTACTTGAAGTCTGGTGGGCGAGGGGCAGAGCACAAGGCTGAAAGGCAGGAAATCTGTTTCCTTGTCACAGTAAGCTTCAAAGCAGTTAGGACGTGTGATCAATGTCATTTTAGGAGTGAAGAAATGAAGATCCAAGGAGATTAGGTGGCTTGTCCACAGTATGCAGTTGGGAGGCAGTCACTGAGCAAGAGACAGATTCCCTGGACACCTCAGCCCGTCACGCGTTCTCCTGTTGATGCTGCCTTCAATGCCCCTGTCCATAAAGATGAGTACAAGTGGCGATGGGAGGATGTGGACATGGTGATGATCCAGGGCTTTGTCCTGCTGCTTCCAGCTTTCTCCAGGCAGGGAAACAGACTGTGGACTATGATGGTTATGAAGACAAGCTAAGATATTCAGTGCTTTTATGGGGCTGAGAAAAGATGCCTATTCTGGGTCCTTTAGCCCCCTGATAGCTCAGCTGGTAAAGAATCTGCTTGCAATGGAGGAGACCCCGGTTCGATTCTTGGGTTTGCATGATCTGCTGGAGAAGGGATAGGCTACCCACTCCAGTATTCTTGGGCTTCCCTTGTGGCTCAGCTGGTAAAGAATCCGCCTGCAATGTGGGAGATCTGGGTCCAATCCCTGGGTTGGGAAGATTCCCTGGAGAAGAGAAAGGCTGCCCACTCCAGTATTCTGGCCTGGAGAGTTCCAAGGACTATCCGTGGGGTTGCAGTCAGACATGACTGAGCGACTTTTGCTGAGAGTTGGACTATAAAGAAAGCTGAGCACTGAAGAACTGATGCTTTTGAACTGTGGTGTTGGAGAAGACTCTTGAGAGTCCCTTGGACTGCACCAGTCCATCCTAAAGGAAATCAGTCCTGAATATTCACTGGACTGATGCTGAAGCTGAAACTCCAATATTTTGGCCACCTGATGCGAAGAGATGACTCATTGGAAAAGACGCTGATACTAGGAAAGATTGAAGGTGAGAGGAGAAGGGGATGACAGAGGATGAGCTGGTTGGATGGCATCACTGACTAAATGGACATGAGTTTGAGCAAACTCCTGGAGTTGGTGATGGACAGAGAAGCCTGGCGGGCTGGAGTCCACAGAGTCGCCAAGAGTTGGACATGACTGAGCAGCTGAACTGATCCTTTAGGCTGTTGTTGTTTTTTTCTCATGTTTGCAGAGAGTAATGTACATACCCACACACAGCTGCTCTGCTGATGGGGATTCAAGTCACAGCTTCATAAGGAGGCTTTCCATCACAAAGCCTTGCCATTTACCTCTCTCCTCCTCCTTCTGCTCTCTGAAGCAATTCCTTTAAGGAATTATCTGCTAAAAACACCCAGACAACTTACCCCACTGCCTATCTGGGACTTTTGACAGAACTCCACAACTTTACCATACCTGGACCACTCAATCTAGGAAGGACATAGAAACGAGCAGCAGAGGCTGGGAACGCTCTGCTGAGGCTGACAGTCAGGCGGGGTCCACTCCAGGCATCATTTCTTCTCCTGTCATCTGCCCTCTTCCTGGTGTCTTCCACTGTTTTCCTGGCCAGTCTTGGAGTGCTTCCAACCCATCTGAGCCAGGAGTCATTAAGCTGCTTTGGCTAGAGCTTCCACAGACACATATCAGAATACTAAAGTACAATCCACTTTTTCTTTTTTAATGTCAACAACTCAACTTACTTTTGGCTTTTACTTTTGTTGAATTAAAAGTCAATTTCTCTTATGAACAGGAAGGTGACCTTCTCTTGGATAAAATACAAACATCTTCCCACTAGTAACTGTGCTTCTGAAGACCAGACCCTTGCTGCCATAAAGCAAAAGGAAGCTCTGTTGTGCGTGCACGCACATGTGTATGTGTGTGCACGTGTGCACAGGCATGCATGTTAGTTATTTAGGAGTCATTAAAATTGCACTCAGGGGTCTAATGAAAAAGAAAAATAAAATAAAGCTTTTCGGTTGAGGGCAATGCAAGTATGTTCTGCAAATGAGAAGAGGCTGAGAAGAAAGCAAAAAGGAGGAGAATCTGGTTCTGGGATCTTGTTGGAGTAAAACAGCCAAGTTGGGGCTCCAGACAATTGGGCAGAGAGAACTACTATGGGGGCACTAATTGAGTTTCTAGGATGTAGGATAGAGTAAGATCTTTGCCAGGTGAAAAGTGACAGTATTAGCCGCTCAGTTGTGTCTGACTCTTTGCAACCCCACGGACTGTAGCCTGCCAGGCTCCTCTGTCCATGGAATTCTCCAGGCAAGGATACTGGAATACATAGGCATTTCCTTCTCGAAGGGATATTTCCAACCCAGGGATCTAACCCAGGTCTCCTGCATTGCAGGCAGACTCTTTACTGTCTGAGCCACCAGGGAAGTCCTGGTGAAAAGTACCTGATATTCAGTTCACATAAAGGGACCACCTTCTGTGCCCCTGGAGTGCTCGTCAGCCAAAACGCCAAGGACTTGCCAGTCTTTTCTCCATCATCATATAGGTGCTCCAAGAAGCTGTCTCTCTGCAGAGGTCCCAGATCAACTGTAATGGTGGAAAGGGATTTTGAGCATACAGCATGGAGAGCAAGATGGGGAGGAGCTGGTGTGCCTGTCTGAGTAAACAAAGGCCCAGGGAGTTAAAACACCTGAGGCTTGATTTCTCAAATAGGTAACCTCCTCAAAGTTGATAGGGTTATTTTTTTTGGTGAGATTAAATCCAGTCCTAAAGACATGAGGAGCACTTGCAATTGTGAAGATGTTAAGCCCAAGTCGCGAAATCTCCCAATGACCACCAGGGAGCGGGTATCCGATGCAAAAGCAAGAGAGTTTTTTTTACCAAGCTCAAGCTGGGGTCCCACCATTACTGAAGCAGCGGCTAAGGAGAGAGGAGCCCTGAGTTTTGGGTTACACTGCTTATATAGGGAATATTCAGGTGACAGGGTAACAAAGGGGGTGTTCAGGCTGAAGGATTACTGATTGGTTACCCTCTTCTATAGGGTTGTGTGTGGATTTCTGATTGTTTTTTTTTTACTTCCACGGTAGATCATTACTTCCAAGGTAAATCACAAAGGTAAATCATTACTTCCAAGGTAAATCACAAATTCTTGAAGGAGGTTTAACCTAAGGGCTGATTGGCTCATGCACAGTGGGGCCAGTTTAGGCAATATCCAAAGTCTAAGTCTGTTTGCCTGGTACCTTTGCAAAATGGAGTTCTTTTACAAGATGGAGTAGCTCAGGCTCTTCAAAGAATACAACTGCAGGCTATTTTGTGAAATAAAGAATCCCTTGGTCAAGAGCCAGGTTTGCCCCATGATGGAACTTAGATAAAATCCTGTAAAAATCCAAACTATTTTGGAAAGTGGATTTTCCTAAGCCTAACTAGAAATGCAGCTACTCTTTGGGTTTTCCCTTAGAGGAGAAGAATACCCCCTTGGAGAGGAGACAGAAGGGTATCACAGGAAACCCTCCCATCTTTTCTACTCACATTCAAGTTGGAATGTATTTGTGAGATTTGCTGGGATAAGACTTCTTAAAAGTAAGACTCATGGGATATTGTAAGTAGAAAGCATCTCAGAAATCACACCTGTTTTAGCAATATGCTCCCCTTGATGGATGGCCTTTTGAGGACAAGGCCCACCAGGTCTCATCTGACTTCAGTTCCCCACACCTAGAACATCATTTGTCAAATAGCAGATGCTCAATAAATATTGATGGAATTACTGACTGATTGAGTAAATGAATGCATCTCTCTCAGTAACAAAGATTCTCTTCTTGATCAAAATCCTCACTGGGCACCTCTGAACTGTCTTCTCAACTAAGCTGTGACTTTTGGGTTTCTGTGTTAAACTTTTCTTTGTCCAGTTTTAGCAGGAATTCTGCTAAATCAGTTTAACCAAAATCCTCTACCTTTAATATCTGATTAAGTTCTTCATTCACCACTATTTCCCAGGTGATGTTTAATCACCCTGGAATCACCTTGGCATGCCTTCAGCAAGAATCCCATTAGGTTAATTTAACCAGAATCCTCTTAGCCCTGATGTTTCCTCTTCAGTTCTGTTCAGTTCAGTCACTCAGTCACGTCCGACTCTTTTTTACGACCCCATGAATCACAGCACACCAGGCCTCCTTGTCCATCACCAACTCCCAGAGTTCACTCAAACTCATGTCCATCAAGTCAGCAATGCCATCCAGCCATCTCATCCTCTGTTGTCCCCTTCTCCTCCTGCCCCCAATCCCTCCCAGCATCAAGGTCTTTTCCAATGAGTCAGCTCTTTGCATGAGGTGGCCAAAGTACTGGAGTTTCAGATTCAGCATCAGTTGTTCCAATGAACACCCAGGGCTGATCTCCTTTAGGATGGACTGGTTGGATCTCCTTGCAGTCCAAGGGACTCTCAAGAGTCTTCTCCAACACCACAGTTCAAAAGCATCAATTCTTCGGTGCTCAGCTTTTTTCACAGTTCAGCTCTCACATCCATACAGTCCAACTCTTACATCCATACATGACCAATGGAAAAACCACAGCCTTGACTAGATGGACCTTTGTTGGCAAAGTAATATCTCTGCTTTTCAATATACTATCTAGGTTGGTCATAACTTTCCTTCGGAGGAGTAAGAGTCTTTTAATTTCATGGCTGCAATCACCATCTGCAGTGATTTTGGAGCCCCCAAAAATAAAGTCTGACACTGTTTCCACTGTTTCCCTGGCTATTTCCCATGAACTGATGGGACCAGATGCCATGATCTTCGTTTTCTGAAAGTTGAGCTTTAAGCCAACTTTTTCACTCTCCACTTTCACTTTCATCAAGAGGCTTTTTAGCTCCTCTTCACTTTCTGCCATAAGGGTGGTGTCATCTGCATATCTGAGGTTATTGATATTTCTCCCAGCATGTTGATTCCAGCTTGTGCTTCTTCCAGCCCAGTGTTTCTCATGATGTACTCTGCGTAGAAGTTAAATAAGCAGTAACAATATACAGCCTTGACGTACTCCTTTTCCGATTTGGAACCAGTCTGTTGTTCCATGTCCAGTTCTAACTTGCTTCCTGACCTGCATATAAGTTTCTCAAGAGGCCGGTCAGGTGGTCTGGTATGCCCATCTCTTTCAGAATTTTCCACAGTTTATTATGATCCACACAGTCAAAGGCTTTGGCATAGTCAATAAAGCAGAAATAGATGTTTTTCTGGAACTCTCTTGCTTTTCTGATGATCCAGCGGATGTTGGCAATTTGATCTCTGGTTCCTCTGCCTTTTCTAAAACCAGCTTGAACATCTGGAAATTCATGGTTCACTTATTGCTGAAGCCTGGCTTGGAGAATTTTGAGCCTTACTTTACTAGCATGTGAGATGAGTGTAATTGTGCGGTAGTTTGAGCATTCTTTGGCATTGCCTTTCTTTGGGATTGGAATGAAAACTGACTTTTTCCAGTCCTGTGGCCACTGCTGAGTTTTCCAAATTTGCTGGCATATTGAGTGCAGCATTTTCACAGCATCATCTTTCAGGATTTGAAATAGCTCTACTGGAATTCCATCACCTTCACTAGCTTTGTTCATAGCGATGCTTTCTAAGGCCCACTTGACTTCACATTCCAGGATGTCTAGCTCTAGGTGAGTGATCATACATTATGATTATCTGGGTCGTGAAGCTCTTTTTTGTACAGTTCGTTTGTGTATTCTTGCCATCTCTTCTTAATATCGTCTGCTTCTGTTAGGTCCAGACCATCTCTGTCCTTTATCGAGCCCATCTTTGAATGAAATGCTCCCTTGGTATCTCTAATTTTCTTCAAGAGATCTCTAGTCTTTCCCATTCTGTTGTTGATGTTTCCTCTTAGGAAGTTTTAATCCTCTGACTCCCTCTCTGCTCCTTGGCTGTAAATTTACACTTTTCCTTGTACTTGGAGTTGAATCTCATCTCTCTTCCCTACTGTAAAACCCCTTTGTAGTAACCATCCATCCCTTTGAATAAAGTCTGCCTTACCATCTTTTGTTGAGTGCCATGAGTAACTTTTCTTTAGCATCAGCAGCTATCTGGATATATCTAGGGATAGGGACAGGCTGCTTACTAGCTCAGAAGGCAATGTAGTGTTTTTGTAGATCTTTCTGATCATTAGGAAGTTATTTAAGTTGAGTCAAAGATGGATTTCCTGCAGATTTTCTACATGTGCCCTGGTTCTGCTCTCTGAAGGCAGCAGAAAAGCCTCGTCCTTTATTCTCTTGCTATAGATTTTGCTGTCCTATTTCTCATGTGCTCTTTCTTCAGTAACCAGTGACCTCATGCTTTTCCCTGCTGGTCTGGAACATATCCAGTGAAGTGTTTAATTCAGGAGTGCCTTGCCAGGGCATTGCTCTATGATTTAGGTCTCCCCTCCTCTCTTGGCCCTGTTCATGTTGAATGAACTTGTCACAGGTGTCATCTTTGTTCAGCTAGCTGCTATTGTAGAAAACCAGCTAAAGGATATTTCTGGTGGCTATATTATCAGTGATGTTTATTTTTTACTTTACATTTTCTTGTAATAATGGGAAATGTTTACAATGAGAATGCTTTCCTTTAATAATCAGGAAAATAATTTCTATTATGGAAGAAAGATGCTGATAAACTAGCTTATAATAGAGTGTTGAACAGCATTGGCCTAGAGCAACTTTATCAAATATCTACTGTTGGGGAAGAAAAAAATTCCTCTACTCGTCTAGGCTCATTTGCCTGGTCTAATAATTAAATTGAGATAAGACAGATTAACAGGAGAAAAACAAATTTAATTATGCATATACAGGAGCCCCATAGGAATATATGAGACCCATAGAAAGTCAGGCAGTTGAGACTTACGTGCCATCCTGAGCTAAGGAGAAGGGAGGAGGGTGTCTAGGGCTTCAAAGGGAAGGAAGACCGTTTACAGGAAGCTAGGAAAAGCAAGTAGTGGGTACACAAATGTTTGTCCTGCCACACAGAGACAATGGGACACAGGAATTTAGTCTCCAGGCCCTGCCTACCTTCCCCCTACCCCAATTTACCACACCTAGTCCATATTCTTTCAGCTATCTTTGGTGATAGCTCTTAAGGAGAAAGGTAAAAAGTTCTTCCTGAGTCTTTTAGGCCTTGATGGTCTTCAGCTCAAATTAATCCACATGCCAAAAGGACACATTTGGGGGAGAATCTTTCTCTAACCCTCCAGGCCTGCCTTTAAAATTTAGTCAAGAAATTTTATAGCCCAGAAATTGAGTTAGTAGATTGCTCTATCTTACTGAACCAGTCCCTTAGTCTGAAAATAGATTAGTCTGGTTAAACAATTGTGTCTCATTTTAAGAGGCATGAGTCAGGTGGGTTCCAAAAGTGAGGCCAATGTTGCAAGCAATTAGGTACTTAATAAGAAGCATGTCCATGGAGACAAAATAAAACGGGGGTTAATGATTTGAGCTGACTCAGTCACTGGGGATTTCTAGATATCCAGCTCAAGGCATCTTCAGATGATATGAGGGCAGGCAATGTCAGTTTGATATATTTATTGGTTTGCAATTTGAATGTCTCTGGTGACCTTTCTGAGTAGCCACACAGCCACAGGCACAAAAATTGTCCATACATGAATTGTTCCAATGACTTCTCTACAGTTGATATGAAGTTGTCCAGGCTTATTTGTGCAATGGGCTTTATTGGTTCCAGAAAGTCAACCTTAGTTCCTTAAACCTGTCTGGTCATATACCAGTCTATATACATTCCTCTCAAATGTAACATTTCATTCAAAGCCTTGGTAATATAACCAAGGTTTCTAATTGTGTCCTGTCTCAAGGAGAATAGGTTCTTAGTGAACTTGTGCAAATAATTGCTATGAAAATAAGAATACTCCCTGACAATTTCTGAATTCTGGAGGGATCAGGCAGGGAAAAATGTGTTTCATTTTTGTTCACAAAGATATATTTTACCAAATTGCTCTAAGTCATAGGTAGTATCCCCTGGAAGAGGATTGCCACCCATTCCAGTATTCTTGCCTGGGGAATCCCATAGACAGAGGAGCCTGGCAGGCTGCAGTCCATGGGGTCACAAAGAGTCAGACAGGACTGAGTGACTAAACAGCAACAACATAGGTAGCATAGAGAAAAGAGAAAAAAGTTTGCTCCATCTGGGAAAAATAAAACAAAAGAACCTGCAATGTTTCAAAGAAAAAGTCATAAAAAATTACCATCCTCTATAAATTCATTCAGTCCAATGAACTTAATATTTGTTATACTCAAATCTAATTTTCCCACTAGTCCTGAAAATTTTTGCTCAGTTTAGTTAAATGATATTAAAATTAAAATTATCAGGAAGTTGTGTTCTAGAATACTTGTAAAAGTCTTTTCCATGAATCTCTCTGAAGATGAAGTTTTGCAAGAACACTTCGGCAAAAGCGTCAGAATAAAACAATCACAGAGTAAATGATGAAATACTTTAAAATGTCCACTTTTAAAGACCTCACAAGCATTTATTATAATGCAATTGATGAGGAAACTTACTTATTTCTATGACATAAAACATTTTAGGATAATAACTGTAATTATGACTTTTTAACAGCATACCAGGACATATCAGAATTTTAAATATTTCATACAATTTTTGGAGCACTCACATTAATAACATATATCTATATAAATATAATGTAAGGTTTAGCATCACTTATTTGGTAATTCTTCATGAACTTATTAAACAAACCTAATTATTTTAACATCTTTCTTTTTATAAGGAGAGAGAATAAAACTTTTAAGATGTTTCAGAGGCCCTCTGGAAGATCCCACAGATACGTGTGGGTCAAAAATAATCTTCATTTAAAATTTGATTTGGGGAAGTTTGTTAAAAATATCAAAAGTTTTGAATACAACTAAATAGAATCACAGATCATTATGAAACAATAGTTAATTATGCATTTAAGCAAAATGACAAGAAGATTTCAAAGGCAAACATAGAAATTTGTACAGTTCTGACGAAAACCATGCTCCTTTAATACCGAGAAGACTTCATTTAGTTAAGTAATCAAAAGACCCGGTGATAATTGGTCAAAATAGGCTCTAGCCTGGTGAGAGTCACGAACTCACCAGTCTGAGAGGCTGACTCAAACTTCAGGCTCTGAGGGTCTACGCCTCTGTTCTGCTCTACGGTTTTCCATCTTATGAGAAATGACAGAAGAGGGAGAGAAAAACAGCGGTCATCTCTGGGAGGGAAAGGACCAATAAAAGGTCAAGAGTGCCCACACCAGGTCTTTACCAGAGCTGCGCTACCTAAGAAACTGGTTTCACAGATATTTTTTCCTGCTAATTTAAATGTAGAAAAGTAAGAGAAGACTCTCACCACTCTCGCTTCCATTGGAGCTTGCAGGTTAGAAGACTGACATGGTGAGAATTTCCCCCTTCTGCTGGCTTGTTGTCAGCAGTCCCAAGTTTTCTGAGCTGCGGTAGCCTCAGAATGAGCAGTGTCCAGCAAGAAAAGTCAGTCCCATCTGGGTCACCAACTGTTGAGAAAGAAAAAAATGTCCTCTGCTGTTCTAGGTTTCATTTGCCCGTTCTAATAATTAAATTGAGATAAGACAGAGTAACAGGAGGGAAACAATTTAATTATGTCTGTACAAGAACCCCATAAGAATACGAGGCCCACGGGCAGTTAGGTAATTGTGTTAATATGCCATTCTGAACTAAGAAGGAGGTAGGGGACGGGGGCTACAAAGGCGAGCAAGAAAACTTACAGGAAGATGGGAAAGGCAAGTGTTTGGTAAACAAATGTTTGCCCTGGCACACAGAGACAGTGGAACGCAGAGAGGAATTTAGTCTCTAGACCCTGCCTACTTCCCCCAACCCCAATTTATCAGAACTTGTCCATATTCTTTGAAGCTACTTTTGATGATATCTTTCTTTCTGGGCCAGATGCTCCATCTAACGTCTTTGGGGGAGTAAAGGGAGAGGTAACAATCTCTTCTTATATCTTTTGGACTTTGATTGATTTCACCTCAAATTAACCCACGTGCCGAAGTGGCACATTTTAGGGAGACTCGTTTTGAATCCTTTCATGACTAAGTAACAGGAACTGACAGGTAATACAAAGCTAAAAATAACCTTTTCATAGTTAATTTGCTCAAACAATTATTCCCCCATTGGAAAAAAAAATGCTCAAGTTGCTATGGGAGCACCGAGGACATGCACTGAAGGTGAACTGGGAGAGCAGCAATGAATTTTAAAAAAGAGGCGTCCAACAGGCAGCAAGGAGAGGACCAAACTAAAAGGTGAGTGTGTGTATATGTGCTGAGTCACTGCACTAGGGTCCAGCTTTTTGCGCCCCTGTGGACCATGATCTTTCAGGCTCCTCTGTTCATGGGATTCTCCGGGCAAGGATAAGGGTGTGGGTTGCCATGCCCTCTTCCAGGGGATCTTCCGGACCCAGGGGTCGAACTGGCATCTCTCATGTCTCCTGCACTGGCAAGCAGGTTCTTTACCACTAGCCAAGTGGGAAGCCTGGAAGTTGCACTGAAAGACAAGAGATCGTGGCCCCTTTAAGTAAGTTCCAAAGGCTTGGTGAGTTGGGAAGGCAGGGTATGAGGAAGAGACGGGGAGGGGCAGAGGCAAGTGATCAAAGTCATGGACGACGTGCTGCTGGAGTTTCAGGCTCTTCTGTGTGCATGCATGTGTCTGTAGGGGGATGGGGAAGGGGGCAGGAGCCTTTAAGCAAGGAGAACTAATACGGCTGTCTAGAGGAATGATTGCTAATGGTAGAGTTCCTGGCAATGTGATGGTTAGGAGGAAAGACTTCAGGGTGAAGAGAGAGGAAATAGGAGTGTATGTGTGCTTTCATTTTTCAAGGAATATTATACTTGTAATTACTCAGAGTCCTTCTGCTCTGCCACAGGAAATGGGAAAATCATTGCTCAGGGCATAAGAACATGTGTTCTAGGACCAGTCTTTCTAAATTCTAATCTCAGTTCTGTTAACCCTTAGCTGTGTAATCATGGCCTGTCTGTGTCTCATTTTCCTCATCTGTAAGTGAAAATAATAATAGTACCTGCCTTATTGGGTTGTTGGGAAGATTAAATAAATTAGTATATGTATGACTCTTATTTCAGTTCAGTTCAGTAGCTCATTCGTGTCCGACTCTTTGCAACCCCATGAACTGCAGCATGCCAGGCCTCCCTGTCCATCACCAACTCCCAGAGTCCATCCAAATCTATGTCCATTGAGTCGGTGAGGCCATCCAACCAACTCAGCCTCTGTCGTCCCCTTCTTCTCCTGCCCTCAATCTTTCCTAGCATCAGGGTCTTTTCAAATGAGTCAGCTCTTTGCATCAGATGGCCCAAGTATTGGAGTTTCAGCTTCAACATCAGTCCTTCCAATGAACACTCAGGACTGATCTCCTTTAGGATGGACTGGTTGGATCCCTTGCAGTCCAAGGGACTCTCAAGAGTCTTCTCCAACATCACAGTTCAAGAGCATCAATTCTTCAGCGCTCAGCTTTCTTTATAGTCCAACTCTCACATCCATACATGACTACTGAAAAAACCATAGCCTTAACTAGACGGACTTTTGTTGACAAAGTAATGTCTCTGCTTTTGAATATGCTGTCTAGGTTGGTCATAACTTCCCTTCCAAAGAGTAAGCGTCTTTTAATTTCATGGCTGCAATCACCATCTTCAGTAATTTTGGAGCCTCCCCAAATAAAGCCAGCCACTGTTTTCACTGTTTCCCCATCTGTTTGCCATGAAGTGATAGGACCAGATGCCATGGTCTTCGTTTTCTGAATGTTGAGCTTTAAGCAAAACTTTTCTCTCTCTTCGTTCACTTTCTTCAAGAGGCTCTTTAGTTCTTAAGAAGTATTATCATTAGATGTGGCTTATCTTCTAAAGGGTACCAGAAGATGCTGCCTCCAAATATACCTCTTTGGCATACGGGTTATTTTGAGTTAAAGAGCAATTGAAAACCAGCAGGAAGAACTCTAAAAGAAGGGCACAAGTTTTCTTTTCACAAAGGAAATTTTCATTCGTGGAGATGTCTCTCTTGCCCATGGTCTTCCCAGGTGACTCAGTGGTAAAAATCTGCCTGCCAATGCAGGAGACACAAGAGACATGGGTTCAATCCCTGGGTTGGGAAGATCCCCTGGAGGAGGAAATGGCAACCCACTCCAGTATCCTTGCCTGGAGAATCCCATGGACAGAGGAGCCTGGTAGGCTCCAGTTCATAGGGTCACAAAGAGTCGGATACAACTGAGTGAGTGAGAACACATGTTCGTGCTTTCTTGCCCATTCCAGGAAGAGGAGGACTCTTAATAATTCTTATCACCAATGTAAATCTGCATAGCAAAATTTACTAAACATCATTTTACTAAAAAAACAAGTTTATTGTAATTTTCCTGGCCACCTTTCCATGACTTGTCTTCTCATCCCCCTCTTCTCCCCAAGAGCCCCAAACCCTTTTCCCTTTGTTTGGCCTGAGATGATATATAAGCCCAAAGTCAAACCACTCCGAGTTTCTCACTGCCCATGTTAATGAACTTCTGCTTATTTCTCTCTTGTTAATCTGGCTTTGGCCAGTCTCATTTACAGGATTCCTGCTGGAGAACCTAAGATGGGTAAAGAAAAAACAGATTTTTCTGCTCTACACTTTTCATCATTGTTTTATCTAAGAGGGAGGAGGAAGTGTCAAATGGGGTCAGAAGCAGCATGTCCCATCACTGACCTTGTGACTTGCACAATTTAACCTACCAGTCTTAGTTTTCCTATTGGAAATGCAAATAATGATAATTCCCACCTCATGGGGTCTTGCAGGGATCAAATAAAATAATGGAAGCAGAACCACTTTATAAATTGTACATTGTTGAATAGCAGCCACTAGATTAATGTTCTCTCACCATGAATATAAACAGGGCAGGGATGGGTCTCCCTGTTAACAGAGAAACTGAAGGCCAAAGCGGCTCAGTAATTCACCACAATTCTTCTGCGAGTCCGGGTCGGATCTGGCCTGGGACAGGCCTCTGCTCTTGGCAATTTTCGTATGCTGTCTGGTCAAGTGTGCCCGGCCGGCCACCTCCAGACCCAGAGTCCACGTGATAAAAGCAAAATCTTGGGCCAGCTCTGACAAAGTCCTGAAGTGGCCCCCTCCTGCCACTTCACTGGGTTCTAATTGTCTCTTTCTTCAGAAAGAGGAATAATTGAATAGAAGTTTTATTTTAATAGGCCTCAGGTCAGGCTCAGCATTCTGCATCCCTGGTCAATTTCCCCATGTTTCTTAGCTCATCTGGGGGACAGGAAACTGTCCAAGAAGCGGCTCATTTGCATCAAAAACACTGCAATTTGTACGTAAATGGCTTTGCTTTTAAATGCAAAGGAGCATCCTGAGTTGACAGAGAAGACTGTCTTTGATCCTTCAAATAACTGCAACCCCTGATGTTCTGGAAATAATCTTTCCTTCTCTCCAATTACACCATCCCAGGAGAAGTCTCCCTTACCCCTCTTCAAAATACAGCCATTAAAGTTTCGCCAATCAAGGGCAACTCTCCTTTCCCACAGGGGAACTTATTTGAGGAACAATCCTCAATTGGGCAGACACACTGAGATGCTATGAATACCAAGCATTGGGAAACAAGATGAATAGGACACTGTTGCGGCTGTTAGGAAGTTTACAATCTTGGATGGAAGATAAGGCTGATGAGTGTGTAATAGAAGCTAGAGTATGCTGCTGGAAGAGAGATGCAAAATGCTTCATGAGGTAGTCTGAGCCTGCTTGGGCGATAGGAAAGACAGGGAGAGGAGGTGGTTATTCGTCTGGAGCTCCAAAGCTGATCTGATCTCTCCAGCAAATCAGTTCTCCACTGCCCCCCTACTCTCCTTACTCACCTCACAGTCTCAGACTAGTTGCTTTGCTCAGTGTTGGTTTTCCATATCTGACAGTCCCTCATGTTAAAAACAAGACAACAGACCCCAGAATGAAGTCACTCGTCACCAAACATCATCAAACCAAGACTTAATGCTTAATTTAATGACAGTTTCAGCCTCTCCCGGGCTTCCCTGATAGCTCAGTTGGTAAAGAATCCTCCTGCAATGCAGGAGACCCTGGTTCGATTCCTGGGTCGGCATGATCCCCTGGAGAAGGGATAGGCTACCCACTCCAGGATTCTTGGGCTTCCCTGGTGGCTCAGCTGGTAAAGAACCCACCTGCAGTGCAGGAGACCTGGGTTCAATCCCTGGGTTGGGAAGATCCCTGGAGAAGGGAAAGGCTACCCACTCCAGTATTCTGGCCTGGAAAATCCCATGGACCATCTATAGGGTCACAAAGAGTCGGACATGACTGAGCGACATTCACTTTACTTTTACTTCACTTCACCCTCTCCCAGGTATGAAATCTTAAACCAGCCAACCCGGAATTACCTGGTCGGACACTAATGAAGTCATCTAGCGGATAGATCCCTACTGTCGCCTATAGGAAGATGACCTTGTCACAAGCAGTCCACTTTTAGCAGGGATAAATTCCTTGTCCCAATCCCTCCTACGTATAAGTCTTATACTTTGTGCAACTCCTCAGAGCTCCTTTGTAGTTGCTAGATGGGGGTGCCGCCCAATTCATGAATTGTTCAATAAAACCAATAAGATCTTTAACATTTTGCCAACTATTAATACAAACTGGCACTTGCCAGCTACTTCTACAAGGATTAAACCCTGAGCTGCTGCAGCTGCTGACCTTCAGCACACCCTGAAAGGAGTTCAGGGCGGTGATCAGGAATGAGGCACTTTGTGCTGTGGGAAAAACCGGCAGAACAGGTCTTCAGATAGTTGGATATTTCCAGGAGATTTTATGAACCCACTTCTTGTATCTCTGCCTATCTAGAGAAGCACTAAGATCATGAACGGTGACATCTGCTCTTCTGACTAGCAGTAAGCCACTGCCAAGCATGTGCTTGATTGCGTGCACCCCCTTCTCCCTTCTCTAAAGTCATACGTAATGCAGACTTTTCCCTCACCGCTTTGGAGCACTTTCTCTGAGCCATCTGAAATGCTGCCTCCATGGCTACAGTCCTCATTTTGCCCCAAAGAAAACAACTTAGAACTTTCACATTGCGACTGTTTTGTTTTTAGACAGTTAGCTCAATTGATTTCTTTTTCAAAAACAGTCTTTAGTTAAAACATCTCTCCCTCCAGGAGTCCACCAGGAATAAACTTCACCATTGTTCAAAAACAAATTTCAGCTGAGTGCATTTGAAGATCTAATAGCCTGGCTTTATTCGGTGATTCATGAATTGGGCAGCTTGCTCTCTGGCCAGCAGAAGGGCACTCTGAGGGCTTGTACAAAATGGAAGGTTTGTATAGAAAGAAGAGTGGGGTAAGAGAGCTATTAGAAAAAGAAGAGAAAGGATTACTCCTAGGCCAGGATATCTTCTTTTTGGGGAGAGGGAAAGGCAAGGGATTCAAGCAGATTGCCTCTAGGGGATGGAGAGAGTCCATAAGACAGATTACCTTACTGCTGCTGACCGTAAAATTCCAGACTGGTTGATTAAAGTTACATTTCTGGCAAAAGTCTAAATTGTAAGTAGGTTATGTATTAAATCTAAATGTGATTTTATTTAATAAAGTATCATGGGTTTTAGCACAAGTGACACCATTTGGGGCCTGTGCTTATTCTCTTTGATGCCATCTAAAGTGAATTGGTGTACCCTAGTAACTAGCTCCCCGGTTTCTTTTTAGCCTTTGTTCTGTACTCTCTGTGCCTGAGTTCCTTCTTACTTGGGGCAGACTTCTGAATGCTGAAGATAGCTCAATAGGAGATAGAATTGGGAGTGGGTTAGAATCCAGCCTCTAACCATACACAGCTGTGTAACCCTGGGGAAAGTTGTATAACCCCTGAACCTCACACTCCTCATCTATGAACTGAGAGTAATAGCATCACTGTCCTGAGTCACTGTGGAGGGATAGGAAGTGAACATGAAGCAATTAGAAGCTACTCCCTAAAAAAGTTTGTTTTCCTTATGGCTATACCTCAGTTTTATTGGGTATGTTAGACCATTTCCTGGGTTTGTGGGAAGATCTTTTCCTAGTACAAGGTATTTGCTGCTGTTGTTTAGTTCCGAAGTCCTATCCGACTATTTTGGGACCCCACGGACTGTAGCCCGCCAGGCTTCTCTGTCCATGGGATCTCCCAGGCAAGAATACTGGAGTGGGTTGCCATTTCCATCTCCAAGGGATCTTCCTGACCCAGGAATTGAACTCAAGTCTCCTGCATTGGCAGGTGGATTCTTTATCACTAGATGATAAGTGAGTGCTCACTGAGTGAATGGATGCTCTGTTTCATCTCTATAAGTTTGTGTGTGCTTTTGCTCCCATTTGGAATCAGTACCTTAATCCTCTCTTTGCCAACAAAGGTCCATCTAGTCAAGGTTTTTCCAGTGGTCATGTATGGATATGAGAGTTGGACTATAAAGAAAGCTGACCACCAAATAATTGATGCTCTTGAACTGTGGTGTTGGAGAAGACTCTTGAGAGTCCCTTGGACTGCAAGGAGATCCAACCAGTCCATCCTAAAGGAAATCAGTCCTGAATATTCATTGGAAAGACTGGTGTTGAAGCTGAAACTCCAATACTTTGGCCACCTGATGTGAAGAACTGACTCAATGGAAAAGACCCTGATGCTGGGAAAGATTGGAGGCTGGAGAAGAAGGGGACGACAGAGGATGAGATGGCTGCATGGCATCACCGACTCAATGGACATGAGTTCGGGTAAACTCCATGAGTTGGTGATGGACAGGGAGGCCTGGGGTACTGCCGTCCATGGGACTGCAGAGAGTGGGACATGACTGAGTGACTGAACTGAACCGAATCCCTTCCCTACCGAATAACTTGGTTAACTACTATCAACTATTTGAAAAGCAGTCCTGTACCCCACTCCCAAGCTAGACAGCTCCAGTTATGAAATATAAAAAAGTAAGGGTAAAAAGACATTTTCTGGGATAGCATGTCATTTTCTCTTTGAATTCTTCAGTGATCTCTTGGTTATTTAGTATTATTTAGCCCCATGTGTTTGTGGTTACTACAGTTTTTTTTCTTGTAATTGATTTCTAATCTCATAGCATCGTGGTCAGAAAAGATGCTTGATACAGTTCAATTTTCTTAATTTACCAAGGCTTGATTTGTGACCCAAGATGTGATCTGACCTGGAGAGTGTCCCACGTACAGTTGAGAGGAACAGTGTTCTGCCGCTTTCAGATGGAATGTCCTATAAATAACAGTTAAGTCTATCTGGTCTAACATGTCATTTAAGGCTTGTGTTTCCTTGTTAATTTTCTACCTGGATGATCTGTCCATTCGTGTAGGTGGAGTGGAAAAGTCCCTGACTATTACTGTGTTGCTGTTGATGTCCCCCTTTTAAGGCTGTTAGCATTTGCCTTATGTAGTGAAGTGCTTCTATATACTGGGTGCATAAATATCTATAGTTTTTATGTCTTCTTCTTGGGTTAATCCCTTGATCATTATATAGGGTCTTTCCTTGTCTCTCATGACAGTCTTATTTTAAAGTCTATTTTGTCTGATATGAGTATTGCTACTCCAGCTTTCTTCTGATTTCTATTTGCATGGAATATGTTTTTTCATCCCCTCATTTTCAGTCTGTATGTGTCCCTAGGTCTGAAGTGGGCTTTTCATAGATAGCATATATACAGGTCTTGCTTTTGTATCCATTCAGCCAGGTCTGCGTCTTTTGGTTGGAGCATTTGATCCATTTATATTTAAGGTAATTATTGATATGTATGTTTCTTTTATAATTTTCTTAATTGTTTTTGGTTTATTTTTGTAGGTGTTTTAAGTTCTTTTAGCATTTGTTGTAAAGCTGGTTTGATGGTGCTGAATTCTCTTAGCTTTTGCTGGTCTATAAGGTTTTTTATTTCTATATCAAATCTGAATGAGATCCTTACTGTTAGAATAATCTTGGCTGTAGGTGTTTCCTTTTCATTGCTTTAAATATGTCCTGCCATTCCCTTCTGGCCTGTACTATTTATCTGAAATATCACCTGATAGCCATGTGGGGATTCCTTTATATGTTATTTGTTGCTTTCCCCTTGCTTCTGGCCTGGCTTGTCATTGACTATATTACTGTTCAGAAATAGTCACTGCCTCTCCTTGAGAGAAATTGTATTTCCCTACTGTGGTGATGGCTGGCTTGACCATGTGACTTGCTTTGCCCAGTGAAATGCGAGCATTATGTGTCCTTTCCAAGAAGGAGTATGAAGAGCCAGTGCGTGAATTGCCATGATCTATTTTCTCTCTGCAGCCCCACCAGTCATGCTCTCGCTCTTTCACCTGCATGGGTCCTGGTTAGGAAATATGGGGCAGAGCCATGGAGTAACCCACAATGTATATGTGGGTGAGGAATAAACCTCTGATGCTCCAACCTCCAGAGGTCTGGGGGCCATCTGTCACTTTAGCTTATCTTGACTGATACAGCATATTATCCGGCTTTTTTTCCTCCGAGGTGATGCTCAGTCCTTTTCTACCATTCTAGTCACTGCATCATGCCTTAACATACGTCAGATCTAATCTATACATCTCAAGCTACACCCTCACCATGCGGACAGCTTGCCAGCATCTTAAACTCAGCATGCACGGACCCAAACTCACTATATTCCCTTCGCTTCCCAAATACGCTGCATCCTCCCTTCCTATATGCATGGACTAACTAGAGAATTCTGAGAAGTCACAGGGACTGTTCGTAAGCCCATCATCCCATGGGTGAGGCTGATCATTTCTTTGCTGAAATGTCTCTCACCTCCGTTTACTCTTTTTAAAGCTCCTCACCTCTACTCCGGTCTTTCATTCGTCATCTGAATGCCTGTAAGATCTCTGCAGCTAGGCTCCCTGACTTTAGTCTCTTTCCTGATCACCTTGTCAATCCTAAATCATTAAAACTTAAAAAAAATATTAAGCAGAATACATTCTGGCTTTCTGTCTGAAGAAACAGACCTTCATAATAACATGAAAGCCCAGATCAAGTTTCAAATTTTCGGACTCCTGAGTTACTTGATGGAATAAGGTGGAACAGGAAGAAGTAGATGTTGGGCCCTAGCTCATCATCCACACCCTTTTGTCTTCCCATCCCTGACTCTGCTCATAACAGCAGAATTACGTGAGAGTGTGTTGCACATACATGTGAGAATTCTGAGTTGGCACGTGTAAGATTTATCCACATCCCATGCAAGCAGCCAAGCTTTGGCCACCTTTCAGCCTTGGGTGAATAGGACAAAACCACAGTCTGCCCTTAGGAGGGAGAATCACAGAGGGTAATTGTGCCATGGAAGTGGGCTTGCAGGGATTCCCAGGATTCCCAGAGAACACTCTAGAGGGAAGGACACGGGCGAGGATGCTCTGTCTTCCTGGTTCCAGGCGCTCTCACCCTCTGGGTAGGGCATGACTGGAGATACGGGTCAAAGTGCATCCCTCTAAAGTGGGAGGCCCAGGGCAGGGGTCCCTCTTCTCGAGACTGAGAGCGATTCTATAAACCATGTCATGGTCAGCGTTGACTGGGCAACACTGATGTGCCAGGCATCACTGCAAATTTTTTACTGATGAAGAAACTCAGCAAACCTCTTGATTTGCCCAAATCATACTGTTACTGAACACAAATTCGTGTGCCTGATGCACAGCGAGGTGATGGAGTTTGGAGCAGAGAAAGGTTTATTGCAGGGCTTAGTAAGAAGAATGGGAAGCTGGTGGCCCAAAAGTCCTGAACTCCCCAGAGGTTTCAGCAGAGTGTTTTAAAAGGTGAGCATTTCAGCGAGGTGAGGGAGGGGCTTCCTAGGGTCTGTGACCAGCTTGTGCACAATTCTCTGACTAGCTTAAGGTAGCAGGGTGGTTAACATCATCAGTCAGTCCTTAGGTACCAGTAGGTCTGGGGTCTCCATACTCAAGATGATCAAGGAGTTATCTTCCATTTGGTGATAGGTTTTAGCATCTAAAAAACTCAGTAAATATGCATGGGATACTGTCATCTGGTTACTTCAGGGAGGAGCTACAGCAGAAGATATGGGGGAGGGATCTGTCCTGGGAAGACCCCAGAGTTCCGATCAGTGACAATACAGCTCCTGGGAGGCAGAGTCAGGAATTGAATCCCAGCAAATCGATCCCAGTACGACTACACGTAACATGCTACACTGCCGCTAGAAGCAACTGAAAATCCCAGGTCTGATTGAGGCTGTCTCTTGTTCACCAAAGTGCAGTGTGTGATCCAGGAAAGGTAGCATAGGGAAAGAACCCCAAGATATGGAGCCAGAAGATTTTGGTTTTAATGTTAGCTCCACCATCTGCTAGCTCTGTCTATTAATCAAGGAACTTTGCCTTTCCATAAAATTAAGAGAGTAATAATATGTTCCCCAGTGGGGATTAAGTGAGTAGTGAATATGAAAAGCTTTAAAGCTCTGTTATTAAGATGATATTCTAGTTACTATGGATACATAATAAATTACCCTAAAACTTAGTAGTATAAAAGAACCATTTGTTATGCTTCTGGATTCTATGGGTCAGGGATTTCGATGGGGGTATTTTCTATGCTCTGCAATGTCTGGGGTCTCAGCTGGAAGACCTTAGTCTGGGAGCTGGAATCACTGCAGCCTTGTCCCTCTTGCACATGTAGTGGTTGATGCTGGCTGTTTGCTGAGATCTGCACCAGGGCTGCAGGCTGAAACCCACATGTGAGGCCTCTGAATGTACCTGGCTCCCCTCAAGCTGTGGTGGTTAGATTCCATGGGTGAGGAAATAGAGAGATAGAAAGATGATGATAGAGACAGAGATAAAGATAGATACAGAGAGAGAAAGAGAGACAGAGAAAAGGGCAAACGATGATGAACAAATCTCTGCCCCTCCGGGTTTATATCTTTCTGAAGTGACATTATCTCTCTACACTTTTCACATTAGCTGGGGAGCCAATTGCAAGGTCTCCTTGCTGTGTCATTAAGCATCACAAATCAGGATGGATCCTTGTCTGCTTGCCTGAAACATCCCTCATCTTTCTGGCATGTGCTGGATGAAAATTTTGTTAAAGAGTAGGTAATTGGCTGTGCAGCTTTGCTTTTGAATGGAGGAATTTATGATGTATCGAGTAGCAACATGCCCTCCAACATCATATTATGTTAATTCTTCTCCATCATACGAAGGTGATTTGACACAGCTTAATATGATATGACTATGAAATATCAAAGAAAAAGATGGGATTGGATTTAACTGCCCAGCCTCCTATTCCTGGAAGGGAAGACGTTCCCAAATGGATTGTGCTAAAAAACCTGAGAGCCCAGGGCATCACTACTGCTGACTAAGAGCTTTTTGTGCACAGCATCTCCTTTACTCCTCATACCATGATCCTGCAGGATAAGCTTCAGTAGCACTCACATTTTACTAATGAGGCAGTGAGGACTCAGAGAGTCCAAGTTGCTTTCTTAAAATCACTTGGCTGTTAGGATGGGGAGCTGGGAGTCTGGAGAAACAAGAGGGCTGTCTGGTGCATGAGCTCAGAAGCCTGGATTGCCTGATACTGAGCTAGCTGGGATCAAGGGCTTCCCCTTCCGTAGAGGGAGGGGCAATGCCAAAACTTAGCTTCCTGGTGGTCTGAGCACCACAAGCATCCCAGACAGCAGCAGCCAGCTGTGTTTTCAGCATCCCCCGAGAGCCAGCACCTAAGCTCAGACTGCTAGATGTTTGAGCTCCAAATGTGTGTCTCCCCTTACGAAGCTGCTCTCACCCTCACCCCACAAAACAGAGAGCAGATGGAGGTGGTGGGTGCTTCTGCTGGGGGCCAGCTGTACTCTGGCCACTTCTAGGGCCTCAATATGTAGAGAGAAGGGCCCCCGTGAGCACCTATCGAGGTCCCACCCAAGAGGGCCTTCACCCTGATGGGGCTTGCTGGTGTTGCTGGAGCCCTCGTCTTACACAGACAATTCCAGATGGTCTATTTGTCATCCTCCGCTTCCTGTGTTGTTCAAGGCCATTGCATTTCATGTGGACCTGTTCACATTTATTCAACTTTATATTAGCTCATTGCCTACATCATCTCATAGAATCCAGATGGGTCTGGGAACGTGGCATGAGATACAAGGAAATTTATTCTTTTAGATCTGCATTCTAAGGAAATGCTTGGAGATAAATAGAAATAAAATTAGCTTCTTTTTTTGACATGAAGCAGTTCTCTATTGACAATTGTTTTTCTAAATTTGGGTACAATTATTTTCATGAGATCAGAGTAGATATTGCTTTGGATTTGAAGAATCTAAAACAGTATTTGAATAATTATCCCCAAAGTGAGCCTCTGTAGACAACCCTCAGTTGAACGTTCTCCTAAGATCAGGTCCTAATGGGGAAAAAAAGAGTTCACTTAGCTACTTGGAAATGATGCCAAATGATTTGATTTGGGCAAAAGGAATCATTTTGAAATGACACAGTCTGACATGACATAGATCCAGAAGTAGAAATCAGGAGCTACGTGACTGCTTGAAAAGTGAATGGACTGACTCAGAACAAAGTAAATCCCCTTTCTCAGAGGCATTCAGATGGATGGCGATTTGGTGAAGCTACTTTAGAATGGCCAGAAGAATTAGACAGGGGCAAAATAATGATTATAGTGATAATAATGGCAATTTTTAATTTTTGAAACTTACTAGGCCTAGTGAAGTGAAAGCCATTCATTTGCGTCTGACTCTCTGCGATCCCATGGACTATACTGTTCATGGAGTTCTCTAGGGCAGAATACTGGAGTGGGTAGCCTTTCCCTTCTCCAGGCCTAGGAAGGAGCTAAATTCTTTACACACACTCTATTACTTGATCCTCATAACAACTTCATGAAGCAGGTGTTATTACTCACATTTTGAGGATGATAACTCTGAGATACAGAGGTTAAATAGTATATTCAAGCTTAGACATCACAGAAATAGGTTTAAATCCAAGTCTTTTTGATTCTAAAGGCACTCATTCTTAACAATTAGTCCTGGAAGTCAAAGACATTCCTTGCAAGAATTCTCTGACCCCTGACTTCCTGACAATAGGCAGGGAAGACGTTCCCCTTCCAACGGAAGTTCAGAGCCCTTGCACTCGTGTGGTTACACTGGAGGTTATTTTCCTACAGTGTCTTCCTCTAACTGGTCCCGACCTCCCTACCGGCAGATATAGGTGAGCAAAGGCAATACCTCCTCGCAGACAGTTGTCAGGGAGCATTTAACAGGAGGATTCCTGCATGCTGTTTTCTATTTCTCAAGGATTCTTGGTTCCTTATCAGTTCCTCTTCCGAGAACGAGTAGGGCTGCACGCAGTTCTCAGGACCGAGGTCATAGGATGAGACGTGCAGTGACTCTTTTCAGTGTCAGCGACCTTGTATGTATTAGAAAATCCATATTGTCGCTATTGACAAAATTTCATCCTGTGTAATAGCTGAGTAATCATTTTACTAAAGATATATAAGCCTGCATTTCTGCTAATAAAGCGCCCTTGCTCCATCAGAGCTTGGGTCCCTGCGTCTCTCTCTCTCTCTCTCTTGCTTTCTGATCATCGACTCCAAACTGTCAGGTTCCAGTCCATTAAAGGACCACAACGGACAGTGAGCAGGCGGGCACCTGTGGAGAGTCGCGGCCTATTGTGAAGCCGAGGGCTGCAGGACGGGGCTACTCCAGGCCCTGAGTGCAAGGTTCCTTCGAAGCAGGGAATGAAGGTTCTTAGGGGAAGAGTTCCCCTGTGGTTCATGGCACCAGCAGATCATAGGGGTTCCAGGACCCCGATTCCCTTAGTACTAGGAAGGCAGGTTTGAGGATGGCCAGAGCCTGAATCCAGAGCCCCAGATGACTTTGGGCCACAGACAACCTCTCTGAGGTCTCTTGTATTGTATAGACATCATTTTATACCTGTACCTTGACATGAAAAACTGAGAAAACTTTATTTAGAGCATATCACAGGTGGCAGGTTAGTTAGGAGAAAATCACTGAATTTTTAATGGATGGGGAGACTGAGGCTCAAAAGTTTTATTCTGGAGGCTGTTCATGAGTTCCCAGGTTCAGTCTGAATGACAGTGGGAAGAAGGGGAAAAAATAAAACAACAAGATGGAAAAATAAAAAAAAAAGAAGCAAAAAGGGAAATAGAGTATCTCTACGGTCAAAGAGGAGGGAGTGGTGTAAATATTGTGGGGCCTTCAGAACCTTTCCTGTCAAACAGGATCTTAACCTGTGACTCCTTAGCAAGGGGAGATGAATTATTGAAACTCTGAAGTTTAACATGCTATTCTTACAAATAAGCACTGTTAGCTACAACCTCAAAAATGCCACGGGATGTCAAGAGAAGATTCATAATGACACTTAAGTTTGCAGAGAATCCCATTTTGAAACTGCAGCCATAACCCATTACCCATGTTGTGTTGAACTCATATTTAATTCTGACAAAGGACAAATATGAGGTGGTGAGAACTTGATGTTTTTTTCCGCTGCTCCTAGAAAAGAGAAGTGTCGGGCCATATTGTTTTTGACATGGAGCCCCAATTAGGCCTTAAAGAATAGGTAGTACATGCTTGATGAAATTGGAGACGCTACGGTGATCCGAGGAGAATTCAGCCGCTTGGTTGGAGGTTTGAGTTTGATGTTCCCCCACCAGGGACCCACCAGTCACAATAATTACAGTGCTGTCTTCTCATACTATGATTTATTTAGATGTTGCTTTATGAATTAATTCCCTCTAATTGCTGCTCCTCTCACTGTAAATCAAGGTTTCTTGCTTTCTGTAGCACGACGAGCATTATCCTATGGCGCGGTAATTAGTCCAATTAGGAAGCAAGGCGGATGTGGAAAACCAATTAGTTTCAGGACGACGTCTGTGCCTGTGTATCCCAAGCACTGTTCAATTGAAATTTAATAGCAACTTAATAAAACATTGTTTTATTCATAACCCATCTCCTCCTTCCAAGCTCCCATTTGTTTGTTTATCTGTTCACTTCTAATGGAGCCAGCGCCAACTTGCTTCATGCTTGGTGAGTCTCTTTCCATGCAGACGAGATTATTATTTTCTTCCTGCGGTTGGAGTTTGAAAGGATCCTTGTTTGGAAAGGGAGACAGAGCCTGGTAGTCTGGGGAAGGGTGAGATTATGGCAAACTCATCCTCTTTATCATAAATGTAACCATCATTTCATCCAAGGACTTAAACCAGGAGACATCAATACCCCATTCTACATACACATATGTAGACACACACACACACATACAGGTACACACAGATACACACATATATAGATACACACAGACAGAGACGCATACACATGTATACATGTGCACACGTACACACATGCAGGCATGACACACATGTACCCAGACACATGAGCACATGTACATATGACACACAGTGCATCACATACAGAAGATACACATGTGTGTGCACATTTATATGCATGGACACATACATACAGAGATACATACATGTATATACGCACAGGCACACACATTTAAACATACATGTATAGACATGCACATTTATACACTCATGCATGTACATACATGTGCTCCTGGCCACCACCCCTCAAAAGGAACCTTGTTCTTAGACCCCTTTCTGAATCTAGCAATCTCGCTGGGGCTTTTGTCACCTTAGTCTGGGTGTGACTCAGGAGATATCCTATTCCCTGAAGTTTATTCCATTGGGAAATTGGAATAAAATGAATTATTAATCCCCTGGGTCCAAAAGTTCCTCAGTTCCTCAAAGTTTCTAAGTATTAACCCTCAAATAACAACAAAACAAAATAGTTTATCATGCAAACAATTTGTGCTCTAAACCAGGACAAACGATTGTGGATGACATCATCCAGATACACGTGTAGACAAACCACTTCACCGAGTGTAAAAGAGGAAGAGCCTTGTGCCATCCCTTGGTTTGGTGTAGGGTCTATAGAGGAAAGGAATGCACACACAGTAAGGGAAAACTCATGTTTCTCTAGTTAATGAAGGACTGGTCAGCTTTCACTAAATCTGCAGCTCTCTGGAAAGTGGAAGGCAGGAGATGCCGTAGTGCATTTTGTCTGGGAAGTGTGGTACCTAGAATCTCAGTGAGAAAGAGACCCTCAGGAGATCAAAGACCCTTCTACATTATTTGATGGAAGAATCTGAAATCCAGAGAAAGAATCTGCTTCTCTCCCCAAAGTGGCAGACCTAAAATTAGCTCGGGTCTCTGGACTCATCAAGCCACCATGTTCTTTGCACAGCGTTCTGCTTGCCTCCCTTAGGGAAACACATTTTCAGTTTCCAGAACATCTATGTACAAGAGTTATTAAAAAAATCTATCACAAAACAATCACAATAACTGAAAAATCCTTATTCACTGTTCCATCTGATAGGTAAATTACCGAACTTTTGATTTATGTAACTCATTATCGCTGCATGGTGGCTGCAGTGATACGCTCCATTTGTCTCCTTGATCATTACGTGGTTGCTTCTCTCTATGTCCTGAAAGCAAGACCTTAATCATAACCAGCAAGGGTAACACAATTAGCAAGATGTGGCATTAACATGTGCAGTTAGCTGTGTGTGGGTGTGTGTTTTGGGAAGACACGAGTGATGAGGATTTCAGGGCAAGAAGAAACTAAGCCCATCTTTTGAACCAGTGACCCCCTTTTTTCCTGACCCAGGAGAGGGATGGGGCCTGTGAAAATTCTATGTAGATGCTCAGACAGTCCAGTCGGGGGCCCTTGGCTACAAACTGCAGTGTGAGGGGCAAGAGAAAAGGGAATGTCAGGGTGGAAAGGCACAGAAAGAATGGTGATAAGCCTACGATGGATCTCAGAAGACGGTTGCCCTTGTGACCCGAGAGATGAAGTTGTTCATTCCAGCTCACAGACAGTCATTATTCCTCTTCTGATTGCATCTCTGCCTTGGGGGACATTGTGGCTGTGCTCGGGTTACAAACACCCAGCCACTCCAGTCTGGGTGATGCACCAACCTAAGCTGATGGAGGGGTGTTAAAATTGAACCCAGAGGAGAAGAAATGGCCTTCTTTGTTTTCCCAGCCTTTCACCTGTACAGGCGCTTTTGGGGGATGGGTAGGGTAAAAAAGGCAACTGCCAATCAAACCAGTGTTTTGTAAAAGTGAGACTTCATTTCTGACAATTCAGTACAATTTAATTCAACAAATGCTTGTTGAAGAATACCTGATTATCATAATTATCATTAATAATGTAAACAGTCACATTATTACATTATTATTTACTAATGCAAATAATCACATCATTATAATAATTGCATTATTATAACAGTCCTAAATATTCATTGGAAGGACTGATGCTGAAGCTGAAACTCCAATACTTTGGCCACCTGATTCGAAGAACTGACTCATTGGAAAAGACCCTGATACTGGGAAAGACTGAAGGCAGGAGAAGGGGATGACAGAGGATGAGCTGGTTGGATGACATCACCGACGTGATGGACATGAGTTTGAGCAAGCTCCAGGAGCTGGTGTCCTGACAGTTTCCCTTTCAGGGCAAGGAAAGCCTGACGTGCTGCAGTCCATGGGGTCGCAAAGAGTCGGACACAACAGCGACTGAACTGACCTGAATATAAATAAGCATCTACTGTACTGGAGTGTACGGATTATTTAAAAAAGAATCCTATAGGATTCCTGGCCTCAGAGTTTGCAGTCTATTCAGTCATGAGCAGATGGTCCAGATGCTGCTAAGACAAAGCAAGAATGAGTTATTCAGGAGGCAGTCAGGCAGCGAGGGGTCTGAGAGAAAGGGGGTGAGGACCAGGGAAAGCTTCGTGAAGAATGTGGTTTGTGTGCTCTGTCTTGAGGAAGGGTGGGTTTGGGGCAAGCAGAGGAGGGAGTTGCAGGCAGGAGGGACCGGAAGGCGGCCACATGGTTGCAGGAGAGTTGCGGTCACGTCATGGGTAGTGGGTGTCTGATTCGTCTAGAACCAGGATGGTGGTGGACTTTAAAGGCGGGATCTGCTCTTGAGTTTGGTTAGCACTGGGCAACAACGGAAGCCTCAGCCAGCGTGTCCATCATATTCTTGGGACTTTTTCTAACAGAAACCACGTCAGTGATCCATTCTATCTGCTCAGTTAAAGGGTTGTTTCGGAAAACAAAATGCGTGAACCCTTGCAAGTGACATTTAATACTGTGCCCTTCTCAGCTCTTATTAGATGAGGTTTCGTGCATACACTCCTTGTGGGCTTGTTTACAGTGACAATATTGCATTATTGGTGAGTCCAAAGATTTGTAAACTACTGCTGTAAGGTAAGTTTTGTAATCACAGAGCAGCATAATTTTTCTGTGTTAATAATGCAAGTGTGTGTGTGTGTGGGGGGGAGGTGCTGGATAATAAAAAATAGCAGTTTTTAGGTTTTTCGCAGGGACTTCACAGGGCTACACTTCCCCAGGACTCTGTTATTTGGAGAGACCTGGAAACCAAGACAAAGGCTCAGAGATCTTCTCAGCCCTCCCTGGGGCCCACACCCACACCCACACTGACTGTGAGAGGTTCTGCCTTCAGGGTATCTGCTTTCCCGAGCAATCGATGCAACAACAGGGTGAGAAATGAGGAACGGCAACGCTTAGCATCCATTCTTCCTTGTAATTAACATCACGTGGCTGCGTGAACAGCCCGGAGCTGTCTGGTGGAGAAATGCTCATTCAGGGAAACCAAGCAACACACAAACAAACACGAAAAGGCGTGCTGGCCCATAATTCTTGCAAAATGCACAAAAAGGGAAAGGGCCTACTTCAAAGCTGTCTATAACCAAATTACCGCTCGGGGTTTATGTTTAGTATTTTCTTTCCTTTTCCTCTGAAAAATCAGCTCATATATTTTCTTGCAACCACGACAAGCACTCTCTTAATTGTTCCATTAAAAGAGGTGTTGAAATGTTACTAATTGTCAAATGCAATTAAGTGTAGCAACATGTCACAGGTAAATTAACGGGAAGCCAGGTGCTGTGCAGGGAGTGTGGGTGGGTGGGGGAAGTGAAAGGACATTCATGCTGATGGGAATAATCATTATCCTTTCCTGTAGGTGACTCCTGCTTGCCCAGCTCGATGCCTCACACCGGCCTCTGATTACAGCTTTTAAGGGTTTCTGACTCATCAGTGTCCATTTACTGGGAGTAGTTTTTAGCTGTTCTGTCTCTGAAAGCTTGATCGTGATGTTATGAGCAGAGTGCTATAACTGGAAAAGGAAAAGTCAGTTATTACCTTTGAGTCACCCGGAGAAAGGGAATGGTATTTGCAGGAAATCCCCAAGCCCACACCTGAAATGAAGAGAGGCATCCACAGAGAGAGAGGTGCTTTACACAAGTGGTCCTGTTGCTCCTGGAGATCAGGAGTGCTGTGGGAGAGAAAGGGGTGGTGCAAGAGGAGGGTCACACACCAGGTCTCAGGCCAGTCCCTGGGACAGGGCACTGGTTCGTGGCTTCTCACAAGGAAGAATTCAAGAACAAACCATGGCAAAGTGAGAGGTTTATTCAGGGAGATCCACACTCCAGTGAGGGCCGTTTCAGAAAGTGAGAGGCTCCAGGGTACTGAGTCACCAATTTTCATTGTTGTCATCGTTCATTCGCTAAACTGTGGCTGCCTCTTTGCGACCCCATGGACTGTAGCATGCCAGGCTCCCCTGTCCTTCACTGTCTTGCAGAGTTTGCCCAGATTCATGTCCATTGAGTTGGTGATGCCATCTAACCATCTCATCCTCTGTCGTCCTCTTCTCCTCCTCCCCTGAATCTTTTCTAGTGCCAGGATCTTTTTCAATGAGTTGGCTGCTTGCATCAGGTAGCCAAAGGACTTCAGCTTCAGCATCAGTCCTTCCAATGAATATTCAGGACTGATTTCCTTTAGGATGGACTGGTTGGATCTCCTTGCAGTCCAAGGGACTCTCAAGAGTCTTCTCCAACACCACAGTTCAAAAGCATCAATTCTTTGGTGCTCAGCCTTCTTTATGGTCCAACTCTCACATCCATACATGACTACTGGAAAAACCATAGCTTCAGCTATGCAGATCTTTGTTGGCAAAGTAATGTTTCTGCTTTTTAATATTCTATCTAGGTTTGCCATAGCTTTCCTTCCAAGGAGCAAATGTCTTTTAATTTCATGGCTCCAGTCACCATCTGTAGTAATTTTGGAGCCCCAGAAAATAAAACCTGTCACTATTTTCTCTTCTATTTGCCATGAAGTGATGGAACTGGATGCCATGATCTTAGAATTTTAAATGTTCAGTTTCAAGCCAGCTTTTTCACTCTCCTCTTTCACCCTCATCAAGAGGCTCATTAGTTCCTCTTCACTTTCTGTCATTAGAGTGGTATCATCTGCATATCTAAGGTTATTGATATTTCTCCCAGAAATCTTGTTTCTAGCTTGTGATTCATCCAGCCTGGAATTTCTCATGATATACTTTGCATTTAAGTTAAATTAGCAGGATGACAATATACAGCCTTGTCATACTCCTTTCCCAATTTGGAGCCAGTCAGTTGTCCCATGTCCGATTTTAACTATTGATTCTTGAACTGCATATAGGTTGCTCATGAGACAGGTAAGGTAGTCTGGTATTCCCAACTCTTTAAGAATTTTCAAGTTTTTTTGAGATCCAGATAGTCAAAGGCTTTAGTGTAATCAATGAAGCAGAAGTGGCTACTTTTCTTACATTCCCTTGCTTCCTGTATGAGCCAACAAACGTTGGCAATTTGGTCTCTTGTTCCTCTGCCTTTCTTAAAGCCAGCTTGTACATATTGAAGTTCTTAGTTCATATACTGCTAAAGCCTAGCTTGAAAGATTGAACATGACTCTGTGAAATGAGCACAGTTGTACAGCAGTTTGAACATTCTTTGGCATTGCCCTTCTTTGGGATTGGAATGAAAACTGTCCTTTTCCAGTCCTATGGCCACTGCTGAGTTTTCCAACTTTGCTGGCATATTGAGTTCAGTGCTTTAACAGATCGTCTTTTAGGGTTTTAAATAGCTCAGCTGGAATTCCACCACCTCCACTAGCTTTGTTCATAGTGTTAGGACCAAACTGGAGCCAGGACAGGCTCTAAGGGGCAGGCCTGAGGTTTCGTCTCTAGGAAAGCTGAGCCACTGGGAACTCCCGCAGGAAGTGTAGCACGACCAGTCGGGGAGGTCCTCCTCTTTCCGGGACTTCCGGATAGCTCTAGCCAATCAGGGAGGTCCCCCTCAGTGTCCGACCTGAGCCAATCAAGACGAGACGCGAGATTCGAAATTCGCGCGTGTGCACACCAGTTAACCAGTCGTGTAATGCCAACTAACCCGCAGGACTGCCTGTATATAAGCAGCTGTGAGTCAGAGCTTGGGGCTCTTGTCGGATTCAACTGCGCTGGATGAGACATGAGTCCTAGCTCGGGCTAGCAATAAAACCCCTTTATGCTTTTGCATTGCTGTGGACGTCTTATTCTCTCAGTTCTGGGGACTTGGACTCTGGGCATAACAATAGTAATGCTTCCTAAGGCCCGCTTGACTTCACACTGCAGGATGTCTGGCTC
This sequence comes from Redunca redunca, assembly GCA_006410935.1. Lineage (NCBI taxonomy): Eukaryota > Metazoa > Chordata > Mammalia > Artiodactyla > Bovidae > Redunca > Redunca redunca. The sequence continues at coordinate 348,920 of SJYQ01008757.1, read as the reverse complement.
TAGGTGAGTGATCACACTGTCTTGATTATTCGGGTCACTAAGACTTTTTTGGTACAGTTCTGTGGTATTCTTGCCACCTCTTCTCAATCTCTTCTGCTTCTGTCAGGTCCTTACTGATTCTGTCCTTTATTGTGCACCCCCCCCCCCCACCCCATGATGAAAAGGACATTTTTTGTGTGTGTTTGTTTTAGAATGTGTTGCAGGTCTTCATAGAGCCAGTCAGCCGCAGCTGCTTCTGTCATTTTTGAGATTGCTTCTAAGTACTGCTTTTCAAACTCTTTTGTTGACTATGAGGGCTCTTTCAATTCTTCTAAGGGATTCTTGCCCACAGTAGTAGATATAATGGTCATTTGACTCAAAATCGCCTATTCCCATCCATTTCAGCTCACTGATTCCTAAGACATAGATGCTTACTCTTGCCATCTCCTGCTTGTGCTAAGTTGCTTCAGTCCTGTCCAGCTCTTTGCAACCCCCATGAACTGTAGCCCACCAAGTTCCTCTGTCTGTGGGGTTCTCCAGCAAGAATACTGGAGTGGGTTGCCACGTCCTTCCTCAGGGGATCTTCCTGACCCAGGGATTGAGCCCTGGTCTCATGTCTCCTGCAATTGTAGGTGGGTTCTTTAGCGCTTGCACCACCTGGAAAATCTCCTGCTTGACAACTTCCAATTTACCTTGACTCATGAATCTAACATTCCAGATTCCTATGCAGTATTGCTTTTTTACTGCGTTGGACTTTACTTTCGCTACTAGATTTTATACAGTGGGTAATAATTTCATAGACTAATGAGTGGGAGGATTATTCCAGCTATTTAGGGGAAGGGCTGGGGATTTCCAGAAATCAGGCCACCACCCGCTTTTTGACCTTTTACAGTCAGCTGAGCGCCGAAGAATTGATGCGTTTGAAGTGTGGTGTTGGAGAAGACTCTTGAGAGTCCCTTGGACTGCAAGGAGATCCAACCAGTCCATTCTGAAGGAGATCAGCCCTGGGATTTCTTTGGAAGGAATGATGCTGAAGCTGAAGCTCCAGTACTTTGGCCACCTCATGCAAAGAGCTGACTCATTGGAAAAGACTCTGATGCTGGGAGGGATTGGGGGCAGGAGGAGAAGGGGACGACAGAGGATGAGATGGCTGGATGGCATCACTGACTCGATGGACTTGAGTCTGAGTGAACTCCGGGAGATGGTGATGGACAGGGAGGCCTGGAGTGCTGCGGTTCATGGGGTCGCAAAGAGTTGGACACGACTGAGCGACTGAAATGAACTGAACTGAACGGTCAGCCTCAGAACTGTCTCGGCACCTGTGGGCGTGTCACTTAGCATGCTAATGGATTAAAAGGAGCATTTACGGAGAGGCAAGGTCTAGTGGAAGTCAACTGTCCGCAGTCCTGGGCCTAGTTGGTTCTGACCGGTTTCTGTCGTGTCTTCAGAGGCTGTCATTCTTTTAAAGGTTGTGCCTTGCCCCCTTTGCCTCAGTAGGCTTTACAATCCTTCATTTGATTTTGCATTTTGTTCCCTTCCCGGAGCGTTTCCCTCCTACTATGTGTGGTGGAACTTACAGATGGATCACGAAGGACACCAAGACCACTGCTTTCATTGTCAACTCCTTCATTGAGCTCAGCCACACACATTTTCAACTAGATTATAAGCTCTTTGCAGGGACTGGGTCCTATTCTTTTATTGTACCTCCAACATCTAGGGCTATGCTTCGCACATATTGAGAATTCAATATGCATTTAATGAACACACATAAAGAATTCAGCAAGTTGGGAGAGGGAATTTCTCTGGAGAAAGAGGGTATATATCTGGTTGGGAATTTGTGCTCAGGGAGGAGTTTGAAGGCTAGTCAGACACTTAAGAGATCCAGTTCCAGATGAGGTCAGAGCTGGAGGCAGAAAATCGATGTCACTTGGAAAGAAGGGAGAGCTGACCTGTGGGCTGAGATCTGTCCCTGACAGAGGACTGAGAGGCCCAGGACTCGGCCTGGGCGGGTGCTCCAGGTGCCAGTGGGAGGGGCTCTGGGGGAGACAGAGGGCGCAGGCCCCTCTGTTACCCTCCGTTCTGGTGCCAAGCCCTGAGGGGCTGGGGAGGCAGCAGGAGATATTGTCTTCCCAGCTGGTAGGCCCTTTCTCGGCAGGGGTACGGGAAGACAGTATCTGAACTGCGCGTTAGTGCCGACCCCAGTGGTCAAGGCCTCAGTCCCCAAAGAATGCCCCCACTTCAGCTGAGCCATAGATGGGGTGCCCAGGTGAACCACATGTGTGCCCAGCTGACTGCAAATTAGAAGAGTCCTACCACCCTCTCCCCCTCTGACACCACCCTTATGGCAGAAAGCAAAGAAGAACTAAAAAGTCTCTCGGTGAAAGCGAAAGAGGAGAGTGAAAAAGTTGGCTTAAAACCCAGAATTCAAAAAACTAAGTTCATGGCATCTGGTCCCATCACTTCATGGCAAACAGATGGAGAAACAGTGGAAACAGTAACAGATTTCATTTGGGCTTCAAAATTACTGCAGATGGTGACTGCAGCCATGAAATTAAAAGNTTCCGCTTTATTGTTACAAACTCCCTGCTTATAAAGGCAAGCGGGGAGGGGTTTGCAAGGGACTTTCCATAGTTACACCAATCACGTTAAAGGTCAAATCGTCATGTGCCATCATCATAATGGGAGTCTATGGTGATCACGCGCTGTTTACATGCACAGAAATCAAGAGAACCAATCAGAAGTTTTGACAGACAACATAGACTACGCCCCCATCTCTTCCGCCAGGCGCCATCTTAGTTTCCGTCCGCAATGCTAGCCTTTTTCTTTTTCAAGGTTTCCCATGTAGGGCCCAACAGAGTCCTAGTTTCTTTCTCTATTAAGTGGAAGCAAAAATCACTATGGCACTAGCCCTGTTAAATAAGACGATGCATGCAACGTGAAGACATTATACACACCTGATAACCGCCAACAGTTGTAGCTGGTGTGCTTGTCATTGTTATTATTATTACTAGTTTCCTTTTCTAAAAAACGGGGCTAATAAAATGCCCACCTACTGAGGGTTGAGGTGGTTGGATGGCATCTTCAACACAATGGACATGAGTTTGAGCGTGCTGCAGTCCATGGGGTCGCAAAGAGTGAGGCACGACTTCGGGACTGAACAATGAGCAACGACGACTGAGAGCTGAGAGGCTGCCTGGCCATCAGCTTATACCATGCCGACTACAGAGCGAGATCTCAAAAACATTCACCGTAGCCATCATCCTCATGGGACAAGAGCCCGCTTTTCTAGGCACTGTGTCTTTTTATCCCACTGAATGTGATCTGATGCAGCAAAACTGTATCTATATTTAATAAAACGCAAATGTTCTTGTCAGGGAAGTTTTAAGCAGAAAATTCACCTATTTTATGCAGGAGTTCATATTTTAGTTATTAAAACCTGAAATGGCATTTTAGTTATTAAAACATAGGAGAATGCACACCTTATAGAATTATTCAGCTAAAGGGTGGGGGGGGATCTGTGTTCTGAATTACATAGTAAAGAAGGGTGCAGGTTCAATGTGGGTGATTAACCATTTGATACCTTGTCAGGCTTTGACAGCTTCTCCCTCTATTTTTTCCTATGCTTCTCACTATGTCTTATGTAATTAAGAAGGGGTGCTGAGTTCTTGTCATCCACCATTAAGGACTAGTCATAGATAGTTTCATAACATCTGCTTCTTGCAACCTTCTAATTATCCATAAAAATCTCTCAGAGGTACCTGACAGTTTATCCGGAATGCAGAATGTGAATACAAAGTAGGATGCTTTGCTTCTCAGTGTAGAGTGAAGGTGTAAAACAGGTCCTGTCTAACCTCTTCGTTTGCCTGCAGCTATGTTCCCTACTCAAATCAGATCTGGGAGCACGTCTTCTCAATGAAAGACTCAGTTTGGAAGGGCATCTTTGGGCAAAGTGAGTGTGGGTCAGGAGTGTGTTAGTGGGGCTGTGTCACAATCCGCTGTCAGTGGCTGCCCCAATATTCTCCTTGCAGCCCAGCCAGATGTGGTCACTTCTGCTACTTCGCTGCCCTTATCTGCCAGCTTGGAGCTGTCTACACCCTCATGGAAAGCACTGAGGGGCTCCTGACTGGACCAGACCCTTGCCTCCAGCAAGGTCAACCCCTAGCCGCCTGTGCCTGTTTCTAGGGGTGGGTGTGTTTCTTTCCCACCAACTTGTCTGGCTTTCCGACTCACTGTCTCACTTTGGCTCCTGAACCCCTATGTTGTGTGTGCCTGGTCTGCTGAACCACGACTTTGTTCTCATGACTGGTCCTGGTGTGTCTTCCTTCTGCCGAGATCCTCCTCCACCATCGATCTGGATCCGACTTGCCCTTGGGAATCCACACTTGCCTTTCTGCCCGTTGGGTTTCAGGCTCCTACTTTTTCTGTCCTTAATTTCTTCTGGCTATGGCCTTGCTGCTTCTCCCCAGCTCTCCTGGACCTGCTGTCTTTCACTCTCTCTGTGACTTACAACCAGTGGGATTAAAAAAAATACTCCTATTCTTATTTATCATTCACTGAGTGTTTTTTGTACCTACAATGACCTTGAGGGATAAAGAACATGATTTACTCTGTAATTTTTTTTTGTCAGTTGAAGCACAAATAGGTTTATTATTTTATTAAGGTCACAGACGCTGGTGTGAAAGTGTTTGTTGCTCAGTCGTGTCCAACTCTTTGCAACCCCATGGACTGTAGCCCATCAGGCTCCTCTGTCCATGGGATTCTCCGGAGAATCCTGGATTCTCCAGAGAATCCAAGAATACTGTAGTGGGGTAGCCATTCCCTTCTCCAGGGGATCTTCCTGACCCAGGGATTGAACCCGGGTCTCCTGCATTGCAGCTGGATTCTTTACCATCTGAGCCACCAGGGAAGCCCAGACTCTGGATTTGAACCCATTTCTGTCCTGCTTCAGCTTGAGTTCTTTCCACCCAGTCATTAACTTCATGAGCCAACACAGTACTGCTCAGAATGGTCATTTATCTGTGGTTTTATTTTCTCCAGTAAACAGTGAGAACATAGCTCAATATTATAGGTATACATTTATAAATATATATGATATTAATATTTCAGTTTTGAATTTTATCAGCTCTATGATCTCCATATTACAAAAAAACTGTATTGAGACATTGAGGTTCAGGGTGTTGATAAGTCTACATGGTAAGTCAGCAATGGTTCTCGACACAGCAGTAGAGTAGCTTGATGAAAGTGACACTAATCTACGAGGCAGGATGAGTAGGTCAGTTCAAGGCCTGGCCAAGAGTCTTGATCTTCGGTAAGTTACCTGAATTCTCTCTTCCTCCATCTTCAAAACTGGTCACTAAGTTTAGCTCTTGAGTTTTCTGGCAGACAAAGTATACCCATGGTTTCAGGTCAGTGGTCACCGGCCAAGACCCTTGAACTCGCTTCCTTGTGGTTCCTGAGTTGCAAAGATTTTACTTATAACAGAATACGTTATGTACTAGGCATTGCATGCTAAGTCGCTCCAGTCGTGTCTGACTCTTCGCAACCCTATGGACTGCAGCCCATCAGGCTCCTCTGTCCATGGGATTCTCCAGGCAACGATACTGGAGTGGGCTGCCATGCCCTCCTCCAAGGAATCTTCCCCACCCATGTCCTCCTCCATTGGCAGGCAGATTCTTTCCCACTAGCGCCACCTGGGAAGCCCATATATTAGACTTTGGGGGTGTGATTGCTATTCTGAACTGCTGTGAGTTCTTCAGATTGGGATCACGTGGGCCATTCTTCTGCCAAGAAAAGACACCGACTTCCTCATCACATGTCAGAGCCTGGGGTGCCATGATAAGCCCGAACCACCCTCTCGCCCTCTGTGCCTCTCACATCTCCCCAGAGAGGCTAAGGTGCCAGTGACTTCAAAGAAAGACCGGAGGTCCTAGCCCTCTGCTGCACCGAGGGCAGGCATGTCGTGGAGGGAACTGGCTTTGCCTCTCAAGCCTCTGGTTCTTTGCTACTCAAAGTGCAGTCCTGGTGCCGCAGCAGCATCCCGGGGGCTTGTTAAAAATGCAGACTGTCAGACCCTTCCCCGCCTCTGCTGAATCATTTTGACAAGATCCCCAGTGACTTGTGTACACACTCAAGTTAAAGAAGCACTGCTGGTTTATTAATCCACAGAAACATTGAAAATTAACCTCCAAGACACAGGACTTGTTTAATAGAGCCCTCTTGGAGGGGCCCAGGAAAGTTGTTGCCATTATTGGCATGGGCTTGACTGAAGAAGGAACGACTGTGGACCAAATTGCAGTAGATAAACTGACTTAGCTGAAAGCCAGGTTGTCAGGAAGGCAAAGGGGAGTGCAGGAGGCTTTTGAGGTGAGGCCATTAACCGTTGGATTATAACACAATGTGCCATAATGGTGCAGCAATGAAATGTAATTGATATGGTTATGTTATAAAAAGGGACATTTTCTATGTTCCCGGCTCTCTTTCTTAGAAAGCAAATGATCTGGGGGAAGGTAAGGAGACAAGAGGAACTCCTGTAAACATTTCCATTTCCCTTTTAGCCTGTCCTTTGTCCAGCTGCAGGTGAGACCTTTCCCACTGCTGGTACCTACCAGGTAGGCAGTCTCCAGCCAGGACCCTCATCGTCTGAGGTCAGCTGGGCTCTCTGGGGGGCTTCTCAGGTGGTTCAGTGGGTAAAGAATCTGCCTACAATGCAGGAGACCCAGGAGATGCAGGTTCAGTCTCTGGGTGGGGAAGATCCCCTGGAGAAGGACATGGCAACCTAGAAGGGTGCGGTGATCTGAGAGCCAAGTGCTTGACAGGTCCGGTCTGAATGGCGTAAGAGCCCCAGTTCATCTCTGAAAACCCTTGGGGAAGGAGCCCAGCTGCCTGGCGGGGTGGGGGCGGGGGGCATGGAACACTATCTGTTAGAGCTGCAGTCTCTTTACCACGATCTCCATGGCCTGGCTTCTGCTCGAAGCCGCTCCTTAAACCTCAGCCTCTGGCTTCAGGGTCCTGAGTTCAGAGCCATTGCAGTCCCCTCGCTGATGATCTGTTTGCTATTTCCTGATTTCTTTCTGGATTCATTTCTTGAATGCTCCACTTTCTTGGGAGTTAAAACCGTTTTTTTCTTTATTAGCTCTTCACCAGTTTCTTCTTCCCTTGTACCTTGCACTTGCCCTTGGGAAAATAGAGTGAAAATTTGAAATGGCACTTAACGTGGAAAAATGGCTACTTACTTCTGATTTATGCCACTCCTATTTTGCAAAAGAGAAAAATCCTCAAGGTCCCTATGGTATGACACGTGCACTGAATATGAAGCTAAAAAGGGAAAACTCCCCGAAAATGAAGGTGATAGGAGGAAGACAGAAATGTTCTAGAAGCTGAGGTGGATCGTAGTTGAGACTAAATTGCACAGGAAACTCAACACTGGGTTGCTGGCAGCTAAAGATGCGCTAGTTACTTATTCCTGGTTGGTGAACACTGGGTAAGCATCTCAAAGGTACTTGTCTTGATATCACTATTGTCTTGTTATGACAATAATAAACACTGTTTTTGATTCTTTAGATTCTATGGGCACTTGCTGAAGGCTTTGCATGTGTTATCCTATCTCATCTTCACTCCAGCTCTAAGATATGGGAGAGAGTAACAGAATCCTGTATGTGGACTTCAGGGCCAGGGAGCCCGGCTTGGATCTCATCTCTGCTGCTCACCAACTGGTAGCCCTGGGCAAGTCCCTTACCTTCTCTCTGTTTCAGTTTTATGATGATAAAAACTGAAACGTCAATCATAACTTATAAGATGCTTGGAAACGTTAAATGATTTAATACACACCAAGCATGCAGTGCCCGGCCCTTAGTAAGTACTTGCCATTATTACTATTATTTCCACTCGACACATAGGGATATTGGGTCTTAGAGAGGTTAAGTGACTGGCCTGAAGTCCCTGGCCAGATCAAATTGTCACTGGATCTCATCTGACCCCTCTTAACTACTTCACACACTGGCAAACTGCTGCCTGCTGTCAGGCAATGCTGCTGCTGCTGCTGCTAAGTCACTTCAGTCACGTCTGACTCTGTGCGACCCCATAGATGGCAGCCCACCAGGCTCCCCCATCCCTGGGATTCTCCAGGCAAGAACATTGGAGTGGGTTGCCATTTCTTTCTCCAATGCATGGAAGTGAAAAGTGAAAGTGAAGTCGCTCAGTCGTGTCCAACTCTTAGTGACCCCGTGGACTGCAGCCTACCAGGCTCCTCCATCCATGGGATTTTCCAGGCAAGAGTACTGGAATGGGCTGCCATTGCCTTCTCCGGTCAGGCAATGCACTTGGGTGCAAATAAGAAATCGTATTAGCTTGAGCAATCAATGTTCGATTATCTTTGGTGAGAGTTTCTCATCCATCGATTATCTTTTGGGGAATTTCTCCCAGCTGTTCAGCACGATGAGGCCTCTGGGATGATATCTCCTTTAAACATGACTTTTTAAATAATGAAATTTAAATAATCAGGGAGTTGTATTGCACATCATAGTGTATGTTTGTTTATAGATTCCAGTTATATTTATTCCTAGCCAAGTTCTTCCCTGATACAGTTGAACATAGCAGAAATGTAGGTGGGTGTCTACCCCACTGCTACTATATTTAAAGTCCACTTCAGTACCACATACCCTGGGGAGCTGCTTGCCTTGTTATTTCCCATGATCTCAGAGGGTGCACAAGTCTCCCCAGACCTAGTGACGCTTGAGAGCCAGGGAGGGTGTAATTCCCCTGTTCCCCACCGGGTGTCCCACCCAGCCCTGCTATCTGAAATGCATGAAGGAGAAATGGCCTGCTTCACCCCTCCAGATGGGAAAAAGAAATTGAAGAGGGATGGAGGGCTTCCCAGTCGATGCAGTCGAGGAGGATGCACCTTCCAATGCAAAAGGTTCAGGAATCACGGGTTCGATCCCTGGGTCGGGAAGATCCCCTGGAGGAGGACGTGGCAGCCCACTCCAGTATTCTTGCCGGGAAAATTCCGTGGACAGAGAGACGAGCCTAGAGGGCTACAGTCCATGGGGTCTCAAGGAGTCGGACACGGCTGAGCGACTGACCACAGAAGCGTTTCGGGGAGGAGGGGCAGACTGTGACAGGTCTTCTAGAAACTGCTCCTTGCCTCCAGACAAAGGGAACCTTTTGCATTGTTTTTCTTTGATGCCTAAGTGTCTCTCTCCAGAAGGCCTTGTCAGTTCCTGCAGTTTAGGTAGCTTTTATTTCCACTAATGAACTGGTGTCTGTCCAGCCCTTCCCGTTTCTGAGCTTGAGTTTGAGGCGGCTGGCTGCACCGCTTTCGTTTTGCCTGAGTCACTGACAGGCTCTCATCCCTCTGTGGGCTCTTTCCTTCAGGGTTTGATTTTAAAAAGAGAGAGAGATAAAGGGGGTACGGACCTGATTGGCCCATCTGGTCTGATCCCTCACTATTTCCTTAATCAGGGGAGGTCAAAGATGGGAACTAGTGTGTGGCTGCAGCACGGACTAGCCCTCTTGTAAACAGTAATCTAATTTGTCCATGATAGTAGTATTACTTTGACAGAAAGTTCCTCCTTGCTTTCAAATAAAATTGTCATTTGCTTCCATGGGTGGTAGCAAACGGGGAGGAAGAAGGGAATTTGGATTCACTGACTTTTAGGAACTGGGGACATTTAAAACTGCAGAATAAATCTCGTATCTTTGCAGGTGGTTGGCTCCTTGCCCGCTATCCTCCTCCTCCCTTCCTTCTTCCTTTCTTTTGGGGGACCACACACAGGGTCAGGGATAGGGTCAGCGTGAGAGCTCTGAAGCCAGGTGACTTCTCTCTCTGACACTGCCGCCTGCACTAGGGTCATCTGGAGACCTCTAGCCATTGTTGTAGGTCACCCCCACAGACCCTGGACATTTACCATAGACCCGAGGCATCCAAATAGATGCAGGTCTCTGAGCCGTCTGGCAAACAGAGGCCCAGATTGTAGCTTATTCTGAGATTGCAGCTTCACCCGGACAACTCATCTGGCCCTGGCTTTAGGATATTTCAACGTGGGGAATTTTTTCCATAAAGGACCTTGATAAAGACCAGACTACCATTCTAGGGGAGTGTGTAGCTTCCGTCTCATTATATGCATGGCTATTACTATCTGGAGAGTCCTCTGCCAATACACATTTTCTCGTGAACTGGGAAACTGGAGCCCGGGTGCGATGTATTATTGATAGGCTTGTAATTTACTCCTCTCAGGTTGTATCTACAGTGTATACCATTAGCACGGAATAGGAAATTACCCATGTTGTATATATTTGTCTGTTCATGTTTGGCTCAATGATATTTGCCTTTCACCTCAATAAAAGATCATGAATAAAGCAAGCAGGGCAATATTATTTGTTGTTGCAAGGGAATTTTGATTGAATCATTTTCTCTGTGCTGTATTGTGGAGAGCCATGCTTTGCAGTGAAGATACGGGACATAAAATAGTGGGGGGTGGACGAGGAAGATGGATGGGGTGGTTCATGCAGGCTCACAGCACACACTGGCTTCCCTGGCAGGCTGCTCTGGGCTGGCTCAGCCTCCTGAACAGGAATCCTGCATCTAGCCGGTGCTGCACGGATTGGGGGAGGGGGGGCGGGTGGCAGTGGGGGCAGTTCAGACCCTGCATGGCTGCAACAAAGATGGTGTTGGAGTGGGGCTTGGGTTGTAGGAAGCCAGCAGTGCATTACACAGAGCCACAGCACTGAGCCCTGGCTGGTGTTTGACAGTTGACCCTCTGGGCGTGCATGTGCACTCGCACATGCACACGCACACACACACACACCATCTACAGTTGACCCTATGCACGTGCGTGCACACACCCACACACCCCCCCCACCTTTCTTCCTTTAAAAGGCATTCCAGGTGGTAGGGCTCAAACCAAGCTGCAAATGAAAATGCCTCATCACTCTGGCTTTGTGCTCTTTTTCTTTCAGAGCCTTGAATGGAAGATATTTGCTGGTTCATTAGCCTTGAGTCCTCTGACCCCGTCCCCACCCCCGGTCACTGCGTAATTTTACGGGTAAACACATTTCCAAAAACTGCCTATGGCTTGGCCTCCTGGCCCTTTTGTTGTCTGTGGGCCTCATAATGAAGGGGTGAGGGTGACAGGGAAGAGGTTTTGAATCTGTTTGAATTTGAAGCCGGAAAATGTTTTGAAGAAATGCTTATTCCTCTTGGTTCCTGCCCCTAGTCTGGGAGCTCATTATTCCTGAGGAGCAGAATTCCGGGGAGCGACGAGGTAGGTGAAGAGCCCCCTCCCCTCAGAGGGCACTGACTGGGGGAGGGGCTCGGATGCCCAAGTGACAGGCACCCATCTACAAAGTCAGCGCCTCCTTGACAGCAGCCTCCTGAGAAAACACCACTCAGCCAGGCAGGGGACATTTATTGACTTTTACCATCTGGAGCACATTTTGGAGGTAGAAACCGGTTTTTCTGAAGTCTCGTCAGAACCAGGCTTTGTTCCGACGTTGCTGCTTTAGCAGACTGGCTGCCTGGAGAAGCCCCCGTTTACCTGTGTGTGAATGCTAAGTCACTTCGGTTGTGTCCAAATCTTTGTGACCCCGTGGACTGTAGCCTGCCAGGCTCCTCTGTCCGTGGGATTCTCCAGGCAAAGATACTGGAGTGGGTTGCCATGCCATCCTCTAGAGGATCTTCCCGACCCAGGGATCGAACCTACGTCTTTTATGCCTCCTGCATTGGCAGGCGAGTTGCTTACCACTAGCGCCACAAAGCCTGGTGGGCTGCCCTCTATGGGGTCGCACAGAGTCGGACACGACTGGACGCAGCAGCAGCAGCAGCAGCAGCGCCGCCTGGGAAGCCCCCATTTACCCGAGGAAGGGGCGAGTCACAGAAAGCCGTGGGCATCGCCTCAGTAACTGGGTGGAGCTTCCTTTGGACTAAGGGGCCCACCCTCCTCCCCACAAACCTTCTTTCCTTAAAGGAGAGATGTGGATAGAGAAAAGAAATTTACACAGGATGGTAAAACCGATGAAATCAACACTAAATCTATCAAAGCAAATCATAGACCCTGACAGCTGAGAAGTATTATTTGTTTTTCCTCCCTCCCAGATTTCCACCAAGCCTGGTGCTTTAATCATGTGTCTTGGGGAGAAGAGACCCATATAAAGGCAATTACAATTGGTAAATGATTAATGTTGGTCCTGACATTTTTATGTGTCAAATGTGTTTAAGTGCATTAACCTTTACAGAATTTACATCTGTACTCTGTGAGATATATCTTGCATAGTGTCTCAAATATCTTCAATCTGCCTTCACTTAAATCTTATTTACATTTATTTTATTACAATGTAAATGGGTTTTAAAAATCTTCAGAGTTTTTTTACCCCATTCTGCAGGTCTGAGGGCAGTAGGGCTCCTTGCTGACTGCAAATAGAGCTCCAGCCACCCGTCTGGAGAACCCAAGGAGGCTGGAGGGGGGAGTTGTGATAGTCGTTCAAGCCCACAACTCTGTTTTAGCCCAAAGGGGAAGTGACTTAGAAGGCCAGGGGATCCGCATGCAACAGCATGAGTCACAGAGACAGGCGGCTTTTAATTTTTGTGAGTTACAGAAAACACCCATGTCCATTTTAGAAGTAACAGGCAGATCCCATCTGCGGAGCTTCCCCCTGCCCACCGCTGGCCCAGCCCCCTGTGCAGCCGGACACACACACAAGGTGTCTGCATCTCTCACACCTCTCAATGAGCCTTTCCTTTTCCAAGTCAGACCTACTCTTGCGGGCGGCTCCGGTGTCAGTTCCACGCCTCCTGAGCTTCACTCCACTGAAATCTGGGTGGGTACGAGACAGACTCCGGTGGAATGAAGGACAAGAGAAACACATGGATTATCTCAGGTCTTGATCTCAGAGGGTGGGCCACGTGGCAGCCCCAGCCTCTGCCCATAGGGCTGTGGCTTGGCCGGAAGCCTTCAGGATCTTTGAATCACAGACTTGGGAGGTGTGGGAGACCCCAGTACTCACACCCTCCCCAGGATCACTTCCTCCAGGAGCTGAGAGAACCAGCTCACCAAGAACCGCCCCCACCAGGCCAGCGGCACCGAGGGTGCTGAGGGGTGGGGATGGTGCTCCGGGAGCTGGACCCTTGCTGTTGGTCTCCCTTGAAGCAGCCATTCCACTCAAGGCCCTGTGGACACGTCTCTGCATCTACCTGGCTGGGATGCAGGCTGGCCTCCCCATGTCTGTGTCCCGCTGCGTGTGCCATAGCCGAGCTTGGTCCTGGCTGTAGAAGGTGGGTGTTCTGAACCTGCTTCAGAAAATCCATCTACTGTGCTCTTGCTTACCCAGGTGGTGGAAGCAGGGGTGGAGGTGTTCTTCTCCAGAATGCACTGTCCAGAGAGCATGAACAGCCCATTGCAGGCCCATTTGTGGGCGTGAAGCAGGGAGAAGGGCAGCCAGCTGCGGCTAGGCACACTCATGGGGCTGGGATGGGCACAGGAGGGCGAGTGTCCTTGGTCTTGCTCCTATAGACTCAGCTAGGTTGGCCACTTTTCGGTGACCTCACATCCTTTCCCAAACCTGCCTGGAAATGGCACCTCTAACATCTTCTCGGGGCTTGAGAATATGGGGATGTGGGAACGAAGGCCATCACCTGCTCTCAGGGACTGAACTAAACCGAGGGGATGGCAACCCTGGGAGCTCTCCGTCCTCCTGAAGAAATGCCATCTGCCCATTGCCCTGCAGCTCCTGCTCCACCCCTTTCCTCGCTGCGTCCAGACATGCCCCGGGCTCCGTGTAAGCCCGTAAAAGGCTGTTCTCAGCACTGACTTGCAGACTGGGTGAGTTAGGGCAGATCCACCCTGTTGTTTGGAATACTTTCTTCCTGGGGCTTGTTCTGACCCGAAGCAGGGAGGTAGCGGCGTAGAATGTGGCTCCCCTCCCGCTCCATCCAAGCCTCTGGGCACTGGGCATCTCAAAGAGGCTCTTCAACCAGGGCCCGGGGTTCCAGCTACCGCTGAGGCAGGGCCATGCTTTCCTTGGTCAGGGGGACCCTGGGGTGGGCTGGGAGCACAGATCTGAGTACTGGGAGGAGGGAGGCTGACCCATCCTCTCCCAGCCACCTTCTTTGTTAACACTCAGGGTTCTCAATGATGAGAGAGAAGCGGGCCCTGCTTGTGAGTGGTCTAGTCAATACAGTCCCTCTGCACTGCCTTTGAACCATTTCCTAGTCAAAGGAGAAAAGGGACCGACCTATCTGGCCCTGCTAAATGATGGCGGATGCCGGGAGGAAATAGTTCTGGGAGGGAAGGAGTCTTTGCTTTCTCTCTGGATTTCAGCTTAACCCAGAGAGCACAAGGGATGATTCCGCTCCCTCCAGACCCTCCCCACCCAACTCTTACCCCTCCTAACATGCACGGTCCACCAGATCTTCAAATCCTCAGTCGGAGTGTGCAAAGAGCATCACCCTCGTATGGGCTCCTTAACCTCCACGGTGGCTACTCCATCGCCGACAGTCTGTAAAAGCACTTTAACTGTGAAAGGCTGCAAACAGGAGGCAGCACTGATATCAGAGAGCCCAGAAAAGGCAGGCCCTCCCCTTATCACCCTCTTCTTGCCCTACAGACCTCTAGCTACAAGATAGAGATGGGAAAAGATGAGCGAGAATCTGTATACAGAGCCTTGACCCACTCTGGGTCCCATCCCTTAGCCAAGAGTCTTCTGCCCAGTACTACTTCACCAACTTGATGTCCCAGTGACCTCTGCCTTGGTCATTTGCAGTGTGGGGATTGCTCAAAGGAGCAAACCACACATGTATTTGGCTACAGAGTACGTTAATCCATTGACTCCCCTCCTGTGCTGCCTAACTGCCTTCAGGACTGTGCCTTAAATAACTTTCTAAGGAAACCAACTCGGACCCAAGAACTGAAGAATCTCCTGTTAGCGCTGTACCCTCCGGCCCAGGACTGAAAAGCCAGCCAGCCCCCTCTTCCTTTCATTGGGTAAATTTCCATGGAACCAGACAAAACTGCAATCATGGAACTTGACTGAGTAGCACCCAACTCAGCACACCTATTCCCATTATCAGGGAGACTTACTGAGATCCCTGGAAATCAGCAATCAAGAAAACCCTGAACTGATTGGGGATTTGGTAGAAATGCAGCAGGTTCAGTCCCTTTAGCCCTGGAGAAAGTCGATGATCAGCTTCTAGTGGCTGTGGCATTCTCCACAGCTCACTGTCTTCTCTTGCCCAGTGATCCTCCTGATGGAGCCTCTCGGCTTTAGTTTTCCAAAGTGCCCCCAGATGCGGAGAATTCAGACTCACCTGAATGTCTGAGTGCCTGTAACTTCAGGTAGCAGGGACTCCTTTTGAGCTTGATTCCAAATAATGCATAGATTCTTTTGGTAAGATAATTCCAAAGAAATGGCTAGAGACGCCATGATTCTTGCCTGGAGAATTCGTGGACAGAGGAGCCTGGATGGTTAGTTTATGGGGTCGTGAAGAGTTGGACATGACTGAGCGACTAATGTATAGGCCCAGAGACTCACATGCGTGAAAGGAAGAAGAGGAATCTGAGTCTTGCAATGCTCGTTGACTCCTAAGATTTGAGGACAGAGAATAAGAAATGAGAAGCACTTACTGTATAAAGTGTCCAGCTGAGCAGGCCCCGTGCAGAACAGAAATGGGTCCTGAGGGCAGGTGGGGCTCAGTCCCGAGGAGTCACTCTAAGCATAGGATAGCAGAGGAAAGGGGAGATGGCATACCAGGGAGCAAAATCAACCGGAAAGAAAAATTTTGGAGTTATGGTGGGGCTCAGTTGAATTTTCAGCACAGACAATACAAAAGAGAGGAGCCGGTTTTCCTAAGGCGAGGGTGAAGAGGTAGGACTCTGCCCCTTTCAAGGAGGTGGTGCTAGTCCCCCACTTTATTTATGCACCGCTTGGCCGAGCTTCGTGTTACCTGTAGAGCCTGCCCAATGGGGAGAGGTCTGGGCTGCCGGCTCCTCCTCTCGGCACCCACACCCTCAGAGGCCTGGACTGGCACGGCCTTTCTGCACCTACCCTGGCTTTCTCATTGTTCTGTAAATACCGGAAGAGGGAGGGGAGGTCTCTGGGTTGCACAGAATGGTGATCGGAGCGCTGTTTGTGAAGTCCCTGGGCTCCCAGAGACCTGGGCAAGGAAGGAAGAAAGGGAAGTGCAGATCTTATTTTGGCTAGGAGAGACTGTGTGTGTGTGTGTGCGTGTGCGTGCGTGCACTCCTGCGCACTCCAGGACAAGCACAGGTTGTGGGACTGCTTGGCCTCTGGAACTTTTAGAGCTTTTAGCTGTGCCCTGAGTCCTGGCTCTATGCAGGGCACTTCAGGAATCCAGCAGAGGTCCGTCAGCCCATCCAGGGACCCTTGAGTCTGAGGAGAGTCCCACCTAGTGTGTTCCCCTGGCATTTAGTACAGAGTGAGTTTGCTCTGCTCCTTGAGAGGAGTAAGTGGCTTTATAATCCAAGAGGCTTTGCAATCTGTTTCTCTTTCATTTCAGAGGGTGGGGAAGAGACAGGCTTGTCAGGTGAAGTTGGGAAGAGGAACTGAAGGGAGAGCCAGCCAGCTCGTTGGGAAACATGAAGGTGGCTGGTCTATCAACTCCTGATTGTTTTCAGTTCCCTCCTCCCCTCCCTGATCCCTGCTCCCCTCTCCGCTCTTCTCCCCCTTGCCACACTGGGAAGGTTAGGAGGGTTGAAGTCTCCTCAGAGGTGGTGTCGGAGAAGGCAATGGCAACCCACTCCAGCACTCTTGCCTGGAGAATCCCATGGACGGAGGAGCCTGGTGGGTGGCTGTCTATGGGGTTGCACAGAGTGGGACGAAACTTAGCGGCAGCAGCAGCAGAGGTGGTGTATTTCGCGGAGCCTCCTGGCCTGACGTCCACTTGTTCACAAGGCACGTCTCCAGGTGCAGACGGAAAGGAGGGGAGTTAAAGAGCCCGATTGATAGGACCCTGCAGGGCTGCACCGTCTCATAGCCCTTCTTAGAACCCGAACACTCTCAGCTCAGAATCTCTTTAGACAATCAGTCAATTCAAGCCTCTTAACAAACAGAAGGGGAAACAGGCTCTGAGGGGAGAATTTCTGTCTCACATGTAGGGTTAAGATTCAAATCTACTCGGATCCCCCAGCCTCCATTAAAAGACTCTTTAGAACAGACACTCCGTGATTGTCTTCCCCGTTTCTGGAGGGTCTTGCATTATTTGTCTGGAGCATTCTGGAAGAAGAGAAGGCTCCGCTGGGATGGGGAGAGCAGATTTGCCAGGTGAGGGTTTTCTTAAGTCTATGGGCTCCGCCCCTTGGCGATCAGGGCCCCTGAACTCCCCGCCAGCTGGACCCTGTTCACCTTATCACAGCCCCAACTCTCCCTTTCCCAACTAGTGATGTAGAGAGAGAGGCAGAGATGACCAAGCTGACCAGCCCTGCGCCCTGTCCGCCCCTCCCTCCTGTATTTCATCCATTCACTCTCTGCCTCCCTGCCCCCCTCCACAACAGCATGAACTCTGTACCAGCTGGGTGAGGGACTGTGCTCACCTTTGAGGAACTCCCAACTTAGTGACACACACACATGGACAGACAGGAAAAAACAGGCTGAGAAAAACACTATGAATACCCCCAAAAGGAAACTGCCAACTTCTGTCTGTGAAATTCAGGGAAGATCCCGGAGAGAAGGTGCCATCTGAGCTGACTCTGAAAAGATGAGTTGGAGACAGGGGATCAGTAAGCACCTGGCTTGAATGAAAGCGATGAAGAAGGAGCCTTCCCCCTCTGGTTAAGAAGCTCACCCTCGTTCCGGGTAGGACTAGAGGCAGGTGGCTGGCTGCTGGCCCCCAAGTGTGGGGTGTTGGGAAGGGAAGGATGGGTACGGAGGGCAGAAAATACGCACAAATTCTGCCGGTCAGATTCTTTCTCCCACAGTGGCATTTTTGACCTCTCAATTTGTTCGGAAAAATGGAAACAAACGGTAACCTAGCGGACATGGCCAGAAAAGTCTCCCTGCCCTTTATTAGTGGGCTTCCCTCAGAACTCAGTTGATAAAGAATCCTCCTGCAATGCAGGCCCGGTTCGATTCCTGGGTTGGGAAGATCTGCTGGAGAAGGGATAGGCTACCCACTCCAGTGTTCTTGGGCTTCCCATGTGGCTCAGCTGGTAAAGAATCCGCCTGCAATGCGGGAGACCTGGATTCGATCCCTGAGTTGGGAAGGTCCGCTGGAGAAGGGAAAGGCTCCCCAATCCAGTGTTCTGGCCTGGAGAGCTCCATGGACTGTCCATGGGGTCGCAGAGTCAGACCCGCGGCAGCAGTAGCAGTATCTGCCTTCCCCTCAGCTTGATTCGTGAGGGTGTAGAGGATGCTCTGTGGACACTGGTTTGTGTAGCGGGCAACAAGGTGGTGGGAAGCAGCTCAGGGTGGCTTTGCAGGAAGCCTCCTGTCCCCCCCTCCCCCACCCCCCGGGTCTGGCTCTTTCCTCCAGAGTCACCTTGAGAGGCAAAAGCCCCAGGCATCTGCCCTCCCCCATGTGTCTAGTTCTGCGTCTCTAAGAGGCTTTCCGAGGGCTGCCTTGCCTGCCTGCCCAAGAGTCTTGGTGGGCAGATTGGGAAGGGAATGGGATGACAGAGTTCCTGAGCGTGGAGCACGGGGCTCTTGTCTGAACTCAGGGGCTGGCTGTTCTAACGGTGTTTGCTCACCTTCTCCAGCTGAGCCGCACAGTTTGGTGGGACCGATCCCGACTCCATCTCCCATCCCCACGCTGAGCCAAGGCTGGTCTTCTGTGGAGGACCTTGGTCCCCACATGCCTCTCTGGGTCCTGGAAGCTCAGCACCTTTCCCTCTGCTCTGCCCTCCAGCCCCGTGTCTGAGTGCCCCTTGGGCTGCCTGCGGACTGGAGCCTTCGTTACCAGCTTTCCACTGCTTCTGGGGCTCCAGCTCTGCTCCATGTCGTGAGGAACCAGGAGGAAGGCTCTCTGAGAGGTTTCTCAGGGCCCAAAGTCCAGAGGGAAACATGCTAACTCACCTGCTTCTGCCTGGTTCTGTACTTTGGCCCAGAAAGTAACTGCACAAATGTAGGGTGGAGAAGATATGACTTAGCAGCAAAGTAGATAGAAAACAAAACTTAGGATTTGAGTTTATGGTAAGCTGGGGCTTCCCTAGTAGCTCAGATGGTAAAGAATCTGCCCGCAACACAGGAGCCCGGGTTCAATCCCTGGTTCCAGAAGATCCCCTGGAGAAGGGAATGGCAGCCCACTCCAGTATTCTTGCCTGAAAAATCCCATGGACAGAGGAGCCTAGTAGACTTCGGTCCATGGGATTGTAGAGTCGGATACAACTGAGCAACTAACACTTTCACTTTGTGGGACTCAACGTTGTGATGTGGCTGCCTAAAGAGCAAGCTCTATTTTTGGTTGTATTATTAGAAATACGAGATGGAAAATGAGGGAGGTGATATTTCTACTCTGCTTAGTAGTGCTCAGATTATATTTGGTTTATTAGGTTTGATTATGGTTTCACATATTAAGAGGGATCAATACAAGTCTGAAAGTGGGAAAAAGTGATCAGAATGGTGAGTGGACTTGAAAATAAGTCACTTCACTCTGAGAAAGGATTAAGAGACAGGGGCTATTTAGTCTGGGAAAGTGTTGGCTAGGGAGTGGAGGGAGGGATATGATTGCTGTTTTCAAATACCTGAAGACAAGGCCATGTAAAAGGGGTCTATGTTTGTTCTTAGTGGTCTCATGGGATAGAATGAGGGGTAGTGTTTTTTTCCTATCAGCAGTTCCTCACAGAAGTCCCTTCTTAGACTGCAGAGGGCACAGGCAGGCAGCAAGGGAACCTGGTGGTTTTGGAGTCAGTGTAGCCCCCCGGAAGAGGGTAAAGCCTCACCCCAAAGTGGAAGGGTGAGGCGCGAGCTCTGCATACACCTCTAGGAGGTACAGAACACCTGTCTGAACAGGTGGAGCCAAAGGGCTAAACCCAAGTCTGTAAATCACGCTGAGGCCTCTTTCTGCCCTCATGAATACCTTTCCCTCCCACTTCATTGTATCTCCGTAGTTGACTTGCCTGGTGCCAGTGGTGTGTCCCCAGGAGTGTAGTTTGGGGTTGCTGTTCACTAGCCAGCCTTTTGTATGTTGGCTGTTTCCTAAGGCCACATCCCCACTCTGCACACACGATCTTGTGACCTGGTGCACGCCTCTGTAATACGTCACCTTATGGGTATTGATTTCTGCCTTTCTCTCTCTCGAGATCAGGAACCTCTTAAAAGAAAGGAAAGCCAGCGGGTAGACGTTCCTGGCTCGTGGTAAGTGCTCAGTAAATATTTGTTGACTGAGTGAAAGAAGGGGAGAGCTCTGAACGGGAGACTTGGGGTCCCAAGCTAACACCCCTCCCCGACCCGCCTGCCCCCGTCTCACCCCAGTATGGATCAGAACCGTACTGGATCTCACTTCAGCGTGGTCTCAGAGTTTCAGGACCAGCTCCTTTCCTGCTCCGGGTCTCTGACAGCTTGCTGTCTACTCTTCCATTTCTGGGCCGGAGGCCCTCATTCTGGAGGTGGGTGTGTTCTCCAGAGATTGGAGAGGGAGTGAAGCCTGTCTTTTGTGGGTCTCCTCCCCCAGACCCCTCCCTCCTAGGGCCTAATCTAGTCCTTCAGGTGAGAGACTCGACTTCGAGGCCTGCCCCTGTGCCCCTGCTGGGCAGAAGAGGGGGCCCAGGAGACACTGTAGCAGGAGAGAGCCAAGTCATTGTCTCCCTGGTGGCTCAGACAGTAAAGAATCTGCCTGCAGTGCAGGAGACCTGGGTTCAGTCCCTGGGTTGGGAAGATCCCCTGGAGGAGGGCATGGTGACCCACTCCAGGATTCTTGCCTGGAGAATCTCATGGACAGAGAAGCCTGGCGGGCTGCAGTCCGTGGGGTCACAAAGAGTCAGACACGACAGAGTGGCTCAGCACAGCACAGCAGCCACTCCGGACGTTTCCTACAGTCATCTGCTCCCCTAAACATCTCCCCAGCTTGCCTGGAGGTTTTGTGGGTTGGGGGAAGTTCCATTTCCCTGGAGAATGCTTGTTGGAGATTATAGTTTATTCTGTCAACATCTGAATACTACTTTAGGAAAGCAGAGGGGTGGGAGAGCATTCTTAATAGAACAGTCTTGGATAAGCTAAAGAGGTTCAGATTATTCAACACCAAGCACGGTGCGTGCTCAGGCACATCCGACTCTGTGCGACCCCACGAACTGTAGCCCTCCAGGCTCCTCCCTCCAGGGGATTCTCCAGACAAGAGTACTGGAGTGGGTTGTGGTTTCCTTCTCCAGGGGATCTTCTCCACCCAGGGATCAAACCTGAGTCTCTTGCATCTCTTGTGTTGGCAAGTGGATTCTTGACCACTGCACCACCTGAGAAGCCCCTTGACACCAAGAAGGGAATCCAAAAACAGTGAGCTAGAGAGAGCTCGCATCTTCCTCTGTCCTTGATTCCTGACCCTCACCATTTGGAGAATTAGAGGGTTTGAAGACCAGAGGAGAAACAGGTGTCATCTGTTAACTGAGATCTTCACTCTGCCTTTATTGTGCACCTACTATGTGCCAGATACTCCATCAGATGCTGGAGACTGATGGGTGACTCAGATTCAGCCCTGGGACACAAGGGTTTCCAGTGCAGCGAGGGAGCCAGCGTGGTGATCTGGGCTACAGGAGGGAGAGGCAAGGACGGAGCCCCTGCGTTAGCCAGTAGCGGCCAAGAGAGAGGAGCCTCTGCCCCTGCCTAGCAGATCAGGAGGACGTCACAGAGAGGTGCCACCCCAGTGAGCTCAGAAATGCAAGAGGACGCGTGCCAACTGGAGAAAAGAGAGGATGTGGTGTGGGGACTCCTCGGGGCGGCAGAGCTGAGCAGGCGTGGGCCGGTTGCCTTCCTCCTAAAGTAAAAGATGAAAAAGTGCAAGCTGTACCCTGGGTCACTGCCCACACAGCAGGTTTACTACCTGGGGGGTCTTGAGTGAAAGGTGGGAGGGGATTGAAGGAGACCACCCTGTAGAGGAGGAAAAAAATCTAAGCTAAACTTCATCAGCACCTCAGCGAGATGGATCGACACAGGTAATCAAATTTGGCAATCTCTGCTGGTTGCCTCAGTGCATGTTTTTGTATGTTTCATGAGATGCCAGTTAGAATCTGCTAAATAAAGAGGGAAGATTGGCAGGAGAGGGGTAAATTTTAATGGAAGGAAACTGACTGGTGAGCTGGTAAATGGAGACAGGCAGACCTGAGGCCTCTAGAATGCTTAGCTCAGCACTGGGAAGGGTTGGTGCGTGTGTAAGTGTGTGCGTGCATAAGTGTGTGTGTGCACACAGGTACCTGCAGCTAATTAATAACATCATGGCATTTTAGCCTGGTTTACGTACTAGTCACAGGAAGGCTATTAGGTGGGCAAAATGAAAGAGGCAGAAAAAGAGGGGGAGGATTGGACAGTTGCAAAACTTTTCTGTGAAAGGTTCCAACCTTCGCTGGGTTGTTCGAGGGTGCGGTGAGCCAAGTTTGGGTCTCTTCTCACACCTGCAATTCTTAGATGAAACAATTAAGAGACCAACCTTTCAGGCTGGGGAGTCGTTTGGGGGCTCAGAGCACAGGCCTCAGCTCTCACCCGACGCTGGTGGGTGCCAGCTCGTCTATCATGCCGAGTGCTGGAGAAGCCCACGCCGGTGCTGAGTTCAGCAGTTCTGAGCAATAGAGCAATAAACCAGTCCAGGAGCCCTGTCGCTGCATCGGAGGGGGATAATCCTACAATTTAATAAGCAGGAACATGCGGCAGGACTGAAGCAAATTGGGTGGAGGTGATGAGATTGCAGTGCCTTCCCGGTGGAGAGAAGCGTGCGAGCAGTTCAGGGTTTATGACACTGGGTTGGGGGGGTGGCAGATGAGGGGGAGATGAGGAAGCAGAGGGCCCGAACTCCACTGGGAACCCGAGGATTCACTTTTCAAAGGCTAGGAGAACGGATGACCTAAGTGTATTCAGCCTCATTTGAAGTGCAGGATGGGGAGGAGCTGGAGAAGGACCCATTCTTACTGAAGTGGGCTGAACCGGGTCTCAGGTCCTCTGAGGTGGGCAGAGGGGTCAGACTCCATTCATTGCTAACTGTGCAATTTACCCAAGTCACAGGTCACTCTTGTTTCCTGACCTGTAAAAATGACGTAAGAGTGATGCCTGGATAAGGCCTGGGAATATTTCCCTGAAGCCATGACGGACTTCAGAATCATTAAGAGTGTTTATCACACCCGAGGTCCCCAAGCGTTGAAAGGCAGAGGGGTATGGACTCAGGAAGTTGCTAGGTGGACCCCGTTTCTGGTTCCGTGTTAGATGAGGAGGCCCCAGGGGGAATTCCCCAGTTTTCAACTCGACCTAGAGAGATACCGCAGCTCTAAGAGCCAGTTGTTAGCATTTCAGGAAGTCGTTGCCCATCTGGGCGTGCTGGTCGCTGGAAATCAGCCGCAGTGGGAGGACTGACACCACGCTACAGATCAGGGTCCTCCTGGGCGCTGGTGGTCCAGCCTTTCCCAGCCCATCCCTGACCCCACCTTTCCCCCTTCACTGGTTCTCCGTGTTACTTCCCCAAGGCCGGCTTCCCGGCCTAGTGTCTCCTCAGTAACGCTCAGCACGTTTGCGCAGGGATGGGAGGGCCCTGAAGGGGGTCCAGCTGTGGTCCTGAGACCCAAGCTCTGGTTCCCCTGGGCTGCTTCCTGTTTCCAGGGGAGGCCGTCCATATGTCTGTTTGTTTAACTCTGTGCTTTTGATCACACTCTTCCCTCCATGAATAAGTCTCTTATGATAACTATGCCAGGCCTGCCTATAGTGCAGACGGCACAGACATGGTGCAGATATGGAAACTGAGGTTCAGCAGGCCATATGAGGTAACCTAACTGGGAAGTGTGAGGATTGCGATTTGAGAAGAGATTTTTCCTGACGTGGGGCCACGGCTTTTGCCATTACTCTTCCCAGCACATTTTCGTAGGGAACATTTTCGATGTCATTTTCCTCTTCCCCACAGAACCCAGCTCGATGCCCTGTACAGCGTCAGGGTTTAACGTCTGCGTGATGAATTGACTAAAACGTTCCTTCCTCTCAGTCACGTCTTTTGTGATAAAAATGAGGTGGGGATTAGGGAGGAATTGTAGCATGGTATTACTTCTACAGAGTCAACCTTGTCCTCTGCAAAGTCCTGAGCATACCCACCCCAGCCCCCACCCCGTGGGTACTCAGCTAGAAGTTCCCTTCAGAGTGAAGCCTGGAGTGTGTGTGAAGACTGCAGGAAGGGTTTCAGCAGAGACACACTGCTGTGGGCTTGCAGCGGAAGAATATTATTAACACAATGTGCGGCTGTTATAGTGCCCGTGTCAGACTGTCTAAGCTACAGTAAAGGTCTTCTGCCTCTTGATCATGTTGTAGCCAGGACAGCAGTTTAACATTCCCTTAAATGTGAGGACGGGGGGTCCCTGTGAGAATGAAAGTGAACAAGTAAATGGACTTTTTACAGTGAAGAAGAGGCACTTCCAAACGTTTTCCTTGTAGATGTATTTATTTATTTATCATTTATTTCTTTGGGTATTTAAGGGTTCCCTTCATCTCCACCACAAGGAAAAAACATAATAAAAGCAGGGAACGGTAATGATTTCACAATGAGATTTTTTTTCTAGTTCTGCATAGGCCTAGTGCTTCTTTCTGTTTGGGCCTCAAGATAACGTGTCTGATTCTTATTCCTCAGCCAGTTTAAAAGGAAATAGAGACACTTCCCTGCTCCTGTCTTTTCTGAACTATGAGAGCCAAGGCTGCACAGGGGCCGGGGGCACCCGCTGGGTTTCCTCTGACAGAGAGTCAAGAGCTAGTGTGTCTTTCCCATGAAGGTTCTGCCAGGCCGACGGCAGGTGAAATTACAGGCTTACCTCCGGCCAGTGTTTTGAAGACCTGTGGTGTTCCTATTCTTTTCCAGCTAAGCTCTGATGTGTGCAGACTCCCTGTAATTATGGTATAATTGGATTTAACTATAGGGGTAGAACCAGTTTTCAACCAAGTCCTCCTCAAATAATTTGTTGCTTATTAGAAAAAAAGGGTACTCGTACTGGTTTTAGTGGCGTATATGGCTTGCCTCGACTCCCCAAGGGAGAAGGCAATTGCTGGTATGAGCCCAAGCGATTTAGTGGGGTTGATTGAATCACAGCGCCCTTGTATCCTAGCTTTGAACATTCCAGAAGATTCACTTTCTCTGAAAAGGAAATCAGAGATGAGGCCTTTATAAGGTCCCAAAGTGAAATGATTTGGTCTTTCTCACTCCTGTGGTGAAGGGTTTAATCTCAACGTCCAGAATTTATAAACTGGGGTCTGTGGGTTGAACCTGGGAATGGGTTAGAGCTACAGATGTAAATAAGGTGATTTCACATAAAATTGCACATTTCGGCTTCTCCTGAAAAAAAAAAATCTGTCAATTTTGGGCTGGAAGCCCTTGTTTACTATACTTTGATTGAGGGCAGGAGGAGAAGGGGACGACAGAGGATGAGATGGCTGGATGACGTCACTGACTCAATGGACGTGAGTCTGAGTGAACTCTAGGAGCTGGTGATGGACAGGGAGGCCTGGCATGCTGCGATTCATGGGGTCAGAAAGAGTCGGACATAACTAAGTGACCGAACTGAACTGAATCTCAGGTCCTTTCAGGAAGGCAATGCGATTACCACTCACCTTCCGGTCCCCATCACTCATTTAACCTTCTTGACTGATGGCTTTTGAATGATTTGTATCCTTGGGTCTCTGAGGTCCCTCTCTCAATTTGCATCCACCTCACCCCTCCATCTCTCAGTAACATGAAATCATCTTTTACTGAAGGCAGTGTGATGTAATGCCAAAAATAAGGTCTTTCGGGTTGGAGACACTTATTAAAACCCCACCTCCCTTGTTCATTAACTGTGCTACTCTGGGTGAACAACTTTACATTTCTGATGACTGCTTCCATGTCTGGGACTTACCTGATGCCATGTCACAGGTGTGAGCTCTAGCGTGATCCTTGGCACATGGTGAGGGGTCAGTAAAGATTAGTTTCCCATGCTCTCATTCTGCCCTAAATGGAAACAGAGAAGGCTGTTGCTATCAGCCAATGTCACAGACTTCCTTGCGCTGAAAGGCATCTTGGAAGTCTGTCTTATTTACTTCTCTGCCTCTGCCTTAACTCTCCCACGCAGGTGAAAGGCAGAGAGAGGCAAACCCACTTGCTCAAGGTTACTCAGTGAATAACAAGTAAACTCAGGTGTCCTGGGCTTTTAGCCGAGGGCTCATTTCACTGGAGACAGCCTGCCAGACCCACACCGATTCTTTCCAGCTGAATCGAGGATGGAGTGAGCGTGGGATTTCTGTTGCTTGGGGCTTGAGAAAACGGTTGCAGACAACGCGTGGTTTGAGTGTCTGAAAAGACGCATCAGGGAGTGGATCTGAATTAATCACACAGTTAAAGCTCTGCCAGTTCACTCTTTAATGATGCAGGTTGCCTTACCTTCCTTTTTGAGGTGACTATGCAATAAAGGTGTGTCATCTAGGTCAGCACCTTAACTTACCATCTCTGGCTGTGTCTTAAAGTGAAGCAAAAATGATATCAAATAGCTGACCCAGGCTCTTCTCCCTCTCACCACCAAGATCCCTGGGACATGTGGCCATCAGACACATGTCTTCACTTACAAATGGCCCCAGAGATATAGTTAAGTGGAGGCCAGGTAGGGTCTTGGGCAATAATGCCACCTTCTCATAAAGTGATTCAAACTCCCTGAGGTCTGGGAGTTAGAAGACCAGGATTCCAGCCCCACATTTGCTCTCAAGGATCTGTGTGGCCCTGGACAAATCACTTCGCATCTGTGGATCTTAGTTTTCTCATATGTCAAGTGATGGAGGTAGAAAGACCAGCTCTTAAGGTTCCCTGCAGCTGCAACAGTCTTAGATGACTATTAATGTATAACTTAACTCCTCAAAAGGTTGAAGATAGACTTCGGAAAGAATCCAAATCAGGTTTCTGAGGGACAGGAGGAAGGTTATGACCCTAGCATGCACCAGAGCCAGACAAAGGTCAAGGGATCAGATTCCATGATTTTTTATTTACAATCCTTGGGAATCCCAGTGAGCTTGAAGAATGCCAGGCTCCTGAGTTGTTTTGGTGGAACACAGTGTCAGGGTCTGAAGATGGTGCCCTGGAGGTGGGTGGTGAGGTGGTGAGGTAGCAAATAGAAGGCTTTGCAATTCCATTCTCAGGTTTAGAGATTGAGCAGTGCGTCTTTGGGTTTCAGTCAAACTTACCTACCTCAGAAATGTAGATATGGGAAGACTGTGTGTGAGTCAGGGATGAGGTTTTAACAAGACTCGCTCTTTAGCTGGGGTCAGACCAAAGACAGGAGTAAGGAGGGAGGAGGTGATGGATTTCTCTTTCATAACTGAGTGGTTTCCAGCATACCATTTAGTCTCTCTGAATCTCTGGGCTTGATGTCCTTCTTCGGGCTAATCCGATTCTGTTCCTTGAGCATATCCAAGTCTTCGAGGAGGGCGGCTTGAGCCAGAGCCAGAGACAGGGCATGGATATTGACCTTTCATTTGACGTGTGACCTTGAACTTGGCTCAGGACCACTACAACTGGAGCTCGGCATTTCTTCTGTTGCCTGTATCCTACAGAGCTCTTGGACTTACCCAACAACTTGGGAAATTAGGAAAACCCTGTGGAAATGGAGAGGCAGACTTGAATTGGTCTATACTAGACTGAGTCGGTCGTGGTTTTGCTGGGACTCTGATTCCAAGCCAGCCATGCCCTCCCTTGCTTTCTTAAAGAGGTATTCATGCTGTGGCCCTATAGATGCTGCGTATAGCACCCACCGTTCTTCTGACCCCATGAACCAGCATCCCTGACTTATTTTTCTCCCCCGTCTTATTCTACCCTTCCTATATGCTGCTGAATGGCCTTCATCATGGTTTTTTTTTTTTTTTTTTTTTTCCCCTCCAGCTGCTCCAACCCATGGTGATCTCTTTGGCAGCAGCCTCTGTGGCCGTTACACTCTGCACCCTTCCGTCTGGCTTTTAATTCCGTGTTGCTTTGTATTGTCATCCAGGTGTTTCATGGTGTTCTTTTACCTCTTCACAAGCTCTCCAGATTGCAGGATTCTTGGAGCCAGGGACCATGTCTTCTTGAATCACCCCCTGACCTAAGCTCGCTGGCCTCAGAGTGTCACAGATTTCTGTAGGAGACTATCCCCCCTGCCTCCACACACTTCCCCCAGCTCCCGCTTTGCTCCTGCCCATGACAAACTTTCCTTTTCAGCTGTGGCCTGCTGCTGCCCTAGCATGCCTGCTGCAAATCAGCTTGAAGTAAGCTGTCTGTAAGTGCCCTGGTGAGTCAACTGGGCCCCTCCTTGGAGACAAGGAATTCTGAGGTCTTGCAGGCACTTGCCTGCCCATCTGTGGAACAATTCCGCAGCCAACCCCCATCTTGCCTCTGGGAACACTCCTTACTTTTACCTTGCTCCAGTAAGCTGCTTCCCTCCTCTGCTGGCTGCCCTGACTTGTCAGGTATGGATGGCAGGGCAACTCCAAAGAGCCAGCCCTTAGTGGGGAGAGATGGGCCTCTTTGCTTGGAGAGCCAGAACACTGTGGGATTCTGCTGGGTTTACTTTGGTAAACCCAGGAGAAAGAGGAGAAACCACTGAGTCACGGCTTTTTTAGAAAAGTTTTCCTCCAAAGAGAGCCAGAGTAGGGTGGGGAAGGGACCGGGGCTCCAGTCTGGCCTGGGCCAGCGATTTGCTGTGTCATCGTCTATGAGTCACTTATCCCCTCTTATTCTCAAACTCCTCTTCTGTAAAGTGAGGTAGTCAGAGTAAAGCAGTGGATTTCGAATTCATAAAACAAAGCAGCACTTTTATCACACGAAATCTTGCGAAGAATTTCACCTTCTATAACAGAGAAGCAGAGTCATTCTGATTGATCCTGGGGTGCAGAGGGGTTCTTGGTTTCCTTCTGGTCTTTCAAATCATCCCCCCAAAATACATCATCAGAACTTCCCAGGAACCCAGTTTGAAGAGCACTGAGAAGGATGCTGTCAATGGTCCTTCTAGGTGTGACCATCTTGCCCCTCACAGTGTAGTTCTTGGGCTGGCAATAGCACCTGGGAGCTTGTTAGGAAGGCAGTGTTTCAAGTCTTCTTCAAGACCTACTGAATCAGGACTCACATCCTCAGATTCTCAAGACCCCCGGATTTCAGAAGCACTGGTCTGTACACAAAGTTAGGTGTCACAAGCACCAAGGAGGTATCGTGTCTTTCATCATCATACGTGGGCCTGGTCAGTGGGTTGAAAGTGTGGGTCACATCTGTCTTGAGACTCCTATGTTTCAGAGCATTAGAGGTCCTCTGGGTGGGGAACCAGCTGTGGGAAACCGTGAGGCTTGTCCTTGGCTTAGGGAGGAGAGCCCAGAAGGGATACCAGTTGGTCCTGCAGCATCCATGTTCGGAAATGCTGGAGACACAGCATCTCAAAGGGGGCTTTGTGTTTCTAGTGTGGATGTGCTCACTGCTGATGGCTTAGGAGAATGACTCTACTAGACCATGTGCCTTCCATTTTGTTTCTTTTCTGGCCTGTCATCCAGGTCTCCTGACCCCTTCAGCACCTGAGGGTATGTCAGCTGGGCTTGGACCTGGAAAACCCATATTTTAGTCCTAGCTCTGGCCTTTTCTAGTGTTGCTTGAGTTTCTCTGCCTCTCTGGGTCTATCCGAAACACAGCACAGTAACCTAGCAGAACTGTGAGCTGAAACTGAAGTTCTGGCCAATCATAAAGTGCTGAAAGCTCAGGAATATTTTTGTATCAATTCTGAGCTATAAAGACACCCAGAGTTTAGCTTCAACTGACTCAGAAGCCACAAACATCCATATGAATCTTGCAGCTGGTATCTTGTGTCAGACTAAGCTTTTCCTTGAAATCCAGGTTTCCTCATAGTTAGCCCTGTTGGTGGTTCTTAGATACCCTTCATCAGAGTTGATAAATCAATACTTGATTTTCTTTTAAATAGTAATGTGGGATATTAGAAGGAGGAAAATAAATCTGAAACTATTCTAAAATGAAAAAAGTAAAAGTTTATTAAAAATCCTAAAATAAAAGAAAAAAGAAAGAGGAAAAAAAACAAAACAGGTCTTACTCTCTTAAAACCTCTCTTGTCCTTAGAAAAGGCCAGGAGCCCCTTCCTGGTGAGTTTTTTTGATTTGGTGAGAAAGTTGGGATGAGATGTGTCTTGAGTCAACCTTGAAAATGAACTTGCTATTTTTTTTCTTTTATCAGTTAATGTTTTAAAGGCCACTTCTGTAAAACAAACAAACAAACAAACAAACATAAACTCCTGGTAATTTAAAAACATGTCTGTGCTGTTGGGGGGATATTTCAAGAAATCTGTGTGTTTCTGGTGTTTTCCATGTTGACAGAAGAATTTGAATGTCATTTAATAAGACCTTTAGGATTTTCTTCTGATTTCTCATTTCTTCACTCTTTTTAGAAAATCTAAATTCTTCCTCAGCCAAGAATAAACAGACTTTAGCCCCGAAGGGGTGGGCTTGGTTTGACATTTTAAGCATGGAATGGAGGGAGGCTCCTAACTTGGCAGGCAGCCTGTGCCCCACCCTGGCTCCGGTCGGGCACTGAAGTGCCCCGCCCTCTCCCTTCTCCATGCTCAGCTTGGCCCCTGCCACGTCATCCCACCCCACCCCACCTACTAACGGCCTTCTTTCCAAGGCACCTCCAGAGGTTCTATGCCTTTAAAATGCTCCCTTGGGGACCTCAGAGCTAGAGTTGGGGAGAAACTCTGCTTATTGTGGTGCCGTCACAAGGATGGAGATGAATCCAGGACAGATTGGGAAGATCTCAAAGCTCTTGAGATAAAACCAGGTTAACTTCCCCTGAAAAATATTTTTAAAAACCATTGAATGGGCTGGTAAACTCCCACCCTGTCAATCCATTCTTGGGAAGCTGGGTTTGGTGGTGCTATTCAGCTGAGCCCAGGGGGCTTTGCTTGGCCAGTCTTCTTTACCAGAATCTTATGTCATTTGAAAGGTCATGCCATAATTGGCTGGGCCTGGCAGAGTGGAAAGGGAGGTTTTGACCAGCTGTATCTGCCCAAGGATCAAGGATCAGTTTGCCTGTTGTAGAAAGATGCTTGAGTCTCTTGGCCAACCAAGGCTGCCTTCAGTGACTTATGGGATTTTCCACTAGTTCAGCATCTTTCTTTGAAATCTAGGCTAGTGATCAATTCCCAAAGCCTCATGATATTTCTATTTGAATCTTCTCTTTAGAGGCTGGGAAGATACACATATCTTCTCCACACTTTCCTTTTCCCCGCTTCACAAATTGCTTTAAGGCATGCCTCCCTTCTTTTGCGTCTTTAGCCCAGATCCTTGTCCTAAACATAAGACCTGTTTGCCCAACTTTCTCTTGAGCATCTGCAATTTAAAGTCAATACGTCAAAATTGAATTCATCGTATTCCACTCCTCCCAAACTTGTTCCCTCAAACACTCCTGTGTTCCTTTTCTCTGTAAACAGCATCGCCTTTCACCCAGTTGCTCATGTAAGAAATTTAGGAGTCACCCCCAATTCTTCTCTTCCCCCTTACTCTTTAGGACATCAGAACCTGTCAATTTCATCACCTTAATAGGTCTTAAATCCAACCATGTTTGTCCATTCTCATTGTTACCACACTGATGCAGACCACAGGTGTGAATCACCTGGATTGGAATCAAAAGAAGTTTCCCCTCACCCCCTGCCCCCACCCAGTTCCAAGCACAGACAGAGACTGACATGATAGATGTGGAGGAAATGTTGGCTAAATCATGACTCAGAGAAAGGAAGGAAAGACACATGAACTATACACAGTACACAGTAGTTGGTACTACTGTCTCCTGAAAAAGCCAGGCTAGACACAAGAGGGAGATGGGGAACTCTTCAAATACTAAGACCTCAGATGAGACGTTTCATAACATCCCTCTGCTGCAAGACTCATTGCCAGTAACTTCATTATCTAAGCTGGATCCCAGCTGCCACAGTATGAACCTGTTTTCGCTGGCTCTGTCCTTAAGGAAGAATAACTCATCCCATTTCTTTTGTACGAGGCTGAAGTAGCTATGGGGATTATACAGCCTTTGTCCAAAGCCTGGTTCCAATCCAGGCTGGAGACCTGAATCCATTGGCTGCGAGGAGAGCTGCTCCAGGGCTGACTTTCTATGCCAGATAATTAGCAGAAAAACAAAACTGAATTTGAGGTTTGGGCTCAACTTCCGATGTCTTTACGGTAGCTGTATGTGTCTCAGCTGTTCACACACTCTGTCCCTCCGTTCTTTTCTGGGCAGGTTCCCCAATCCTTCACAGTCTTTTCCTTTTCCCCAAATCTGGGAAGGAAGGAGATAGCAATACAGTAAGAGAAGCTGAGAGTCTCAAAGCCCCACCCTTGTGAAGTGAATACTCTTCTCTCTTTGTTTCCACACCAGAGCATGATCGGACATGTTTTGCTGATGCTAGTTCCTAGAACCGTGGGGAAGGGAAAGGAAGCCTTGACAGAATGCATTGTTTGACCTTCCTGATTTTTTTTACCCACCACCAAGGGAAAAAGAAGAAGAGGTGTCTTCAGTTTCATAATCATCTCTCTGTCTGGACTAGCTTAGAAGCCTTGGAAGGTGCCAGATATTTCTATAGGAATGTGGCCTTCTGTTTGGAGAGGAAAACTGCACATGTTGGCCGCAGAGACCCCTGACTGCACTGGAGGAGCTCTGTCACTTCTGCTGAAGGGAAGCCAGCTGGCCAAGGCTCTGGCCCTCCTTGGGTGGTGAGGGTGGCTGGGCCAGTGGTGGTGATGACAGGGGCGCAGGGTGGGGCTGGTGTGTGTTGGGGGCGAGGGTGGGTACAGGAAGGCATTGTAAAGGGGAAGGATAAAAAGTAAGCCTTCTTGGAAGGCACAGTGTTGATAGGCGAAATTATTTGCTCTGAGACAAGTTCTGAGCAGGAAGGTAATTCTCTGGGATTGGGAGAAATTCTTTTGATCTGCAGGAGAATTTTCAGGTACGGTAGAGAGTAAGAAGCTTTTTAGGCTTTCACTCCCTTAAAACAAAGGAAGATGACGTATAGACTTAGCAGCTTTCTTAGCTCTCTTGTGATGCTCTGGTAAGAATTTGTCATCATTTCTGTTCATCTAGGCTGTTCCTCCGATCGACTTAAAGTGATTCATGGTGTACTAGTTTTTCTGAATGTCCAGATTTGTAATTAGTTACTCCTGGTAATTGAAAAAAATTGGATAAATATTACGTGTCTGCTGAAATTGAACAGACTATTTCTATTTCATCTTGAAAACAACTTCCAGTGGTGTAATGTGTTATTGACTAAAACTTAACATAAAGTTACTAATGATTTGAAACTCCAGTGTCTCTGTCTGCAAAGAATTATAGACTCAGAAATTCACAGCTGAAACAGGCTTTAAAGATATCTTTCAGTGAGTCTCAGCCAGGGCAAATACACTTGGAAATGTATTTGGTTGCTTTGGAATGTCACAACGACAATAACTGTGGCACATGATTAAATTTAGTGTTCTGAAATTAAGGATGCTAAGCATTCCAGGTGCTTGCCTGCTATATGGTGTGACATTCCACAGAGTTGAGAATTTCTTTGTTCAAAATGGCAGGAATCTTTCTGCTTAAAACACTGAGTCCAACTCATGATTTAAGTCATAATGTTACTAAGGTCTGATATCCTCCAAGTCAATAAAATGACAATGAACAGGGCTGAGTTACAGATCTAGCTTGGATTTGATCCAGTTCCCCTTATTCCCTGCTGCCAACTTGAACAGTAGTTGTACCACTAATGTGAAGAGATCTTCTCCATTCTATAATAAGAGAACCAATCAAAGCCTGGTTTAAGTTTTAGTATTTGGATACCTAGTTTTTCCTCTCCTATCCACTGGGGCCCACAAACCTTATTTTCCTAACCAACAAATGGGCTTAAAAGTGCAAAAACGATGAAAATTACAGTTTCCAAGAATGGATGAGCTATTGAGAAATGGATTGAACTTGAGAAAACTGTAATGTTAGTAGATGAATGAGATGCGATGGAAGCCCAGTGGGAGTTTAAGTACAGTCTTCATCAAGGACAGGAAAGTCAAAGAAGAGACGTTAAAATATGAGTTAAGAGTGGGTGGGGAAATAGTAACATGCAGTCATTCTGAATCATATCACAGGCTCCAAGTCCAGGTGGTTTCACCCTCATGTATTAAAGACATTTGCAGATGAAATCTCAAAGCTCATTTTTAGCAATCATAAAGAATGGGAGAGTCCCCAGAATACTAGAAATAGAAAAATATCCTTCTAATTTTCAAAAAGAGAGGAAAAGTAGTTTTAGGACCTAACTCCAAGGAAACTTGACATTACATCTAATAAAACTCTTCAACAGTACATTAAACTCATACTTTATGCATGTTTAGAAGAAAATGAGGTGATTTCTGGCAGCCAATATGGATACTCCTACCATAAAATGGGGCTTCCCTGTGGCTCAGATGGTAAAGAATCTGCCTGCAATGCGGGAGACCTGTGTTCTATTCTGGGTTGGGAAGATCCCCTGGAGGAGGGCATGGCAACCCACTCCAGCATTTTTCCTGAAGAAACCCCATGGACAGAGGAGCCTGTCCACAAAGAGCCAGACATGGCTGAGCCACTAAGCACAGCACCACAAACTGAGCCAGTTTGGGCAACTATGACAAACCTGTGAAGTTCCATAAACATAGGACATCTTGATTTCTACAACATTTCACAGAGTCTTCCATGATATCCTGGTGGATAAGACTACCGTAGGTTTATTAAGAAGTATTGTAGTTAAGTGAATTTCTAGTTGGTTCAATTTGTGTATTAATATTTAAAGAATGTTAACAAATAATAATATGGAAGGAAAGTCAGTGATTTACCTTTGCCTTAACCATGTCATGTTCAATATATATATCAATACTTTGAAGGAACACAGTAATAAGTATGATTTCCAATTTCTTTGTATGATATAGAGTTATATGGGGTAACATTAAAGTGACCCCAGTAGCCTGGGAGTCTGAACCAAATTTGAGAAGATGAGATTTAGCAAATACAAATGTTGATCTGTTGTACTGAGACAAAAAATCAACTGCATAGCCACAGAATTAAGGGATTGTTTTTGTAGATTTTAACATCAAAAGGAGGCTTTCTAGGTGAAGGGCTTTTATTGGACAAGAAACAGGAGATAAAACATCAGTGGGATGTGGTTTCCATAAAAATTATTGTTATCTGAGATACTCCAGACAAGCACATTAATTTGATGAGAGCCTTGGAGAATGTATCTTGTGAAGGGATGATTGAAATGACAAAAGCCCTTATAATAACCGGACTTCCCTGGTGACTCAGATGGCAAAGATTCTATCTGCAATGCAGGGAGACCTGAGTTCAATCACTGGGTCAGGAAGATCCCCCTGGAGAAGGGGATGGCTACCCACTCCAGTTTTCTTGCCTAGAGAATTTCATGGACAGAGGAGCCTGGAGGGTACAGTCCGTGAGATCACAAAGAGTCAGACATGACTGAATAACGACTAACACTTTTCTTTTTTGGTAATAATTGGGTTAAAGCAGAGGTGACCAAAATGTCAAGGTTGTCTTCCAATATTTAAGGTTTCCTTGTGGGTAAAGGAGAGAGGGTTCACCTTATAAGAACTTAACTAGAATGTAAGTGAAGCGAAGTCATGAAGTCGTGTCCGACTCTCTGCGACCCCACGGACTGTAGCCTGCCAGGCTCCTCCATCCCTGGGATTCTCCAGGCAGGAATATTGGAGTGGGTTGCCATTTCCTTCTCCAGGAGATCTTCCCAACCCGGTGATTGAACCTGGATCTCCTGTATTGCAGGCAGAGGCTTTACCATCTGAGCCACCAGGGAAATCCCTAATTAAAATGTAAACTGATGGACAAAAGTTTCAAG
Source organism: Redunca redunca (assembly GCA_006410935.1). Classification (NCBI taxonomy): domain Eukaryota; kingdom Metazoa; phylum Chordata; class Mammalia; order Artiodactyla; family Bovidae; genus Redunca; species Redunca redunca. The sequence continues at coordinate 312,933 of SJYQ01008757.1, read as the reverse complement.
AAAATTGTTTAACTTGAGTTTAAGGACACCCTTACTGGTAGTTGAGAAGAAATGGGCTTCCAACCCATGTTCATAGCAACATTATTTACAAATTCAAAGAGTGGAAGCAACTGAATTGTCCATTGATGGTTGAATAGATAAACAAATGGAGTATATACACACAATGAAATATTATTCAGTCTTTAAAAAGAAGGAAATCCTGATGCACACTAAAGCATGGATAAACCTTGAAGACATCATGCAAAGTAAAATAAGCCAGACACAAGTAGGCAAATAGTGTATGATTTTGCTTTTACGAGGTATATAGAGTAGTCAAATTCATAGAAACAAAGTAGAATGGTGGTTTCCAGGAGCTGAGAGAAGGGAGGATTGGGAGTTGTTTAGTGGGTATAATATTAATAGAATTTCAGTTTGGGAAGGTGAAAAACTTCTAGAGATGGGTAGTGGTGACGGGTGCAGAACGATGTGAATGTGCTTAGTGCCAGAGGACTGTGCACTTAAAAATAGTTAAGTGTGAATGTTTGTGTTTTGTATATCTTACCATGGTTAACAAAAAAACAAAAACAAATTAAGAGCTCCATTGCCTACAGAAGCAACCGTAAAAGAACAAAGAGTGAAAGGGCTGCTACGAGAGGTACAGAGCTTCCCATAACTCTAGGTAGCCAAGCAGGGGGCTAAACAATTTCATTTTGCATGTTCTAGAGGGAATTTCATGATTCTAAGGGATCAATGCCAATGATTTCAGAACTTCTGTAACTCTCCATGACACAGATTGAGTCAGATTGCATACCTTCTTAATACTGAATGACACGCATGAGTACTCACATGTAATATATCATACAAACATAAGACCATTTTTATAACAAATATCCTTTTCAATATATACTGTTGAGTGAATATTTTAAAAATGAATACCCATTTAGCCCACATGCAGTTTCAACACTAGAACATTGCCAGTATCTTAATGTGCCAGGTACCCTTTCCCAATCACATCCCTTCTGTCCTCCCTAAGATGACTTCTCTCCAGATTTTTGTGATGACTTATTCCTTACCTTTCTAAAAAATAGCGTTATTACCTATTGAAAAGTGAAGTGAAAGTGAAAGTGTTAGCTGCTCAGTCGTGTGCCACTCTGACCCCATGGGCTGTAGCCTGCCAGGCTCCTCTGTCCATGGGATTCTCCAGACAAGAATACTGGAGTGGGTAGCCACATCCTAGTCCATCAAGGTCCTGAGCAGGTTCTAGAACCTGGCTTTGACTGAAAAGTGAAAATGTTAGCTGCTCAGTCGTGTCTGACTCTGTGGACCCATGGACTGTAGCCCGCCAGGCTCCTCTGTCCGGGGGATTCTCCAGGCAAGAACACTGGAGTGGGTTGCCATTTCCTTCTCCAGGGGATCTTCTCGACCCAGGGATTGAACCTGGGTCTCCTGCACTGCAGGCAGATTCTTTACTGTCTGAGCCACCAGGGAAGCCCTATTATTGCCCATTATGCTTTCCTAAATAACATAGTTTAATTTTGCCTGTTTTGAATGGTATGCATGTCATGTTTTTATTTATTACTTTTTCCTTTAGCTTATTATGCTAATAAGATTCACATGTTGATACATGCATGCAGCTAAAATTCATTCATTTTCAATAGGTCAGACTGTCCCCGTGTGTGTATATGCCACCATTTATTTATCGTTTCTGCTGTTAATGGACATTTGGGCTGTTTCTAGCTTTTAGTTTTTATAGACATTGCTGCTAGGAAATTTCATGTGTGACTTCCCATACTTGTGTGCTAGAAGCTGTCTGGGGAAAGTACTTGGGAATAAAAGTTCTGGGTTGCAGGCTACATACAGCCCCAAATGTTCAAGAAAATGCCTCCCTAATGACTGTATTAATCTACGTGACCACCAGCTCTCATATTTTCACGTACATGTCTGATTCAGACTTGTCTTTTTCTCATTTTTATTTTATTGAAGTATAGTTGATTTACAGTGTTTCAAGTATATAGCAAAGTGATATATATAATAGTGATATATATTCTTTTCTAGATTCTTTTCTATTGTAGATTATTATAAGACAATGAATTAATGAATATCATCCCCTGGACTATACAGTAGGTCCTTGCTGTTTGTTTATTTTATATATAGTAGTGTGTATCTGTTAATCCAAAATTCCAAATATATCGCTCTCCTTTTGCCTTTTGGTACCCATAAGTTTGTTTTCCGGGTCTGTGAGTCTATCTCTGCTTTGTAAATAAGCTCATTTGTATCATTTTTTTAGTTCCATGTATAAGGGATATCATATGATGTTTGTTTATCTCTGACTTCACTCGCTTAATGTGATCATCTTTGTCCATCCATGTAGCTGCAAATGGCATTGTTTCATCCTGTTTGTGGCTGGGAAATATTCCACGGTACCTCCTCTTCTTTATCCATTCATCTGTAGATGAACATTTAGGGTGTTTCCATGTCTTGACTACTGTGAATAGTGCTGCTAGATGCATGGGAATGCATGTATCTTTTTAAATTATAGTTTTGTCTGGATATATGCCCAGGATTGGGACTGCTGGATCACAGAGCAACTCTGTTTTTAGTTTTTAAAGGAACCTCCATGCTGTTTTCCATAGTGGCTGCACCAATTCACATTCCCACCAACAGTGTAGGAGGGTACCCCTTTTCCCACACCCTCTCCGGCGTTTGTTGTTTATAGACTTTTTGATGATGGCCATTCTGACTGGTGTGAACTTCTCTAATAATTAGTGATGTTGAGGATCTTTTCATAGACCACAGTCTTTACCCAAGAATAACAGAGGTGATAAGAATGACAGCTTGGCTCTGATATCTCCTCATCGCGTGGGAAAATGTACTTGAGTTGCACCAAGAAGAATTTTGGTTCCGAATCAGTGTAAGTTCTTCTTTTGAGCTCAATGGTTTAAGAGAGATGGGCTTCCAATTACATCCTCAGCACACAGAGCTCAGGAAAGGCCAAGATCAGCGGGCCATTGCTGCTTGGTTCCTTAGCCCTGGGTTTATAGTGCCTGCTTGTCCAGTACTGATGACTTTATATTTCAAATGCAGTCTTCAAAGAAAGAAATTTCAAAGCAAGACATAATTTACTAAATTGTAGCAATGTCACTGTTTGATGAGACTTACTAAATTGTTTTGAAATGAACTGGCCTTGAGAGAGTATTGTGGGCTACAAAGCATTGTGTAGGCTTGGGCTCTGGTCTGAGCTTCAATTTTATCCTGCCCAGCCACTTTGTAGCTATGAAACTCCAAGCAAGTTATCTGATCTCCCTAACCTCAGTTGCCTTGCCTGTACAATGGCTAGAGTAATACGACCTCCTGCATGTGTGTCTGTGGGGAGGGGGGTTGAGAAGATGAGATAATTCATGTCAAAGTGCTAAGCTCAACCCTGGCACTCAGTGCTCAGCAGTGTTGCACATATTATTAGAATCTGTATTCCTGATGAAATATTTCTGTAATGGTTTCTTGGATAATTTAAACATGAATTTGCCTGGGGAGATGGGGCAGGACTTAACCTCTTCAGGGGCCCCCCTCTCCCAGCCTCCAGCCTTGGTAATTTTCAGCAGCAAACATTTAAAATAAGCTCTGGTTTTACTCTTCATCAAACCCAAAGTGACAGCAAAAACAGACATTTCTTTCAGAAAAGAAATTAATCTCCTAAACAGGGTGATTTCCCCCCTTTTCTTTAAATACTTCTAAACTCAGGAGGGAGAAGCGCAGCACACATTATCCATCAGAATGAAGCATCATCCAGCCCTGCTGAGTTTCATTGACTTTAAGATTGCCCTCTGAGCTATAGGCTTTTTTTTTTTCCTTTCCCAGAGCACAGTTAGCAGGGATATTTTTCTTTAAATGGCCCCATTTCATTTGCATTTTTAAGCTTTCACTGCAGAGAGTAGAAGCCTTGTAAATGATTCCAAGAAGGCGTCTGTGATTTCACCCAACTCTGAGCTGCCTGCCTGAAGCTTCTGAAATTGAGTGTCAGTTTCCCCCGGAGTAGAAAGATATTACTTCATATTTGTGCGCACGGCTCGCTGCTCTGCTCTTGGTTTGATGGTCTCATTTAGCCGCAGGCATTCTCCAGCAATGATCCATTCTCCCCAATAAAATTAAATATCACCTTTCTCTCCCCCCCAGCCCACTCCCCCCGCCCCCTTTTTTTAATAAGACAGTTTCTTGTTTAGACTGAGGCAAGACAAGGTGAGAAACTGTGAGTTCTTCTCTGATTTCTTTTATTGCTCTTTTTGGATAAGGAGAGAAGAGCAAAAAGGTAAAGAGGATGAAAATCTACCATTGGAAATCTAAATGGAAAGCTGTATCGAGATCACAGATCAATCTGAGTTTGTTTAAGATTCTATAGCAAGGCCTGGGGAGAGAAAGGCAAGGCATAGAGAGAGTTTAAGGATGCATTACAATGTTGCAGGGCAAGGCATTCTCCCATCCAAGTACTAACCAGGCCTGACCCTGCGCAGCTTCTGAGATCAGACAAGATGGCACGTGTTCAGAGCAGTATGGCCATTTTCTCCACACTGATTCTTGAGAAGTGAAGTGTTCATCACCCAGTTATGTCCGACTCTTTGCGACATTATGGACTGTAGCCTGCCAGGCTCCTCTGTCCATGGAATTCTCCAGGCAAGAATACCAGAGTGGGTAGCCATTCCCTTCTCCAGGGGATCTTTCCCTACCCAGGGATTGAGCCTAGGTCTCCTGCATTGTAGACAGATTCTTTACTGTCTGAGCCACCAGGGAATACTCCAATAAGCCTGAAGTTAGGGGCCAAAGTCTGCAGTGAAGCTTATGGGATGTTGTGGTCATGGGGTCCTGACATCTCCCAAGCCATTTCAGGAGGGCGCTGGGTGGAATCCAGAAAGGGATGGGCATGCAGCTCTTTGTAAGATGAGCAACCATCAGGGAAAGAGGTTTTGCAGCTTATAAAGGGAAGGGAGGCTTTGTGAATCCGTCTTTATTGGCAGAAGGTGTAAGCCACACTACCTCGATTGCTAGGATCCTTGAACAAAACAAACTGAAACTAATACGTTTTCTCAAATCTGGTTTAATAGTCAGTCTTCATACCAATAAGCTGTGAGCCTGAAATTTACAAGTGGAAGTCTTTAGAACCCAGAACACAATCTACTTGAAAATGGTCCTTTAATCGTGGAGTGGTCAAGTTTCTTCTGCTTGGCTGAAGAAATGTGTTGCTGAGAGTTTCACTGGGAAGGGGCTAGGAGTCCATGTTGGGAGGGAGGAAGATGTAGAAAAGTGTTTGTTACTTTGTCCTGGTTTTTGACCCACGCTCTGGAGAAATTTTGAGTTAGAGCTGGCATGTTTGGGCATCTTCCCTGTGTGTTTCTCCGTCCCCTATTTGTCAGGGCCTTGTGCTGCCCACATGGTAGCAATACACAGTGTTGTCAGGGACCATAGGGAGAAGGCAATGGCAGCCCACTCCAGTACTCTTGCTTGGAAAATCCCATGGACGGAAGAGCCTGGTAGGCTGCAGTCCATGGGGTCGTGACGAGTCGGACACGACTGAGCGACTTCACTTTCACTTTTCACTTTCATGCACTGGAGAAAAAATGGCAACCTACTCCAGTGTTCTTGCCTGGAGAATCCCAGGGATGGGGGAGCCTGGTGGGCTGCCGTCTATGGGGTTGCAGAGTCGGACACAACTGAAGCGACTTAGCAACAGCAGCAGCAGGGACCGTACGAAGAGGATTCTTGCTTTGGATAGTGGGTGTGTCAGCCAACTGAGGCTCTGCCCACTCAGATTCTGTGATCCCTGGACAAACTGGGGGAACATGGGGATTAGAAATTCACTTTGATTCATCTCCTGGTGATTGGATACCGGGCTTAGTCTTTACTCTTGTGTGTTCCTGATCGGTCCTGGTGAGATCTCTGCCAGGGTGACTTGAGGGCCCAGGTCAGGGGCTTCGCCCTGTCCACCAGGATGGTACATCCTGCTTCCATCAAGGAGGACGAAGAAACTTCACTTTCAGAACCATCCGAGGCCTAGGCATCTTTATATTTGTCTGGCCTGCAGGGTTGTATTCTTTGTGATAAAACTTGAATTGTTAGTAAAGCACTTTTTCTGCATTCTATGGGTTATTCTGAATAATTGAACCTGAGGGTGCCATGGGAACCATTGGCAGTGGGAACCCAGTTGGTCAGAAATGCAGGCAGCCTGGGGACCCCTGAACTTATGGCTGTTGTCTGAATTGAGGGCAGCCTTGTTGGAGACTGTGCCCTCAGCTCATGAAGTCTGAGTTAACTCTGGGTAGTGGGTATCAGAATTGCACTGCAATATCGCACCTCCCTGGGAGGAAGTGTGTGACTTGTTGGGGGAGCACACCCTGGCCAGGCACCACAATCACCACTGGCATGAGCTGTTTTATGACAGGAGGTCCTGGTGAGGAACACGGAACGAATAAGTCACCACCCACCGGAAGAGTTCGGGAAAGGTCAAAAGGAGACACCACTTGTCTGACCCCCTCCCAGAATCCTCCTCGCTGGCAGCCATCTTGGCTAAACAAGGCCTGCACCACCAGGAAGGACTCTGAGTCAGAAGGACGGGCTAAAGACAACCTGGAAACTAATCCCATCACCATAAAACCCGAGACTGCGAGCCACGTGGCGGAGCGGTTCTCCTGGTTTCCCTCACCCTCCTGCTCTCCTCCTGGGCACCCTTTCCAATAAAATCTCTTGTTTTGGCAGCACATGTGTCTCCTCAGACAATTCATTCTGAGTGTTAGACAAAAGCCCAGTTTCAGGCTCTGAAAGAGGTCCCCTTTCCTGCAACAGACTCAGTGAGGGGCTGAGTGCCCTATGTCTAAAAGAGACATGGTTATAGAACATAGAGGCATAGGAAGGACTATATAGTCAGAGGCAATTGGAGACAGAACTGGCTTTATTTAGAAACAGTGTCTCTAGATTTTTTGGTAGGATAGCAATAAAGAGATTTTTTTTTAAAAGACAGAAAGATTGTTCCCTTTAAGTCTGGTCATACTTTGCTTTAACAGCCTTTATGCTTCTGAGTTCTCGGATCTGTCCCTCAAAAATTTGCGAATGCTATATATTTCCAGGTTAAAAAATATGACTTTTTCTTTTGTCCCCTGGAAAAGGCAGAGAGCAGCCCTTGGGGATAATAATGATGCATTTATGCTGTGCTCTCTTACAGTTAAAATTGTGTCAGCCATCTTGACCCCTGATGGGATTTATGGTGGCTCAGATCTCTGTTGGAGAAATGAGTTTTGGGCAGTAGACAGGAGGAAAAAGGTCTCAGGGTTGGAGCATATTATTTTACTGGAAAAATGGGGAGAAAATTCACTTGAGCCTTTTTTCCTTTGTGGCTGTAAAATCTGACCATTCATAGGCTATCATCCTGGTGCGCACTCTGATCTACCAGGCTCCCTTGCCTGGGCGCTTCTATTCTTTTTTTTTTTTTTAAATATAATTGCTTTACAATGTTGTGTTAGTTTCTGCTATACGACAAAGTGAACCAGCTATATGTATACATACATCCCCTCCCTCTTGAATCTCCCTCCCACTTCCCCATCCCATCCCTTTAAGTCATCACAGAGCACTGAGCTAAGCTCCCCGGGCCATTTACAGCAGCTTCCCACTGGCTATCTATTTGACATGTGGTCGTATATACGGGGGCTTCCATTCTTATAATAATATGAGCTCCCGTGATGTGTTGTTCTCCTACAATGTGACTAGTCACAGGGTCAGCTCCTTAGAGACCCTCACTCTGTCCCTCCCTCCTGCCTTTGCAAGTCACGAGTGTCTCCATTTTATAGATGAAGAAAACACAGCTTACTGTTGAGACTGAATCACTCGACAACAACTGCTTGAAATACCACGGGGACCGGAGCCCAGGCCTACACAACACGGCTGCAGAGTGACTCTGAAAGGTGGAGCTCATCCTGAGCCTGAAGCTGGAGAGAAAAAGGGAGACTAAAACTGATTAAAGATGGCAGGAAACCGCAGCCAAATCAGAGAGACTGTGATGTTCTGACCGAGGTGCTGATTTGGGGACAGGGTTGGTAGGATGAAGATTTTAGTTGTTAAGGCTAAAAAGATCACCATGGAGGGTCCTTACAGCAGCTTAATTTAGAGGAAGCTTGCCTCTCTTTTTTGAGCCTTCTAGTGATCATTGCATAAACTTGAATTTGAATTTTCTTGTCTTTCCTTTGTAACCAAGGTAAATTCCACCAAGACTACCCCATGGAGATGGAAGACAATGATGTTTTTAGAAATTCCAGATCAAGAGACAAGAAAGTAACATTTATTGACATTTACTACACTCAGAGAACTTCATATGCTTAAAAAAACATTTTGATTCTTTCGAAGATCAAGATATAGCATCTCTGTGTTCAGCTTCCCTAAAGTCTTATGGCTTTAAAGAGTGAATCCACGAGTCAGCCTGACCCTAAGGAAATATCTGTCGCCCGCCTCACTGCTAAGTCACTTCAGTCGTGTCGGACTCTGTGTGACGGCAGCCCACCAGGCTCCCCCATCCCTGGGATTCTCCAGGCAAGAACACTGGAGTGTGTTGCCATTTCCTTCTCCAATGCATGAAAGTGAAAAGTGAAAATGAAGTCGCTCAGTTGTGTCCGACCCTCAGCGACCCCATGGACTGCAGCCTTCCAGGCTCCTCCGTCCATGGGATTTTCCAGGCAAGAGTACTGGAGTGGGGTGCCATTGCCTTCTCCGGTCGCCCATCTCAAGGTTCCCCTTTTTCACTTCCTGGATAGTGATCAGATTATGTCAATGGCACTTTGAGATTTTGCAAGTGTCTTCTGCTGTTCTGTTCTCAGTAATCAAAAAGTCCCAGCTTCACAAGGCAGGGACCCAAGTCTCCATGTGATCGAGGAAACCTAAGTGATGTCGTGGTGTTTAGAGACTAACCAGAGGCCATGAAACTCCTGAGAGATAGAAGGAGGACACAGGTCATTCTATCCCAACAACTTTTAAGTGAACCTCCTCTTTCAATTAAAGATTAAAAAAAAAAAAAGAACTCGAAAGCTTACCGAAGCCAATTGCTAGACACTTTTTATTCACTTATTACAACAACTGTTCAAGTCAAGCATGGTTGTCCTTATTTTACAGCTGAGAACGGAGGCTCGGAGAGGTTACCTAGGTGCTGCCAGAGTCACAAAGCACGTGGTGAGTCTGCTCTTTTCATCCCAGCACACTGTCCCACATGGCTAACATTTTCTAGAGGATCTTTCAGTTGAACATGTTAAAAAAAAAAAGGTCTTCAAGTCTAACTCATGTGAAAATAGAAAAAACCCGAACCTTCTCTTAGCCCCGGATACTGTTCCCTGCCTGCCCCTTCCCAATCCAGCCTCGTCAGAGAGGCTGGATAGACAACGGCCCCTCCTTGGTTTCTGGACCACTCATCTTGTTTTCTCCTCTCTCTCTCTCCGACTGTGTCCTCTTTGTTGGCCTTTAAGTGTCTGTGTTTCTCCAGAGCTCTGTCCTCAGCCTTCTGCTTGTTCTTCTTTATCCAGCCAGTGGTTGTTACAAGCTTATCAGGTGTCATGTCCTGTGCTAGGAGCTGGGGATCAGTGACAAGGGAGCCGTGACCAAAGGGTCTGAAACGTGAGCATTTCATCTTCCTCACTGCCCATCCAGCCCCTTCCCTACCTCCAGCCCTGTTCTGCACCACTCTTGCAATCCCCATATTTCAATGAGCTCTCTCTTGCCTCGGGACTTCTGCAGGGGTGGTTTCCTCAGCTAGCCATGTCCTCTACATCTGTCCCTGTGTTTGCTTAGCTCTTTCGCATCTGTCAGGGTATGGGTCAGGTGTCACCTCCTCTAAGAAGGTGTCTGTAACTCACCAGAGTGGTTCAGGAGCTACCTCTGTGCTCAGGTTCATCACAGAAACCACACACAGAAGAACTGCACCCGTCACACTCTTCTGTCCAGTCCCTGATGGTAGCAGCCAGCTCTTTGGCTCCCTCGTGTCCTCAGCACCAAACACAGTCCTTAGCATGTAGCTCTTTGTAGAGTGAGTCCCGTTTGCCACGATCGGTCCTTGGTCCTTTTCAGCATGGATTCTTGTCTCTCTTCTACAAGCATGGTTCCTATTAGCTTCTGTTTATTCACCTTGACTGCACATGAAATTCACTTGTGGGTAGGAAATAAAAAGGCAGTCTATTTCAATTGAATTAGACTATCTAGTGGTGAGACCCAGATACCAACATTGTTTAAAAACTCCCCAGGTACTTCTGGGGCTCCCCAGGTGGTGCTAGTGATAAAGAACCTGCCTGCCAATGCAAGAGACTTAAGAGACTCAGGTGCGATCCTTGCATAGATGCCCTGTAGGAGGAAATGGCAACCCACTTTCAGTATTCTTGCCTGGAGAATCCCATAGACAGAGGAGCCTGGTGGGCTACAGTCCATAGGGTCACAAAAGTCAGACACCACTGAAAGGACTTAGCACACACATGCACATGTTTCTGATGAAAGGAAGTAATCATGAGTCAACTGTCTTGGTCTCAGCACTGAGAACAATGCTTGCATAGGGAGCATTCAGTTTCTAGACTGATTTCTAGATTTTTAGAATAACTGAGTGGAAGCCTAAAAGCCTGGTGTTTGCATATTCAAATTTAAGCCAGCCATATGCTGTCTCCAAGCACCTTCACACAGAATGCCAATTCTCCCAGAAATTTTGCTTCTGAAGGATTTGCTTCTCAAGAGGTATTATTTAGTATTTAGTCCCTTTTTTTAACAAAAGGAATGAAGTTTTCAAAGCCTAAATCAACTGCTATTTGTGTAACCTAGTGATGCACAGGTTTTGTTTAAATCTCCAGAAAAACAGTAGTCAACTAAGTGAGATTTGGGTGAGAAAGGAGTAGATGGAGATTGCTGGCTTTCATTACCTAAGGATTTAGGAGGTTTGTCATGGTTTCTGGTAAATGCTGGCAAAAGTTTGTTTTGCCCTAGGCCCTGGGAAAGCACTGACCTGCTTCCTATTTGATGTTACTGACTTTTCTTTGGCAAGGGAATAAGGCCTAGCTGAGTCTGTAGGGGTTGGAGCAGGGCAAGAATAGGGTGGGTGGAGTGGGGGGGCCAGCACTGGCAGCACCTAGCTCTCTTTGCTCTGTTTCCTCAGGTCTTATCTGCACCTAGAAGCTCTTTGAAAGCAGTTTGAAGTCTCAGTGATTTCTCTTGTGTTCCAAGGGCAGGTAGGTGGGGGCTCTCCCCCCATTTTCCATTGTCATCCCACCCCAAGTTCATGGCACAGATTTCTGATATCAGGGAGCTTAGTCATTGTCACTGACTGGCTGTAACAGTTCCCACAGGTACCAGGCCCTCTGTAGGGGAAGTTCATGACCACAAACGTGGTGAAGGTTCACAGAAACACTATGAGGGAGGTGATATTAACCCCATTTTATAGACAGCAACACTGAGGCTCAGAGAAGTTCAATGACAGGGATCAGCTACTGAGTGGCTTGTACTGCCTTCTCATCCCAATCTCCTGACTTCCCATCTAGTGTTCATTCCACTACCAGGAGGGTGACCTACTTGGGCTGGGGCAGGGCAGCAGGGTACAGACTGGCCAGGAGGTAGTTCTTGAAATGGACCGATGGGGTGTGGTGGGGCAGCACTGGAGCTGAGATGCTGAGGGTTTGGGTGTCTCTAGACAGGCTGAAGAGGTGGAAAATCTTGGAGCTGACTCTCCTGGCAAAGAACTGAGAGCAGGCTGCCTGGGCTCCACGGCAGCCTCCTTTCAGTCCTGGAAATTTGGCAGAGAAGTCCAAGGCTTCTTCCCTCTGTTTGGAGTTTGGGGAGACCTTGGTAAACAACCCTATAAAACCTACCTGATCTTGTCATTATATCCCATAAAAGGTTAAGGAACTGTTGGAGGGTGGGAAGAGAGAAATCAAGCGACTTCATGGCATGGCTGGCTTGTTCACTGCCGGCATCTTATTCATCGGTGCTGTGTTTTCCATTTGTCAAGCTATAACCATAGCAGCTTTTATGAGTAAGCATTTTTTTTTAATGAACTTGTTCCAAATGTGTATTTCGTTCTTGGAACTCTCTATGCTCTGAGGCAGCTTTATAATTATTGCCTCTGGTGGAATAGCCAGACTCGATCTGACTTTTATATAAGCAGTTTCACTTGGTCGCCTCTTCTCTTTGCTTCAAGTAAGGAAGATGAAGGGGTGGAAAATATAATAATCATAGCTTTTCTTTAAAAAAAGAGTGCATATTATATGGTAGGTATTGTTCTAGATGTTCTAGATTTGTTTTTTAAATTTTATCCTAACATTACTTGGGTCTAAGGTATTTATAGCCCCCATTTTACAGATGAGGAAACTGTGGCTCAGAGACATTGAACAAAGTGTTTAAAGTCACTCAAGTAGTAAGTGGTAGAGACAAGACCTGAACGCATATCTGTCTGACCACACAGTTGGTGGTCTGGACCCTGCTGCTGTGTGGGGTGGGCTGCTTATGCCAGTGTGGAGCTGGCCGCAGGAGAAGGACCTTAGGACCCCTGATGCTGTGGAGTCATTAGTCATGTTGGTCCACGTAAGACATGTTGCAACTCAGTGCCAATGACTCTGCAATTATGGATAATTTTCTGGTCTTTTGCTTTTATAAAGGAAACTAGAAGAATTTTGAGAGCTCCCCAAACTTGTTACAGCCCACAGTAAAGCTACCTTCTGCTTGGCATGTGGCTGCACCACTTACCCACAAGCTCAAAATATGTTCATATCGTACACTGGCCTCTATCTTGCAACATGGGCTGTTAGATACCATCTTATTCAAAAGCCTGATCCTCCCAGCCAGGCTGAGGCTGTTGGGGGTTCCCTGCTTCTCCATGCTGTGTGCTGCTCCAAGCGGGCAAGGACATAGTGGTCTTCACTGTCTCCATCTGCTCTTGAGCGATCTTGGCCATGTAAGACCAACTCTGGCTTTAGCTGCGGCTCAGATTTCTGCCCCTCTTCATTCTTACTCTGGAACTTTGGATCAGTCATTTAACCTCTCTGAGCCTCTCTTTCCTCATCAGTAAAATGGGGATCATAATAAGAGTGTCTACCTTATAGATTTGTTGTGAGGATTAAATGAAATGATGCATGTAAAATGATGGGCTCCATAAATTTGGGCACTAAATTCTCTCAGCTCCTATCTAAATGCTGCAGTTAAGGATTGGGAGCCACTAGCAAACCGCCCTTTGATATCCTGCCTTATTTCAACAAACGTGTACAGAGTACCAGGAATAAAGCTGTCTCTAGGGCCCTGTTTCTTTTTTAACTTTTTATTGGAGTACAGTAGATTAACAATGTTGTGTTAATTTCAAGTGTACAACACAGTGACTCAGTTATACATATGCATGTATCTATTCTTTTTCAAATTCTCTTCCCAATTACGTCCTTACGGAGTACTGAGCAGAGTTCCCTGTGCTGTATAGTAGATCCTTGTTGGTTATCTATTTTAAATATAGCAGTATGTACATGTTAATTCCAAGCTCCCTAACTATCCCTGCTCCCCACCCTACTAGGACACTGCTTCTTATTGCAGTTTCACTCTATGGGGTGAAAATGAACAATGAGCAGAGTTTGCTTTGGAAAGAGCCCTTCCATCTCCCATTTATCATCTCTGCCCCCTTGTTGCAAAGGCTGCCTTTTTGCACACCTAGTCCCCTCTCACTGACCCTGGGCTCCCCAAAGCTCCTTACGGGAACACCCAGGCTCCAGCGTCCTCTTGATTAAGACAGAATCAGATCTTTTACAGAGCAGGGGAAATTTGCTTGGTTTGACCCAGGAATGGATTTGTTTCTCTCCAATTAGTTGGAAAATCGAACTTGATCTCTGAAGAGGACAGGTTTACAACGTGAGCTGATACATGACTGCCCTTGCTTTGTTGTAATGAAAGATGAAATCGCTCCAGTGGGGGCTTGGGTGGACATCAGGCTGGGTTTCTAATGACGGTTCCCTCTGATTTTCAGTGCCCGAGTGAAGCCGGCCGGGATGATCAAAGAGCCCTTCATAGTAGATAAAAGATAATCTGAGGAGCCGGAGAGGAAGAAGGTTGGAGGGTTTCTTTTTTCCTTTGTTTTCCGATCCACCCGCTCTCAGGGGGACTGGATGCTGCTCCTCTAGGTGGGGGAAAGAGGCCCATTTTCCAGATGTCTGTGTAGACTGCGCGCCCTCAGGATGGCCGCCAGCCTGGCCTGCACGGGTGTAAAGGCTGTTTCCCTCCACCAGGCTCCCTCCCTCCACTGGGCTCCTGAACCGTGCTTTCTCTGCCGCTCTCCAGCCGTTGTTTCTCGGCTCCGGCTCCGGCTGTCACGCTCTCCTTGGCTCCGTGGTTGGCTCTGTCTCCTGCCGTCCATCCTGCTAGCCTCCTGCTTCGCTCCCTCTCCCTTTGTCTTCCCTCCTCGTCCTCTTTGCCACTGCACCGCATTCTCCGCTTTCTTTGCCTCCTTTCCTTTCATGCTCTCATTTCTGATGCTCCTCTTTACCTTTCTCTCTCTCTCTCTGATTCTGATTCATAACATCTTGAAAGAGCGTTTGATAACGCTTGCTTGACCCTGCCTGCCATCGGGTGAGTGATTCTCCTCAGGCAGCTTTTGATGTGGTCTGTGTGAGATTGATGAAAGCTGCTCAATTTGCTCTTCAAAGCTCTGTTTATGGAAAGCCCAGATGCATCTCCTCGGGATGTCACTCTTTCGCTTTCCAGAAACAAGGCCAAAGGATCGGAGGAACCCAAGCTACTTCCCATGTGATCATCATCCTCACAGAAGTCTTAATGCTCGCAAGAGATGGAACACATTGCATAATCCACCTTTTAATTTTTTCTTTAACTGTTGTTATTCCCATAGTCCTCATATCTGAGATTTTTACCCACAAAGAAGATTCCTCGGGCAACCTTTAATTTGAATACCACTGTCAGCCCAGAAAAGAACTTGGGTTTGGACACTGAGTACTAAAATAGAAGAAAAATGTCATCTGTTACTTCCAGAGTCTAAGGACATTAGGTAACCTGGCTAATTAGGATACAGTCAGCCTAAAATGAGAGGAGCCATAATCAAAAGAATTGTCTGCAGCTTCTGGTTCTAGAAAGAACAGTGGGTCAAGTTCTTTCTAGCACTAATCACACTGGACCCTAAAAGCATATGAGAAGATGAGGCGTATTTTTCATCTGGTTCAGGTTTTCTGAAGCACTGTTTCTGCTTTTCATCCTAAGAAGAGGATTCTTGCGCCTGCACCAGAAGGCTTACATGTTCAGCTGCTTGAGGAAAGAGGGATGGGCAAATAATCAGGAGGAGAACTTTCTAGCTCTTAGATGCTCCGATTCGGAGAATCTAATGCTTTCGATATGATAAATATAGTGTATTGAAAAGATTGCTGAGTTTTGTGGGATAATACTTGAGTTTAAACGCAGATTTGGACAATTACTTATTGATGAGATCATCAATAGATTTTTAATTTTTTTCCAGTTTTTAAAAACAGCTTTACTGAGGAATAACTTACATACCATGAAGGTCAGCCGTTGTAAGTGTGTGGCTCAGTGAGTTTTATTAAATGCACAGACTTGTGCAACCACTGCCACATGCAGCTCAAGGACATGTTTTGTAAATCTTTCAACCTCTCTCCATTTTCCCCTTCATCTTATTAATAAAATTGAACTCCTGTGGTGGGTTGATTACAAAAATGACCACAATCCTAATCCTTCCACCCATTGCAACATGACTTTGTTGCTCCTTCCATTGAGAGGTGGGATTGATTTCCCCAGCCCTTGAATCTGGGGCTGGTCTTGTGACTTACTTTGACCAATAAAGTGTGGTCACCGTGAAGGTGCAATTGTTCTAAGCTGAAACCTCAAAGGACCTTGCATGCTTCTGCCTGCTCTTCTGGAACTCTGCTGTCTCCACTCTGAGGATAAGATTGGGCTGGCTTGCTAGAAAATGAAGAGTCATGTGGGGAGAGGTCCCAATCATCCTTGCCACCCCAAATGAAGCCGTCTTAGGTCAGCCTCCCCAGCTGCCCTCCAGCTGGCAAGCTTCCATCAACATGCTTCACCAAGTCTGACCCAACACAGCCTGGATCAGCAAAACTTGTGAGACACCCTGGAGACCGACAAGATATAGCAGAAGGGGCCGGTGTGAAGCTACTGAGTTTTAGGGTGTATGATGTGCGTGTGGGCTAAGGCGTTTCAGTCTGTCCATCTCTTTGCGACCCTGTGGACTATAGCCCACCAGGCTCCTCTGTCCACAGGATTGTAGCCCACCAGGCTCCCTGTCCATAAGATTGTAGCCCACCAAGCTCCTCTATCCATAGGATTGTAGCCCACCAGTTTCCTCTGTCCATAGGATTCTCCAGGCAAGAATACTGGGGTGGGTTGCCATGCCTTTCACCAGGGAATCTTCCTGACCCAGGAACTGAACCTAAGTCTCCTGCCTGGGAGGTAGATTCTTTATCATTGAGCCACCAGGGACAGAGCTCCTGAAACCCTTGAAATTTCTCAAGTGTGGACAGCTCCAAGGGAGTCTTTTGTTGTGTTAATGAAGTGACCTTTGGGAACCACCTAAGGATGGGAGCTGGTTGACAGTAAACCAGGCAGGTGTTTAAAAGGTTGGAACTTCCAGTCCCACTCCACTGACCTCTGGGGAGGAAAGAAGGGCTGGAGGCTGAATCAGTCATGACCAATGGCCATTGCTTAATCAACTATGCCTATGTAATGAAGCCTCCATAAAAACCCAAAAGGACCGGGTTCAGCAAACTTCCGGCTGGTGAACACTTAGATATGTGGGGAGAGTGGCGTACCTAGAGAAGGCATGGAAGCACCGTGCCCTTTCCTCACACCTTGCCCTTGGCATCTCTTCCATCTGACTGTGCTTGAGTTATATCCTTTTATAATAAACCGGTGATCTAGTAGGTAAAATGTTTCTCTGAGTTCTTTGAGCAGCTCTAGAAAATTCATTGAACCCAAGTAGGGGATTGTGGGAACCCCTGATTTATAGCCAAGCAGTCAGAAGCCCAGGTAACAACCTGGGCTTGTGATTGACGTGGGGACAGCTGTGTGGGGCTGAGCCCTCAATTTGTGAATCTGATACTGTCTCCAGGTAGAGAGTGACAGGAGTGAGCTGAATTGTAGGACCACCAGCTGGTGTTGCAGAATTGCTTGGTTGGTTTGGGAAATCCCTCTGCACACTGAAACAGGAGTCAGAATTGTTAGATTGGTTTGTAAAACACGATGACTGTGGCAAGAAATCACTGATGGATGGTCACGAAAATCAATTTTTCAAAAGCTGTGAAAACATCTAGCCCTCTGCCTATTACATAGTAACTTCTCACTAAATTAAAAACATTTATAGAGGCCCTTGTATGTGAAAAGCAGTTTGAGGTTATGAGAGATATAGAATTCAAAAGAGACAATGATATAAACTCTTCGGGAGTCAGTTTCAGTGGGGAAAACAGATGCTTACCCAAACAGTTATAGTATAGGATAGCCTGTCCCTTTATTGTAACATTTATGTCTAAGTGGTTCCTCCATTGACTGCAAATAACCATGTTGTTCTTTTCTTGGCATTTCACTTTGTTCAAAAATGTGTTCAAGGGATATAATGTGTTGAAAAATCCCCAATCAGCACATTGATCAAAATTAAGTTTGTCCAGGAGAGTGTCTGCGTTTACAGGAAATGGCCCATATGGAAGCTTGGCTGCGTAAAATGCCTCATGTAGCTAAGGAGACAGAAAAGCAGGCATCAAATCAGAAGGAAAGGTGGGAGGAGGATGGAAAGGGAGAGAGCGGTGGGGAGGAAAGTCTTAATTTTGAAAGTAACCAGGAGCTTTCATTCTGAGGATGCCTAACGAGTAGAACTCTGCCTTCGCTGACTGCTTTTGCTTGCCTCCAAAATATTCTAGAGGTTTGGGAGGCTGGGATTGGGGCAGGGAGGAGAAGGGGCAAGACTGGTTCTTGCAGACAGGCTCTTTGGAATCCAGGATTCTTGTGGTTGGTGGGGCTCGAGCAGATTCTCTGACTCCATCCTCTCCAGGGAGCAGGCCGTCTAGGTAGTCTGACTGCAAGAAGAGCACTGTACAGACAGCCCTGGCTTGGGAGCCAGGGGCCGTGGTTCTAGCTCTAAGTCTGACACTGAAGAACCCTTGCTGTGTGGTCCTCGAAAGTTCCTTTCCCTTCCTGGGGGTTGACCTAAGTGGTTTCTAAGGTCTCTTCTAGCTCAAAGGGTCTATGACTTCAGGTCCAATTGAGCCACTAAGTTGAAGGAGGAGATTGAAATCAGAGCGAACCAAGACAGATGGAAAGGCCTTCTGACAACATGCATGGACCTCTGGAAAGTGGAGCTGTTCAGAGAACCAAAGCAGAGGTGAGTCCTTCAGATCTGGGGACTCTCATCTGCATGGACTCTAGCGAGTTCTGACCAGCCTGTCCTCAAGGGCTCCAGAGGTTTAGGGTGCTTCCCAACCTGGGGCCTGACCACTGGGTGCTTCCCAGCCTGAGGTCTGACCGCTGGGTGAGCTCCCAGACTCTGGCTTGGGTCCATTCAGTGCCTGCTTCTCTTTCCTCCTAGAGCATGGGTGTCACAGGGATTTCTTAAAATGTACACGCGCTCTACTAAGCGGCTGTATAAACAAGGATAAATATTCCTAGCAGTCTGGTAAGAGGGGTAGTGGTGAGGTGTTCCTTTGTCTGAGCAGTGGAACTAGAGGAAACCCAAAGTGTGAAGAGCTCTTTGCCACAGGTAACTCCCAGAAGCTGGGATGAAATGGACACTCTCAGTGCTGGTTAGGGTCTCTTTTAGGATGATGACTATCAACTGTCTCAGGGATAACTGGGCAACTTCTGGGATGCCTTTGGGCAGACCCAGTCCTTGTCACCTCCTCCTAAAGCACCCCTGGGAGGTGGGAAGGGAAAGAAGCTGCAGAAGCCGCCCCACCCCCACCCCCCGAGACCTGCATCACCAGGAAGTGATCTCTCGCTCGCAGTGAAGAGCTGATTCTGACTTGAAGCTTCCGCATTGGGTTCACAGCAGCACTGACGTCCCACTGTGAAGTCACTTGTCTTCCCACCATGGGTGGCCTCTCAAATGCTGGAAGCTCGCTCTTACCTGAGAGGCAATAAGAGAGGGGCCATGTGATGGGAGGCTGGGGACCACCAGGTGTGAGGGCCCCAGGGCCACTGCAAGGCTGGACCACCCAAAGCTAAGCCCAGGGATCACTTAGGAAGTGTGATCACCTTCACTTCCTTTTACCTTAAAAAATAAAACAATGCAAACAGCGTCACTCAGGTCACTGTCCTTTTTGCAGAGGGTCGTTTTTGTGTTTGCTCCCTCCTCTGTCTTTTTTTCTAATACTCTTCATTCTTACCTCTAGGATCACTGAGTCACTGAAAAAGCCTTGCTATTCACTACAGATTGCCCAGACTTACTGGCATAAAAATACCATTTCATTCTGCTTGTGGATTCTGTGGGCCAGGGGTTCACAAAGGGCAGGCCAGGGATGACTTATCTCTGCTCCAGAATGTCTGGAACCTCAGTGGGGAAGACTCAAAGGCTGGGGGTGATTCAAGGGCTTTGAGATGTGATGGTTTGGAGGTTCATCCATTCATGAGACTGGCATGGGGTACTGGTGGTGGGCTGGGACCTTAGAGTGGCTGTCAGACTGGACACACACACACACACACACACAGCCACTCCACATTCTTGAGCTTCCTCCCAACATGGCAGCCCCAGGGCAGCCTTACACAGTGGCTCAGGGTTCAGAGCTCAGAGTGCAAGTATTCCAGCAAACAAGGCGAAAGTCATAAGGCTTCTCCACCTAGCTGCGGAAGTCCCAGAGCATCATTTCTGCCACATGCAATTGACTTCCAGCAAGTCAGAAGCCTACCCAGATTCAGGTGGGGAGGCTATCAACCTATTTCTCCCAGGGAAGACTGTATTTTCAGACTTAAAACCTCCACAGTAGCCTATATTTGGACATTCAATAGACCCCACCATCATGGCATCCGGTCCCATCGCTTCATGGTAAATAGGTGGAGAAACAGTGGAAACAGTGGCTGTCTTTATTTTTCTGGGCTCCAAGATTGCTGCAGATGGTGACTGCAGCCATGAAATTAAAAGACGCTTACTCCTTGGAAGGAAAATTATGACCAGCCTAGACAGCATATTCAAAAGCAGAGACATTACTTTGCCAACAAAGGTCCGTCTAGTCAAGGCTATGGTTTTTCCAGTGGTCATGTATGGATGTGAGAGTTGGACTGTGAAGAAAGCTGAGTGCCAAAGAATTGATGCTTTTGAACTGTGGTGTTGGAGAAGACTCTTGAGAGTCCCTTGGACTGCAAGGAGATCCACCCAGTCCATTCTAAAGGAGATCTGTCCTGGGTGTTATTTGGAAGGACTGATGCTTAAGCTGAAGCTCCAGTACTTTGGCCACCTCATGTGAAGAGTTGATTCATTGGAAAAGACTCTGATGCTGGGAGGGATTGGGGGCAGGAGGAGAAGGGGACAACAGAGGATGAGATGGCTGGATGGCATCACGGACTCGATGGACGTGAGTCTGAGTGAACTCCGGGAGTTGGTGATGAACAGGGAGGCCTGGCGTGCTGCGATTCATGGGGTTGCAGAGTCGGACACGACTGAGCGACTGAACTGAACTGAACTGAATCCCTCTGTCATTTTCCCTGGAAGATACTCCCTCCTCTTCACCTCTGGGATCCTAGGACACTTTGGAGGTTTCCATAGGGAAGTGACTCAAGTGCTTCTTGGTTCTCTGAACATGGCTGAATTTCAAAATGGCAGCAATTCTGTGGGAAACCCTCCTTCCTTCTGCTCTTCCCCAGTCTTTCCCTCCTCTGCTAGCTTGCCCTTGCCCTCAGGGTTCAGCTTGGGTGTCCTTTTTGTGGGTCCCTAGAAGTGGTTTGGCACCCTTTTGTGTGTCCTTGCAGGGTGAGTTGGGTGAAATGATTCACGTCCAGGTCAGTTCAGGTCTCTTCATTGGCAATACCTCCATACTAAGCCCTGGCCTCATCACCTTTCTGAATGAAGTGGTTTCTCCCCTGTGGGTGGTTTTGGGGAAAAGGCCCCCAAGAATATTCTAGAAGGCATTGGTCTCCAGGGCCTAGCATGGAGCCTGGCACTTGCTCAGTAAATGACTGTTGACCAGATTAACCCTGGCTTACATGGGCTCTAGATGACTCAGGATCTGATTCCGCCTGATTCATCAGAGGATTTGGGGGGATTTGACCAGTGGAGAGGGCTTCAAGTTCCGAAAGGGAGGTAGTGTATGTGTGTGTGTTCATGTCCGTGTGCACTTTGGGGGAACTAAGGGCACAGGGGGATGGTCCTCGCTGCACAGTATTGGGGGCCAGCCAACAGCACTTGCTGCCATGGTGATCACCGGCTTCTACTAAACTGTCCCTACTTGCTTCTCTCCATCATACGGAAACTTTTCTGGACACTTTGAACAAACCCTCCAAGTGTCAGGCTACTTGCCAAGTTTCCAGGAGGCTCAGACCACTGCTGTTTCCGCTTTTCATCCCTAACGTATGCGGATAAATCACCAGAAACTCTCTGGGTAAGCCTGACCTCACCACTGGAAGGACCTATTTATGATAGAGTTGAGGGTTTGTCAGGGGGTGGGGAGGTTTCCTAGGCTTATAGGTCTCTGTGTCAATGGAAGAGATGATAAAAGTATCTAGGCTAGTCAATCAATCCAAGTGGAGATGCTGGAATCCCAGGAGACTTTTAGAAATGAAACTATTTTTCATTTAAGGAAAAGCAAAAAAAAAAAAAAAAAAAGCTTCCTTGTAGGGAGGGAGCAAATGGGTGGGACCATATGTCCATGGAGATAGGGGCTGTGAACTGACCATGGACCTCTTCATTCCTGCTTTTTCTTTCCTTTTCATCGTTCCCTAAGGAGACCCATGGCCTATGTGCTTCAGTTCTCCATGCCTATGCGGCAGCATTGTGGTGAGCCTTTACACAGGTTACTTCCAAATCTGAACAACATCTCAGTGAGCAATGGATTGTTATCTACAATATACAAATGAAAAATTAGAGGCCTAGAGAGGTAACTTAAATAGTCCAGAACATACTGCTAATAAGTGGGTGAATCAGATAGTTTATTCATTCAGAAGACAAACTAGATTATGCATTAATCTATGGAGAGATAAAAAGAGAATAAATTGAGTGGGTTCTAGTTGATAAGAAATTTACAGTCTAGAAGAGGAAAACAGCAATTACACAGTAATATGATAGGTATAATGCTAAAGATATAACAGGGCATTGGGCTAAGCCCCAAGGGGGCATCTAATGCAGCTTGGGAGGATCAGGGAAGACTTCCTGGAGGAGGTGACATTTGAGCTGAGAGTTATGGATAAGCAGAAGTTAGAAAAAAGGTTGACGGGTGAGGCATTTCAGAAAGAGGAGGCAGCACAATCAAGTCATGGAATTAAGAAACAGCAAGGTATGTGGTACTACGAGCAGTTTGGTGTTGCCCTGGAGTTGGTCTGACTAGGGTTGACCTGAATTCAAAATGCAAATACTCGTCTCACTGTGCCTGATTTCCTGAAAGAGCTGATTTTGGAGGGTGGGCGTGTGTGCACGTTATGGGCCTGGGACCCGCAGTTTTCACTCTTTAAAAGGCCCTTATGGAATTAACAGAAGATAGGAGGCTTTTACTAGAATTTCTACCTTGTAACTTCTCAGGAAGGCTTACAGGGGATCAAGAGGGAGAGGAAGCCCGGCCAAAGAGGCCAGTTGACTAACCGAGGGAACAGTGATCCACCCCCACTGTGCTCCATGACTGACCCGCGGCATATTGGAAGAAGTAGGCCAGGGTTTACCGGGGAACAATGGCTGCGGGGTTCAATGCCGCAAAGCACGCCGTGGTGAGTCAGAGTGAAGCAGCAAGTGCACACACCAACACGTCTAGTTGGCAGCAGTGAAGACATTACCTCAGTGAGAGGCCGGGGCTGAAGATGGGTGTGGTCTAACTGTGCCACAGTTTTGCTGGGTTTTCTTTTGTTGGTGGCCTGGTGGGAGTGGGGTTGGGGCAGGGGGCTGGGGAGAGGTATGACACACGTGTCTATGTTTCCACTTACTAAATACAGGCAGCCCCCCAAATCGCCAGCACCGTTTGGCTTTCTGCTCTCTTTCCTTTCATAGGTCTTCTCATGGGGCCACTTGAGAAGATCTGTAGGTACTGCTGCCTTTGTTGGGAAATATCTTATCCTACAGCCCAGGTCTATCGCAAATAGGTGGATTTTCTGTCCTGCTGTGATGAATGCTATAGGAAGGTAACTGTGACCAGATAATTTCAGGGGCTTTTACTAGAAGTTCTTTCTCATATGGGGCCTGGAATCAGAGGTGGAGGAGCTGGAAATATGCTTTGTCCTGTCACAGGTCAGGAAACTGAATTGAAGATTAGGAAGTGACTTGCCCAAAGTAAGACTCAAATCTGACATAGAACCAGGAAAAGTCTAAACTCTTGACTGTAAACTTGGTGCTGCCCCCATGCTGGTCTTCTGCCCATTGTCACAAAGCCTGAAATACTGTTTAATTATCTTTCAAATGAGCACTGCTGTTTACCTTTTCTTTGCTAAAAAACAAAAGCCGCTTTAAGGACCATGTTTTATTTGTAGGTTCAGTGCCCACCACATGGTCTTATGCAGTAATAATGTCCCTAGAACATTTCTACCCTTGAACGCACATACAGAGGCCCCACTGGGAACTGAGATTTGATGGTACCTTTTGATTTAAATGGGACCTCATGTGTAACAGGTCTTCCTGTCCATTATCTTGCCTGGGCCCTGTTCAAATCCAGCTATATTTTCTGGGTTATTTTTGCATTCATAGTTCTTGACAAGAAAATCCTCCCATTTAATCTTTGCTTTATTTCTTTGTTTCAGGAGATTATCTAGCGTGTCTAATAGAGCAACAAGTCACGTCCCGCGGCTCCAGGCCTGCAATTCCCTAGCATACCAATCTCAACCGCAAGACTTTCCCTCCGACCTCACCCAAGTCAAGGGTGGAGGTGGGGCTGCTCTCTGCTCCCTGGGGAGGAGGGATCTATGACCAAGTGGGTAACGTTCTTTTTTGATTTCTCCAGGTTTCCCCAGAGAGGTAGCATTCCTGGATGATGGGGTACAGAGGGCTCTGAGATTAGCTTTCAATGAAGCGTTGCAAACTTAGATTTCGGGTAGAATCATCCACCCGAGAGTTGCTGGAATATTGGTGAAATATCACTTCTTGCTATTTCATTCATTCATCTGGGATAGGAAAGACATCTCTTGGGGCTGATTCAGGTCAGTGGTTCCAAACTTTTTTAGTATGGAGAGCATATTTTAATCTCAAAAGATCCATAGAACTGCAGATAAAGATACACTTTAAGAACGCGTTGGTAGAACAAATACTTAATAACAGAACCTATCACCTTTAAGGGAGTTTGAATGCTATTAATCACTGCCTTGTCTATGTGCATGCATGATAAGTCACTTCACTTGTGCCCAACTCTCTGTGACCCTATGAAGTGTAAGCTGCCAGGCTCCTCTGTCCATGGGATTTTTCAGGCAAGAATACTGGAGTGGGCTGCCATGCCCTCCCCCAGGGGATCTTCTTGACCCAGGGACTGAAGCCACTTTTCCTAGGTCTCCTGCATTGGAAGGCAGGTTCTTTACTGCTCAGTTCAGTTCAGTCACTCAGTCGTGTCCGACTCTTTGCGACCCCATGAATCGCAGCACGCCAGGCCTCCCTGTCCATCACCAACTCCCGGGGTTCACTCAGACTCACATCCATCGAGTCCGTGATGCCATCCAGCCGCCATCTATGTATGATCCCAAATCTGAGCTATTGCTTTCTTTGTTTCTGTAACTCTCTGTCTTCACCACTGGCCTGAACATGCCAAAGGCCGTGGTTGACTTGCCCCTCGTTCACTGTCTGTTGTATACTCAGCACCGAGCACAGTTCCCGACACAAAGTACGCACATTATGCATATTTGTAGAGTGAATAAATGACTACATTAGTAATATCAGGATAGTTTGACTAATAGTATGATTCATGTACAACTATAGGTACCAATTCACACAAAGATAGTGTCCCCATGGGGCCCTAGGGCTCACAGATTGGAAATCATGGATTTAAATTTCTATCCTTGGGTCCAGTATGTTCTCCATTTCCCCCTGAGGGAGCATTCAGTAGGCCACAACTATTGGTCTGTGGGTTTAGAGACACATGACAACTAAAAGTGGGAGCAGTTGACATTCCACAGGCCACATGAAAAGTCCAAGAAAAGGACAGAATGCAGAGCTTAAACAAGGCTGGGACTTCCCAACACCCACGGAAACCAGGAGGTTGATGACAGCTGCCTTCAAGAGGCAGTTTCTAACATTTGTAGGAACAAAAAGTAAGCTAATCTCTGGGAACCTCTAGGCTGTGTAGTTGTGATTTCAACCCCAAACAGGCTTGCAAAGGTACCTTGCCTGTTTCCTCTGTCAACCTATTTGTGTGGAGTGCTGATCACTGAAATGACACGCAGTAAATGCTCATTGTCCTGTAAGACACTGGCTGGGAGTAGAGATGAGTATGGAATTAAAAGAAAGAATGATTGATTTAAAAGATGGGAATGTGTCCCTGCTGCGTGCAGGGTGTGTATTAATATTTAAATGCTGATGTCTTTCTTCTTTCTCAAGACAACGGGGCTTCTTCTCTGGATTCTCCCGGTTCCTTCCTCACCAAACAAAGAAAGGGAGGTATTCCAGGTGTGAACACATCAGGGAGGTTTCCTGCTTAAGATTCAGAGATTCATAGCCCCGAGGAAATGAGTAAAAGAGAGGAGGGGAAAGAGCAAGAGAGATGAAAAATAGAATCTTCGCCACCTGCTATTTAGCGATTAGCTCCCAGATAAGGAAGGCAGCGACACATTCCAGGAGCTCAGGACTTGCCCAGACGGAACTCAGAATAAAGGAGGGCTTGGTGAAAAGTAAAGCCAGAGAGAGGGGTGGTGGTGGGGGCTACTGAAAACACCATCCATCAATTTGTCTCAAAGCCCCTCCGTGTCACGTGGCTCTTACAAATTTAAGGTCCTCACTTTCTTCTCGTTTTTTGGTTTCCCCTGCCTTACCTGCCTTGGTTTATTACGTAAGGAGTAATGTAAAGCTCTTTCATGAACAATGGGTGTGACTGGGGCAAATAACTTACCTTCTTAGATGCAAGCCTAGTGACTGCTATCTCTTGAGAGTTTCAGTAGCTTCCTCCAAAGCATAGGAAAAGAAATCAACAATCACAACCAAACCACTGCATCCCAAAACCCCTACTGCTGAGCAGGGGAAGCCCTGGTGAGTTGGTGGGTGAACAGCCTCTGTTCGTGTTCTTAGTTTCATGCAAACCTCAGTGAAAAGCAAGCTCTTATTCATTCCCTGACAGGGGAGCAGGCTGCTGCATTGTGAGGTTTTCCTTTCTCAGGAGAGAACATTGAAAATAACGTCTGCACAGCCTACCTCCCTCCATGGCACCTGTAGCCACAAACATGACCCAGGTCTGAGCAGAGGGGGCAGGATGCTCTGTACTTGTCTGCATTGTGTGGTCTCTTCCTTCGTTAGCCTTTGCCGTTCCCTTTGTTCTTATAACCGAGAGTGTCTTGTCCTTGACAACGGCCATGTGTTCAATTTTTCCAACACGGTGAGGTGAGGTCAGCACACTGGCTTTTAACCTCTGGAGCAGGTAAGAACCATCGAGCCTTGACAGACGCAAGATCAAGTTACTAATTCAGCCTGATTCTCATTTTGCTCTGCTCCCATAGAAACTAAGTGTGGAGCCATGGATAATTATGCTTTGGGAGAAAATAAATACTCTGGTGATTAAAAACTGGAAATCACTAGCTTTGAAATCTCTCCAAAAATATAGCCCCAGATGTCACGCAAGCTCCCATTCAAACATAGGCTGTAAAAATCCAACTGTAGATATCGCCTTGTAAAGTGTTCACAGATGCAAGAGCAGAAGAAATTCTCGCAGCTCAGAAAAGCAAGACTTCTGCTTTTTTCCCTTTCTTTCTCCACCCCCCCACTCCTCTGGAGGTGATGGAGGGGTTGTACATCAAACTGTTCATTTCAATATGTAATTTGCCTCAAAGAATTTCCGACTTAATTTATTTTCTCACCAACCAGAATCCAATTCAAAAAACATTTATTGAAACCCGAACAATCTACTTTCTGTTGACGAGTGCTAATAGGTGCAATGTTACTCCTTGTCAACTTATACGAGCACACACTGAGCTTGGAACTAAACAGGAAAACAGAAATTAAACTGGAGTTTGAATTTGTTTCCCTCTGAATTTTCCACCATATTTGGACATGTACAGTGCTTAATGGGAATTGTGCATTCTCATGCACAATTGTGACATTGTGGACATTTCTTTATTAAAAAAATAATTAAAAAAAAAATTGGAATGTTTACATCTTAGTGCTGAACGTATCTCTAAGGCAGAGGGGATAGAATTGTAGGGGGAAAAAATGAATGTCAAAAAGTCCCTGCAAAAGAATTTTTTGATGTTTCTTTGCTAGTTCTTGGACTAAACAAATATTTTTCCTGTGAAAAATGACAAATATAATTTTTTCCCAATAGCCCAGCCTCTCTGCTCTCTTGAGTTCCGTGGATATGTGGTTCCTCTGAGATACTTAGCAACATCATGTCAGTTTTAGCTTGAGAACTGTTAGAGTATCAGTAGGTGGGAGGAAAGAGGAGGGTATGAGTGAGTGTGTATGTGTGTGTGTACACTCCCCGTGTGCCTGTGTGTAGTGCCAACAATGGTGTATCCTTACTGGACTAAAATTCTATACCAGATCTTTGAATAAATTGGACAAGGTGGTTGCAATGTTTGGCCCAACATTACTGCCTTCCCCCCTTGATCTGTAGTCAACAGAGAGACTGTGGCCATTGTGTTGACATTCTAGACTTTGCTGCAAGTCTAGAGCCCATAAAAAAAGGTGATTTCTCCCCTCCCTCGGTGTGCACATTGTGTCTATCTCTGTCAGCCCAGATTTCTATTCCTTTTCAGTTCATTCTTTCACTCCTTTATACAACAGACAATAACCAAGTACCAGCACCCCACAGTCTTATAGGTGTGGGAGACACTACAGAGAAGGTCCCTGACCTTATGGGGCTTGCATTCTGGTATGAGAAGACAGAAAGCGAAATAAAGCCCATAATCTCAATTCACAAAAGTCACCACGGAGATTGAAAAATCATGGAGATAGGATATAATCAGCAGGTGTGTGTATGTGGGGCACAGGGAAGCACCCTCTGAAAAGGTGATGGGTGAAGACAGCCTTAGGGGGTGCAGCTGGCAGACAGGGAAAAGGATTGGCTGCTGGAGAAACAGTGGCGAACCAGCAGGACACGTTTGCTTGTTCCAGTGAGTTCTCCTTGCACGCACTACATTCTAATGGAGGCGGTTTTCTTGACTGGTTGGTAAACCAAGTAGGAAGTTGGACTCTGCCAGGAATGGATGTGAAAGTGCCTGCCGGGATCCTTTATATGGGAAAATGAACTTGCTTTCCTTAGAAGTGGAAGACTTGATGGAGAAGCTGCAAAGCTTGAGCACTCTGGTCCCACTTTGCCACTGACAGATTCTATCCTTTGAGGAAGTCCTTTCCCCTCTGATTTCTGTCTCTTTCTGAAGTAAGGTGTTGGACTGAGTGATCTGAAATTTCCCTCCAGTGCAGACAATCTTTGAGCCCCCTAAAAATAGAAACTGAGGTCAAATTTTCCTGTTTGAGAATCCCAGTTAATATGGACACACTCACTAGAATGTTCATAGCCAAGCCCTGGGTGGAAACAAGCATATGAACTGGAGTTGCACCTGACCAGTTCCTTCTAGAGTTTAGAGGAGCCATATTCAGACACTTGACATATTTTACTCTCCTTGATTTGATCTGTGTTATGACTTTGGTCCGTAGGGAGCTCCTACAATAGGCAACCAGTAGAGAGAATCCCAAGTACAGGCCAGACCTGCCAGTGTACACTGAGCAGAGGCATCTACCCTGACCGCACACAACTGCATGAGAAAGGGCCAGTCTGATAGCAGAGAAAGGCCAGACAGGAGTCCTAGGTTCTCGCCCTTCAATAATAGATGATCCAGCCTAACAAAGGTATGAAGCAGGGCAAAGGCTAGTAGAGTTTTGTCAAGAGAACGCACTGGTCATAGCAAACACCCTCTTCCAACAACACAAGAGAAGACTCTACACATAGACCTCACCAGATGGTCAACACCGAAATCAGATTGATTATATTATTTGCAGCCAACAATGGAGAAGCTCTATACAGTCAGCAAAAACAAGACTGGGAGCTGATTGTGGCTCAGATCATGAACTCCTCATTGCAAAATTCAGACTTAAATTGAAGAAAGTAGGGAAAACCACTAGACCATTCAGGTATGACTTTAATCAAATTCCTTATGATTATACAGTGGAAGTGAGAAATAGATTTAAGGGCCTAGATCTGATAGATAGAGTGCCTGATGAACTACGGACGGAGGTTCATGACATTGTATACGAGACAGGGATCAAGACCATCCCCATGGAAAAGAAAGGCAAAAAAGCAAAATGGCTGTCTGGGGAGGTCTTACAAATAGCTACGAAAAGAAGAGAAGTGAAAAGCAAAGGAGAAAAGGAAAGATATAAGCATCTGAATGCAGAGTTCCAAAGAATAGTAAGGAGAAATAAGAAAGCCTTCCTCAGCAATCAATGCAAAGAAATAGAGGAAAAGAACAGAATGGGAAAGACTAGAGATCTCTTCAAGAAAATTAGAGATACCAAGGGAACATTTCATGCAAAGATGGGCTCAATAAAGGACAGAAATGGTATGAACATAACAGAAGCAGAAGATATTAAGAAGAGGAGACAAGAATACACAGAAGAACTGTACAAAAAAGATCTTCATGACCAAGATAATCACGATGGTGTGATCACTCACCTAGAGCCAGACATCCTGGAATGTAAAGTCAAGTGGGCCTTAGAAAGCATCACTGTGAACAAAGCTAGTGGAGGTGATGGCATTCCAGGTCAGCTATTTCAAATCCTAAAAGATGATGCTGTGAAAGTGCTGCACTCAATATG
>SJYQ01008757.1:239717-282750 GCA_006410935.1 Redunca redunca | reverse complement strand
AAAGAATGCTCAAACTACCACACAATTGCACTCATCTCACACGCTAGTAAAGTAATGCTCAAAATTCTCCAAGCCAGGCATCAACAATATATGAACCGTGAACTTTCTGATGTTCAGGCTGGTTTTAGAAGAGGCAGAGGAACCAGAGATCAAATTGCCAACATCCGCTGGATCATCGAAAAAGCAAGAGAGTTCCAGAAAAACATCTATTTCTGCTTTATTGACTATGCCAAAGCCTTTGACTGTGTGGACCACAACAAACTGTGGAAAATTCTGAGAGAGATGGGCATACCAGACCACCTGACCTGCCTCTTGAGAAACCTATATGCAGGTCAGGAAGCAACAGTTAGAACTGGACATGGAACAACAGACTGGTTCCAAATAGGCAAAGGAGTATGTCAAGGCTGTATATTGTCACCCTGCTTGTTTAACTTCTATGCAGAGTACACCATGAGAAATGCTGGGCTGGAAAAAGCACAAGGTGGAATCAAGATTGCCGGCAGAAATATCAGTAACCTCAGATAGGCAGATGACACCATCCTTATGGCAGAAAGTGAAGAGGAACTAGAAAGCCTCTTGATGAAAGTGAAAGAGGAGAGTGTAAAGGTTGGCTTAAAGCTCAACATTCAGAAAACTAAGATCATGGCATCTGGTCCCATCACTTCATGGGAAATAGATGGGGAAACAGTGTCAGATTTTATTTTGGGGGGCTCCCAAATCACTGTAGATGGTGACTGCAGCCATGAAATTAAAAGACGCTTACTCCTTGGAAGGAAAGTTATGACCAACCTAGATAGCATATTCAAAAGCAGAGACTTTACTTTGCCATCTAAGGTCCATCTAGTCAAGGCTGTGGTTTTTCCAGTGGTCATGTATGGATGTGAGAGTTGGACACATCTCTGTATGTGAAAGTTAAAAAGCGGAGACATTACTTTGCCAACAAAGGTCCGTCTAGTCAAGGCTATGGTTTTCCAGTGGTCATGTATGGATGTGAATGTTGCACACTTTCTTTCTGTGAAGAAAGCTGAGCACTGAAGAATTGATGCTTTTGAACTGTGGTGTTGGAGAAGACTCTTGAGAGTCCCTTGGACTGCAAGATCCAACTAGTCCATTTTAAAGAGCTCAGTCCTGGGTGTTCTTTGGAAGGACTGATGCTAAAGCTGAAACTCCAGCACTTTGGCCATCTCATGCAAAGAGTTGACTCACATTGGAAAAGACTCTGATGCTGTGAGGAGTTGGGGGCAGGAGGAGAAGGGGAAGACAGAGGATGAGATGGCTGGATGGCATCACCGACTCAATGGACAAGAGTTTGGGTGAACTCCAGGAGTTGGTGATGGACAGGGAGGCCTGGCATGCTGCAATTCATGGGGTTGCAAAGGGTAGGACATGACTGAGCGACTGAAGTGAACTGAACTGAACAAAGGTCTCTTGTTAAGGCAGCCCTTTACTGTGATCCTCTGGCTTGCTGGCACAGAAGCAGCCTTCTTTAGATTCTGCTGTAAGGTTCAGAGAACCCCACGGCTGTTTATTTCTTTGTTGGGTCTGTTGAATTATGTTCTGTCATTCAGGTCAAAGAACACCCCGAGGTCCAGTAAAGATATAGGATGAGGTGGGTATCGTTATAAATGTGTTTTGAGCATTCCTTCTATATGGGAGAAAGCATCTAAAGAGACACGTAGTGGATCAGATGTGGTCCTTGACTTCCAGGAACCTGCTTTACATAGACTCATGCAGATGCCTAATGTGAACACAGGTCAGAGAGAAGGGAGTGATGGATGTAGTGAAGAGGAGGGCAGTGGATGCCCTGACAGCTAGAATTGGTTCTTAGGGATAATTAGGACTTGGAAGGTCAGAGACAGGGGTAAGGAAGGGCCTTCTCAGACAGGAGAGCACAATGACTAAAGCTAGGCATGGAACAGAACTTCCCAGGAAGAACACCGAAGTATCTGGGATTCAAGGGCAGGAATCTTCAGTTTAAGTTTAAGTTCCAAAAGCTTGACACGAAGGAAACCAGAGCTCCTTCTGGAATGAAATGACATTTGGTCCTGATGTTTCTGGTTCCCATTCCAGAAGAAGCAGGACGGCCTCCTCCCCTCTTTTCCTCCCCGACCCCCGCCAACAGTTGTTGGAAACCTGAAAGGAGAGCAAGGCTGTGGTTTTCAACAAGCTTGCATCACCTGTGATCAGGGAAATATTTTAAAATTTCATCTCTCCTGGCATGCTGATGATTCGCTTCAGAGTTAGAAGCAAACTTAGCTTAGGGTTCTTCATTGTTCCTTTGCTGTGGTTCCCAATTGCCATGTCTGCCTCACCTTCCTCCATCTGATGCCCTTCATCTCAGACACAAGTCTTTGGAGATTTCTCTGTTCCTCTCTGATGTCAGTTCCCAGATCTCACCTGTCCATGTCCCCCTCTCACCAATCCTCATCATCCAGATGCCTCTGGGAAACAAAACCACATACTTCCTGGCAACCACCCTGGTCTGATTATTCATCATCATCATGGCCTTGTCCCAGATTAATTCTACCTCGTCTTTCCCATCACTATTCTTTTCATCTCAGTGTGAGCCAGCAGACTGATTCATATTACTCTCGACACACATTTGATGACCATATAGAATTTTACTAGCTAGTTATTTTCTGGCTGCAGTATTTAGTTTGTGATCTCTACATTTCTTCTCTTTACAGCGCCATGTTGATAGTTAAACAACAGTACCATTGATTATCACACATTTGGCCACTTAAAACACTAGTGGTAACAAAGAAGAACTTTTATAGAAGTTCTCAAAGCTGTGAAACAAATGATCCCATTTTATAAATGAGAAAACTGGGAGATTGACTTGGGACTTAATTAGGTGGTTAAGTTTAAGGTCACTTTGGTAGAGATAGGAAGGGCTTGAACTCAGGACTATTGGGTAAAGATGGTGGTTCTTGGGGCAAGCACCTGGTTCTTAAATCTGTCTGTGTCTGCCTGTATCCCCCAGAGACCCTTCAAACCAGAGATTTTCACCATCAGTGGAGGCTTGTTTAAAATGCAGAATCTCTCCCTCTCCCCCAAACACATTCTGATTTTGAGGTCCTGGAGCCCTAGAATTTTCTTCATTAACATGGACCCCCTGATGTTATTGATGTAGGAATGTACGTTGAGAAATTGTTGGACATAGTGGAGAAGTTTTTTCAGTCTGATAGCCTAAAAATGCCCTCTTTTTCTTTTACCTTCCATTGTATGCAAATTTGAGTTCATTCAGGGAGAGATCATTTATATTCTGCTTTAGTTCTTATAAAATACCACTTTAATCTTATTTTAAATGGCTGCGTTTCTGGAAGAGACCATTTTATCCCAAAGAGAATTTTGTTTCTGATGGTTTCAGATAGGTCTCTTCTTTTAATTCTCTTTTTCTTTTTTAAATATGACATCATAATCATCTCCACATCTAGATTTTTGTGTTAGACTGGTATCTTTTTCATGGAATATCGCCAGAACTGGTATTAATGATGGAGTTGTCAGAACTGCATTCTAAATGAGAGTAAAATTCAAATAAGGATCCAGATGAAAAATATGTCTATAAATATTTGAAAAGATCTCTCTCTCTCTCTCTCCATCCACCCCCCATGCCACTCTCTTTCTCTCTCTCTTGGCAGTTTTTCTATTGAGCAAAAGGAAATAGTCAATTATATAAATATCTTAGGGAATGCATTTTATTACATGCACCATCGTAAGAAATATTCAGCTAAATTCTGCTTGTCAGAATTCAATAGAGGTCAGAGTATTGGATAAAATATGAGTCCAGCTTTGATTTCCTTATGTAAATGTTTTCTCTAAGGTATATCCATTATGCCAAATCTAATGGTTCTAATAACCACTCCAGAGCCATCTAATTCAATTTAATTCTCCCCGATCAAAAAATGCAAAACAACTTTTTGAAAGACAGATATTAGCTCTATTTCTACCACTAAAGGATATGAGAAAGGTATTAAAGAAATGAGATCTCAGGCAGAAGTTTCAATATTGATCTCGTCTCCCCTAAGCTTGATCTTGTATATAGTACAGAGGGAGATTTGATATGAAAATATGCATTTGTAAGGCCCAAGGAAATTGGAACAAATCATCTATTTTCATCTCTTCTTTGTGTGAATAGTATTTTTCCATTGGATCAGGACAAAGATTTGAGTTCACTTCTCTCAAGATTTCAGATCATTGTCTTACAGCCGTAGTTTCACAGAAGCCATGGTCTGGCTTCTTACACAAATGTCATATTTTACAGAAATATCTACTTTCCATGGAAGATATTTAACCGTGTCTTGAAAAAGCTAGAGAAAATGAGTTTGAGACAATGCCTTCAGCCTAATGAAGGCTCTTTGGTGCCTTTGGTCATGATTTCTTCTCTTTGGTCATTCGCACTCCTGCTCTCTTTCCATCCCTTTTATGGCTCCTCAACCATCTTTTAAAACTTTGTGGGAGAGTGTTGTCCACCCATCTCAGTTCTTGGCTCCATCCATGAGGAGCTGCTATAGGAACTTGTGTATTTCCATCTCCTTTGGGAGGCGTCTTCTTCAAGCAGGAACCTCAGTGGTAGTTCATGAGTGCTCTTAGCCTGTGGGAATCAGGCTTGTGTCTAGAAGCTCAGAGCCCTCTCTCTCGGCAATGATTATGTTTTAGTTAGAGGTTAAGGGACTAATGATAAAAATAGCTCCTGTTCATTGATCACATGCTTTGTGCCACATACTGGGCTAAATCATTTCCCAAATGCAGTCAAATTTCATCTCACAACAGCCCTATGTGTTAGGTGCTTTTATTCCCATTTTACAGATGGAAAAGTTCAGCCTCTCAGTTGCTCTGGTGCCCAGTGAACTCAGCGTCAACATCCAAACCCTGGTCTTTCTGACATCAAAGCCTCTTTACTAAATATATGTTACACTTACCTAAAATATAGATAATAGCTCTGACCAAAGACCAGGAAAGATCAACAGAAAAAGAAATTTATCTCCAGGGTTAGAAGGATTCAACTAGAAGCTAGAAGGCTTCATCTAGTCTAGTGTGGTAGGCATCCTTTTTAAATGATTTCCCCTTGCAGGCAGAATTCTCCGGAAGAATGCTGTTGACAGCGTTCAGTGCATCATAAATAACATCCCAGGTGCTCCAACCAACCCCTCAGCCACTCTCCTCTAGAGAATTTCCGTCTGAACCACCCCCTCCGCTCACATTCCTTCTTATTCCCTGCTCTCCACCCCACCCCCCATTTTTAACTCACTGTCAAGTGTTCGTATTTGCTGATTGCTTTTCAAGTACTCCTACTATTTTGGGTTAGCATTTTTTCTTCCTCAAAGGAGTACTGTCTCCACAAGGTCGGTTGCTTTTGTATTGTTGTTTAGTTGTTAAATCGTGTCTGAGTCTTTAGCCACCCCACGAACGGGAGCCCACCAGGGTCCTCTATCCATGGGATTTCCCAGGCAAGAATACTGGAGTGGGTTGCCATTTCCACCTCCAGGGCATCTTCCTGGACCAGAGATTGAAGGCAGGGTCTCCTGCATTGACGGGTAGATTCTTTACTCCTGACCCACCAGGGAAGCCCATTCTACTACAGTTAGTATCTAAACATTCCACAAAAGTTTTTGTTGGTTGTCTGGTAGAAGATTGGGTTCTTTTTCCTCTTTGGTTCTTAGCTGAATAGGACCTAGGGCAGGAGCTCACAAAGGTTTGATGTGCTAAACCAAATATGGAGCCAGTTGTCCTATGCTCTGCAAAGG
This sequence comes from Redunca redunca, assembly GCA_006410935.1. Taxonomy (NCBI): domain Eukaryota; kingdom Metazoa; phylum Chordata; class Mammalia; order Artiodactyla; family Bovidae; genus Redunca; species Redunca redunca. The sequence goes on along the minus strand of SJYQ01008757.1, from coordinate 277,003 downwards.
CGAAACACAGAGGATCCTCAAATAAGTTACATTTGAGTGAGTGCAGAGGTCACTCAAGGTAAGTCTGTATATAACTGCAATACTGTACTGTACTAACAGGAAGGCACGGCAACCCACTCCAGGACTCTTGCCTGGAGAATCCCGTGGACAGAGGAGCCTGGTGGGCTACAGTCCAGGGGGTCACAAAGAGATGGACATGACTGGGCACCTAAGCACAGCATGACTGTAACACCATGCAGAACAAGATAAAAGATCATAACAAGGGTACTAAGTGCCAGTGCACTTCAGAGGTTGGAGAGACCTTACCTCCTGACCTAAGTGACAGGATCACAGGGCTTTAGATGCCCACCAAACCCTCATCCTTGGCACCGGGCACATGCCAGGTTGTTGTTGGTGGCTGTGGGAGGGGCAGCGTGGAGAAATCTTTTACTTTATACTTTCCTGATGAATGAGTGGTTTATGGTAGATTCATTCTTTTTGTAATTAAAATGAAAAAGAACGGGCTAGGTGATGGAGGCAGCATGGTACTGGGTTTGGAAAGCTCCGTGGGTGGGCTGAGGGACAGGAAGAAGGATTCCAGCCCAAGGACACGACACCAGGAAAACCCAAGAGGTGAGAAAGCGTGGAGAAGTTTCAGGGAGCCAGAACTGGGAAGGCTGGGCTGGCATGCTGATCCCGAGCAGGCACAGAGCACCAGGGAAGGCCCAAACAGGAAGCTGGGGCCATGCTGGGAAAGGCAAAGAGAGCCATTTGGCCACGGGAGCCTCTCGAGTCTTCTGAGCTCTGCAAGGCATGATCGTGGCTGGGCTGTGGGACGAGTCCTCCTGGCCTCTGCTCAGGACTTGGATTTGTGCTGAAGGAATCCTTCCTGGCCTTGATGGCCTGCAACGCTTCGTGCCAGGCTGGTCTCTGTTCCACGTGCCCGCCCCGCCAGTGCTCCAGGGATCACCCCCAGGGCTGACCCACGGCACGTCTTCCAAGGAGAAGGACCAGCAGAGAGGGAAGATGACAGTTGTCTTCAGAGCACCTCACAAACCTCGGTAGTTTCTCTCTTCTTTCTCTGGTCAAGGAAAGTTCTGGGGACACTGAGATCTCCTCAGTTTCACATGTTATTTTTCAGGTCAAGAAAGCAAATCTCTCAAATATTGATATTTTCTTCCCCAGAATATTAAAAATAGAATTACCATATGTTACAGTAATCTCGTTTCTGGGCATAAAGCTGGACAACACTATAATTCAAAGATATAAGCACCCCCTATGTTCATAGCACACTATTTGCAATAGTCAAAACGTGGATGCAACCTAAATATCCCATGAACAGATAAATGGATAAGGAAGACATGGTGTATATACACAATGGAATATTACTCAGCCATAAAAAAAGAACAAAATAATACCATTTGTAGCAACATGGATGCAACTAGAGACTATCATACTAAATGAAATAGGTCAGAAAGAGGAAGACAAATACCATGTGATTTCACTCATATGTGGAATATAACATATGGCACAAATAAACGTACCTACAAAACAGAAACAGACTCCCAGACACAGAGAACACAGTCGTGGTTGCCAAGGGGGAGGAGGAGGGGGAAGGGTGGGCCAGGGGTTTAGGGTGAGTAGGTACAAACTATTACATACAGAATGAATTAACAAGGTCCTAATGTATACAGTACATGGAGAAGGAAGTGGCAACCCACTCCAGTATCCTTGCCTGGAAAATCTCATGGACAGAGGAACCTGGTGGACTGCAGTCCATGGGGTCGCAAAGAGTTGGGCAAGACTGAGCAACTAACACAAACAATGTATAGTACAAGGAATTATATACAATATCCTCGGATGAACCACCATAGGGAGAATGTATATTCGTGCATAGTTGGCTCACTTTATACAAGAGAAATTAATACAGCATTGGAAATCAACTCTACTTTGATAAAAATAAATTTAAAAATATTGATATTCTTATGCTTCTCCTGTCTATCCCTCTTTCTTTTATTTAGCATTTCAAACATAAACACATATACACTCACATACTCAGCGGGTTCACTCACTCACTATATCTCCTCCCCTAGCTACCTGGGTTCCACTAGAAGCAATGAGGACAAAAAGTCAACTAAAATTTCTATGAAATATCCATCTACTGCTTTAGTTAGTCACAGACTTCTCATCAGCCAACCACTTCCTGGCTGTGATCGTTTCCTGTCATTTCGTTCTGTTCCATGCTGTCCAGGCTGAAGACCTAACCTCCCACCCACTGCCTTTTTGTTTTTAATTGTTTTTCAATTCTGACATGAAAACCCATGACTGGTTTCTTGAGACTGACTCCTTCGTTGACATACGTCTTTTGTATTTTAAAATATTTCCACTTATTTGTTTGTCATCTATTTGTTTGTCTCCTAAAGACTTTTCAAACAAAAGAACCTAAGCACAAAAAGAGTCACCCAGCTGAATGTGACTGTTGCTGGATCAGACTCCAGTGGTCTTTGTGATGGTTGATTTTTTTGTGTCAAAGTGGCTAGGCCGTGGCACCTGGATATTTGACCAAGCTCACCTGAATGCTGCTATGGAGGTGTTTTTTAGATGAGCTTACTGCAGCCATGAAATTAAAAGACGCTTACTCCTTGGAAGAAAAGTTATGACCAACCTAGAGAGCATATTCAAAAGCAGAGACATTACTTTGCCAACAAAGGTCCGTCTAGTCAAGGCTATGGTTTTTCCAGTGGGCATGTATGGATGTGAGAGTTGGACTGTGAAGAAAGCTGAGTGTCAAAGAATTGATGCTTTGGAACTGTGGTGTTGGAGAAGACTCTTGAGAGTCCCTTGGCTGGCAAGGAGATCCAACCAGTCCATTCTGAAGGAGATCAACCCTGGGATTTCTTCGGAAGGACTGATGCTAAAGCTGAAACTCTAGTACTTTGGCCACCTCATGCGAAGAGTTGACTCATTGGAAAAGACTCTGATGCTGGGAGGGATTGGGGGCAGGAGGAGAAGGGGACGACAGAGGATGAGATAGATGGCTGGATGGCATCACCGACCTGATAGACGTGAGTTTGAGTGAACTCCGGGAGTTGGTGATGGACAGGGAGGCCTTGTGTGCTGCGATTCATGGGGTCGCAAAGAGTCGGACACGACTGAGCAACTGAACTGAACTGAACATTTAAGCACCAGAGACTCTGAATAAAGTAGATTACCCTTTGTCATGTGGGTGGCCCTCCTCCAATCAGTTGAACACTTTAAGAAAAATGCTGTCCTCTTCCGAGGAAGAGAGAAGTCCCCAGGCTGTGGCAGACTGCCTTTGGCCTCAAGCTACAACATCAACTCTTTCCTGGGTCTCCAGCTTGCAGGCTGACTCTGCAGATTGGGACTTGCTAACCTACACAATTTTATGAGCTGATTATTTAAAATCAATCCATCTCTCTGGGTCTCTTTCTCTTTCTGCAGAAGAACCTTGACCAATACAGCCTTCGTACTCATATTCCTCCAGCAAGATTACAGTTTTTTCTTATATTCAAGAAATAACCTATTGGATAGCCAACCACGAGATGTCAATAAAGCAATTCTTTACAGTGACAATAACCCCCCTGCATGAAAATTTATAGACACGAGAACCCCAGATATCCAGTTCTCTTTGTTTCATAGTTTTTCTTTGCTTTTCCCATCAGCGGAAGAAAGTGGAATTTGGCTGCCATCACTGATAAAATAGCTATTGCAACTCTGAAGACCGCTGCCTTCTGGCTGAAATCTCCATGGCCTCCTTCATCTGTCTCTCGTAAGTGCTGTGGATCAGTGCTTTTAGCCATCTGCGTTTCTCTCCTCTGAGCCCTCTCCAAGTTCACTCCTTGACTTAACTGGGACCTTCGCTTTGATCAGAATGATATATTTGATGGAATGACAAAGTGTCCCTGGGATGAAGTCAAGTGTTGGGCATTGCCAAGAATCTCCCACAGAAATCTATTCTTGAGTGAATGTACATCAAGCTTAACCATAGCAGACATCAGCATTTACCAAGCCCTACCTACATGCAAGGCTCTGAAGCAGATGATTTACAGCCATCATCTCATTTTGTCCTGTAAATTAGACACAAGAGACTTTATTGATTGTTGCCCTGATGCTGAACTCCTGCTTTTAATAAGAAATGAAACCTCTGAGCTTTGGCTGGGTACATGGACACTAGAAATAAAAATTAAATCTCCTAGCCTGTCTTGCATGGAGATATGGCTTGTGTGACTAAGTTCTGGCCAGTGGACTCTAAGAGGAAGGGCTATAGGGAACTTCTGAGTAATATCCTTAAAGCGAGGATGGTGCTTTCCCCTTCTGCCTGATGACTAGACTTTGGACAGAGTGCCTGGAGCTGGCAAAACCATCTTGAACCATGTGGTATAAGTGGGACAGTGTGGCAGGATGGTGGGATGGCCGGATCAAAGCAGCTTTGAGCCCTGATGACTTGAGGAGCCATCCTGCTCATCTGAAATCACTTGCATCCAGGTTATTTTTATTCTCTTTAACATCTTAAGTCCCTTGGGGTTTTCAAGTTTCTGTCACCTGTAGCTGAATCTGACACTAATGGATTCAGTAGGTTCAAATATTCTCACTCAAAAGAAGAAGAAATCGAGGCTCAAAGAGGTTAGGTAACTTGTTCAAAATTACTTAAGCAGCAAGTTGTAAGTGCTGGAGCCTGGTTCTCTCCCATGCTGAAGCCCACTGCAAAGCTTCTCGTTAGTGAGTGTGGGCCTCTGGGTAATCTTCCTGTCTTTCTTCCTGGTGGAAAGATTCTTCCGAGCAAGCATAGTTTGGTACAGCTGCTGTTGTCTGCAGAGAGGTTCAGAGGCCCCTTCATGAAAGATGCTTCCACCACCCCCGTACCCTCGACCGTTAAGGAACCCTGGATAGACTTATCCCCTGGCTGCCTGATATGTTTGCCAAGTAGCTCCTTTTTAAAATGCAGGGTAGCATGGCTGTCTTGCACACCCTGTTAGACCGCTAAGCCTGCCTGTCCAAACAAATCTACTCTGCCATGACTTTATTCCCCTGGCGTGTTGATACACACACTTCTCCCACCGGGGCTTGGGGCCTGAGCATGTCTGAGAAATTGAATGGCAGCAAGTTTTCCTGCCAACATTCGAGCAAACATCCCTGGAAACAAGGAAAGGGAGAGCTTTACTGTGTAGTGGCCTGGCTTCTGTGTGGCTCTTCTGCCAAAGGATTCTGGAAGCTTCCTTCAGATAGAGAGACCCTCAAGGTCCTTCAAATACTCAACAGCAGTCTATGCCACCATCAGAAAGACAGCCCCAACAGAGAAAAATGTGTCGTTTTTCTGCTTGTGTGAGTCCAGGCTCTGATCTAGTTTACTGTGTGACCTTGAAGAGAGACCACGTGTTGTGTTGAAAGAGCCCAGGGTTGAGTTTTTGAAAGTGTGGCTGCTTGGTTACAACTCCCACACTGTATAGTTCAGTCTTGAGCAAGCCACGTAGACTCTCCAAGCCACTCAGCTATAAGATGAGAATTCATTCATTCCCCCACCTCTCCAGGTATGAAACATCTCTCCATTCCTATGACTCAGTCTTATAAAATGTGCAGTTTTCTGATCTCTGGGCACTCAGAGATAAACCGAACATAGCTTCCCTGCTGAGTTTACCCCCTACCTAGCAGCATTATGGTAAATCTCAAAGTGTTAATGGATATAATGGTAATTGAGAAGGTAGAATGCTATACATACAAAGAGTTATTTTTAAGTCACAACTTTGGTAACCTCAATTTCCCCTCCTCTAAGGTGGGAAATCGAAAATAATGGAAAAGTAGGCGTCGACTAGCAAACTGGTTTCTGAGGCCACTAGCAAGAGTTGGATCATAGATGGGGTATCAAATATTGAACGTGGACTCATGCTATAACAAGTATGTGCTGAGAAACTCCTTGAAACTCTCCTTGCCTAAGTTCTCTGTATCTAAAGAAACTGCAGGCCTCAAACTCCTATCCTTATGATAGGAAGATGCCTCTTGTCAGCCAGGAGAGAAACTTCAATCTTTTATTGAAAGCATTTTGCAGCAGGAAATGCTTTTTCTTTTTTTTGCCAGTGCCAATATAATTTAACTATGATTTAATAGCTTCTTTCATTTACTTGTTAAATTATGCCTCTCCATCATCTTCCCTTTGGGTTTTCCCGCCTTTTGGTCCTACAACCTCCCATTATTTATTAATGCCCCATAATACATGATAGAGGCAAGCAGAAAGCAGCCATTTCACAATGATTTAGGAGGCTCCTGGCAGCGACACGACAAGAACAGGAGCATATGTTCTGAGAGTCTCCCCTGTACTTGCCTCTTTGGACCTGAGTTGGGTGGATCTTGGTGATCATCTACGTGGGTCCTCCGCACCCCTCCCTATCCACCCCCCTGGCCATTTTCCTGCCCTGAGCCAATTCAAAATACTTGGCTCAAAATTACTAGTGAGTCACAGCTCTTTTTTTTTTTTTTCCCCAAGTGCCAACTGCTAGAATGAGCATGCATCTCAAAGTGGTACTTAACCTAAATGACATAAAGAGGTAATTTGCTTTCCCTCCAAGGGAGGAGCCCTCTGGGGGATGAGGAAGTTTCAGATGGCTTGAGTCTTTAGGGACTAAGTTCTTAGAAGGAAAGTTGAAAGAACCTAGCTCCCTGCATCTCCCACAATTCTTTTCTGGGAGCAGCTTGGACTGTTTCGATTCATGGGAAGACTCTCGCAGGGAATGGAGTAAGGATGCTCCCAAGTACAGACTGGGAGGTGTTTCATGGTTTCCTCAAGGATACATATGGGCTTCTAGCTGGACCTTCATCACAATTCTGCTTCTGCCAGGCATTTGTGAGAGTCACATCTGTTCATGTCCCCAGCTTAGGTTTCCTCCTCCTTGTCCCTTCCTTTCTGCTTTGGACTAGACTAGCCCTCATTCTGTGAGTCTGTGAGTGGCCTATGGGGGTTCTACAGGTGACGGGGGAGGATGGCACCCAGAAAAGTACAGTGACCCACCCATCGCCACACAGTGGAAGAGTGGCAGAGCCAGAATCAGAGCCAAGCTTTCTCTTCGGCTCTAAACTTCTGTGGAGGTAGGTTAGTGTTTAATCTTTTGGAGATAATATACACTCAAGCCCTTGGCACAGTGCCTGGCATGTAAGGCACGTTGGCCTTCCCTTCCTACAGACTACCCAAACCCACGGGCTGCTCAGGCGGCTCAGTGGTAAAGAATCCACCTGCCACCACCGGGGATGCAGGAGACGTGGGTTTGATCCCTGGGTCAGGAAGGTCCCATAGAGGAGGAAATGGCAACCCACTCCAGTATTCTTGCCTGAAAAATCCAAAGGTCAGAGGAGCCTGCTGGGCTATAGTCCATGGGGTCACAAAGAGTCGGGTATGGCTTAGCGACTTCGTTCCACAGAAGGGTTTCACAGGAGTGTCAGGGGAGTGCGTGGACAGAGCCCTGGAGTGAGAGACTTGGGCTTTCATCCTGGTTGTCCACTTACTGACTGGGCAAACTTGGAGGGGCTGCATGGCCTGTCGGCCTCAGTCTTCTTATTTGTAAACTTGGGAGATTGGGTTATTATTTGAGACCGTTTCCTGTTGTAACTTTGCTTTTCAGACTGCCTTAGGTGAAGTTGTCAAGGACTTAGAGTCCTCCTCAAATGAATAAGGAAGTCATGACAAGCTCAGGATAATTGAGGCTTTATCATTGTTATATCGGGTGATGGTCAAATCAAAGCAGAAGGATTTCTTGGACTTTTTGGCAGTCCAGTCCCCTTATTTCTCTCCAGGCCCCAGATGCCCTTGGCATATGCTATGCTGTGTTCCCGATGGTTCCCTTTCCAGCTCTGGAGGAGCACAATGGCACTAAAGGCTGGGCACGCTCATGATTCCTCCTTCATCCTCCAGGACACTCACCTGCCTCCCCCTCCAGATGGCAGCAAGAATCTTGGAGTTCTGGCATTGCACCCTGGGGACTTATTCTGACTTTCTTCTGGGGCCCACACAGCCATTCCCTATCTGGTGGTCTAGAATTAAAGCCCAAGGACAAGAGAGGAGATTGGAGATAAAATAATAGCTGGAATAGAGACCCTAGTTCCTTTGCTCTTCTACCATGTTACCTCCCGTTCCCTGCCCTGCCCTGCAGAGGATGGCAAAAAGACAGTCAGTTCCGAGACTGGAGCTTTAGGTTTCTCTTGCTTGCCCCAAGTTCTCTTCTCTGCAGCAAGTTCGCCTTTGTGGTGACCTCCACAAACCTCCCATTTGCATGTCTGCAGTGCCCCAGGTTTGCAACGACACGCTTCACTCCTCCAGAAGTTTTCATGCCTGTGGCGCCAAGGCTGGGAAACTTTAGAGAGCCAGGCTGTTCTGTAACTAACATCAATGTGGAATCTGCCTAAGCCTTGACGAATGTATTCCTTGCATTATTAAACACAGATTAAATATATATGGATATTTAAATGTAATGTGTTATTTTCCTAAATCTAGCTTTACTTGATGTTCCTTTGACTTTTCATTGCTCATCGTTGTCTCAGGGATCATGAATCACAGGCAGGAAGAAGCTGGAGCTTTCTCAGCACCAAAGACTTTGCAATCCCATTACATTTGCCCAAGAGACACAGCAGTAGTTCTCCCGCCCAGAAAATTACTGCTAGGGTTCTTCACACGGGAATGTATTTTTTTTCCTTCCTAGATAGAGCTTATTTCTCACCAGTGATTCAAAGGCTAGGGCAGCCAGAGCCTGGCAGACTTGTGGGTTTGTTTCTGTTCTGCAAGCAAGCTTGTGTTCAGGGCAAGTCATTGAATAACAAATTCAGACACAGTCGGTGCCTTCACATTGATGGCACCTTCGCTCACCCTCTGTCAACTGTACAGGCTTGTTCTCCCATGGGTGCTTGGAGGACCCCAATAAGCTCGGCTTGATTTTCTTTCTGAAAATAAGGTAGTTCATTTTTCAAGTTTCCTGCTCAATACCCCCAACCTAATGGTAAGGAAATTACACCCACCCAAAAAAGTGGTACGTTTGGAGCAGAGGCTCTATATAAGACATCATTCCCACTTGCTGCCCCAGGTCCCCTTCTGTAAGGGGAGGAATAGGGAGTGGGTCTTGATTATCTACAGTCTTTGCAGGCTCTGACTTTCTATAAATCTCTGTGCTTCCAAGGAAGCCGAAGGGGGGATATATTTTCTGTGCATTTTTCCGGGTACCCCTAAAACATGCTCCCCTCTCGGTCTTGGTTATATATTTTCAATTTGATGTCAATCAGTCGATTGACCAGGAGCTTCTGTTTATCTCGGGTTAGTGTGTTAAACCATACGCCACGGGTATTCTAAGCCAGTTCATATTAGCTAACAAGAGCTGATGGCGTCTATTTCTTCCCCCATTCCTCATGTTGGAGCTTAAAATCAACCACTGAGGGAGTATTTACACCATGGAAACTAGCAAAAGCTAGAAAACAGGGCATTTTTCCCCCTGCTGGAGAACTGGTTGTTAAAATTTGTAAGCACACTACTTCCATAAACTCCCTGAGGGCACTAATCAATTCCTATAGCTCTCTTTATAGCTAACTAAACACATATTAGCGTTTACTGAAAGCTTTTAAAAGATGAGCATAGAAGACATGTCAAGTCGCAAATCTTTCCCAGTTTGACTATAAATAAGTATCATCTCCTTTGAGCGCCACAGTCTACCAACGTCCCCTTTTTCCTACAGAATCATATTATTGGTGTTAAATTTTCTCAGTGGGGAGACATGCTTGATTCCAGCACCCATGCCCCTCTGAGGATGGTCTCCCTCTCCTGGGTGTGCTAACCAGCCTCCAGCCCCGGATTAGGAATCACAGGGCTTAAGGAAAGATACTTGTTTTCCATCTTCCCCTGGACCCAACACAATTATTGATAAACTGTCTTCCAACAGGAAAGCTACCCAAGCAAGCTGATCAAAGGCTTGTCTGGGAGGGAGGAAAAGAAGCAGATGCTGGGGTTCTTGGTGAAGAAGAGGGATACGTGGCTGCACTGAGGCCAGAGGCAATGCATGTCACCTGCACTGAAAATCCCAAAGAAGGAAAGGAAAAGGCCAAGGTCAGAGGCCACAGTATACAGCGTCTGCTCTATCTGTCATACAATTAGCAGCAATGTGCCTCCTGACTTGGAAGTTCTTCACAACAGCTTGATCTTGGTTATTCTTCCTAGATGACGTCTCTGGAGCCTGAGACATAGTAGACATTCAATAAACATTTATTAAGCTAGCAGTTAATTTTATTTGACATCCATGGGTCTCAAGGGTCAGAACGTGAATGTGGCTGTGGTTGAGGGTGGAGTACAGGAGAGTGGCAGCTCCAACACTCTTGCCTGGAAAATCCCACGGACCGAGGAGCCTGGTGGGCTACAGTCCATGGGGTCGCGAAGAGTCAGACACGACTGAGCAACTTCACTTTCACTTTTCACTGTCATGCATTGGAGAAGGAAATGGCAACCCACTCCAGTGTTCTTGCCTGGAGAATCCCAGGGACACGGGAGCCTGGTGGGCTGCCGCCTACAGGGTTGCACAGAGTCAGACACTACTGAAGCGACTTAGCAGTAGTAGTTAGTCAACATACTAACTGTGCCCCTAGGAGGAAAGAGGTACTTTCCAAGATGTGAGGACCCAAAGAGAAGAGAAAGGTTGAGGCAAGAGGGAGGCTGGGTGTTTGTGCATCCCCAGCTCTAACTTTAAGAGATTTTTCTCTGTTTTGTCTTAAGAATGGACTTTTTAAAAAATTGATTTTTATTGGTTGATTTACAATGTAGTGTCAGTTTCAGGTGCAAAGTGAATCAGTTATACATATACGTAGGTCCACTCCTTCTTAGATTCTATTCCCATATAGGTCATTACAGAACACAGAGTTCCTTGTGTTATAAAGTAGGTTCTTATTAGTTATCTGTTTTACATATAGGAGTGTGTGTATGTCAATCCTAATCTCCTGATTTATCCTTCTTCCCCACCTGCCCCCACCCCCCCTTCCCGGTAACCATAAATTTGTTTTCTACATGTGCGACTTTAAGTTTCTGTTTTGTAAACAAGTTCATTTGTACCATTTTTTTTTTTTAATACTGGATTCCATTAAGGAGCCTTTCAACAGAAAATGTCTGTAGCTCAGGTAAGCAGGGAGTTAAGGTCTGAGGAGAATGGAATTTTCCTCGTGGTCGTACAGACTTGTTTTAACCACAGGAATGAACGCAAGATTCAACTTGTTTTCTTAGCTATTGTCTGAAACTCTCTGCTCAACTGCCGGCAGCTGGAGGTTTAATGTGACATTTTTTCTGAGCATTATGATTGCTCTCTGGGCTTCTCCGCACAGCTTTCCTTTCTTCTTTTGCTTCCCTCCTCCTGTCCTCTCATCCCTCTAGTCTTCAAGCGCTTTCCAGTAAGCAAGCACTTGCCTTTCTGCCTCCAGCCAGGGGAAGCCATCTGGGGCTGTTTATTTACTTCGTTAAGATGTGTGTCTCCTCTCCTTCCTGAACTCCCTATCCTTCAACTCTCCCTTGAAACCACAAGCCGCCGCCCCTACCACTTCCCAAATCCCCAAACAGAGTGCAAACAAGTCTTCAGGGTGGTGAGCTTGATTCAGACGCTGTTGCGGCCATCAGCAAGGGTTTCTCTACAGCCTCATCAACACAGGGAAAGAATAAGCTCATTTTCTCTCAATAAATGATTGCTGTCAGCCCCCAAGCACTAAATACCTTCCGAGCCTTAGTTAGAGGTCTATTTATGGATTTCTGCTTTAGATATTCCAGCCTCTGTGCAGCTCCTTCTAAGGTCTACCCAATCCCAGTCCATCTTCATTCATTCATCTTTAATTGAAGCAGAGCTCAGAAAAAGTTACCCCCAAACTGGTTGAAAAATTGGGGGTGGGAAAGATAGATTATTTCACAGGTCCTCTCTTTCGATTGCCTTGATATTGTGGCTGCATCTATTTCATCTTTTTGCCTGGTTGTCTGAGTTCTCCTCGTGTCCGAGGGTGACAAATGGCCAGAGAAAAGTCAGCATGCCCTGAAACCTCAAGTAAGCTGAAAGCTCCAGGCTTGCCTTCTCTCTGCCAATATTGCAATGAAAAAGCATTCCTGCAGACAATTATGTTTTTTATTTTGTTTTAAACCAGCATTAGAGAGATTGAAACAGATTTCTTCCCAAAGCATTCCGCTTTGATGAGGTGCAAAAATGTTAAACAAAAAAGCCAAACTTTGGTTTCAACAGTAAGACACCTTTATTCTAATTATAATCATAATGATCCAATGTGTTTTGGATTTTGTTATTTGGAATTAGAATAAAAAAAAAAGACATCCTGTAATTACCATTGAACTTATCTTGAGGCATAAATCTAATAATTAAATACTTTCAGGTTTTATTCAGTGAGTAATTAAAATACAAGAAAAAATACTGTGGTTTCTTTTCCACCTTTTTAAGGAAAGTTCAAAAATTATCAGTGGAGTTCTATGGAAAGATCTGGGTATTATTGTGCATAAAACACAATTCTTAACAAAGTTTTAATTTCAGTTATTTATAGTCCTCTGCCCTGGTGATCAGGGTGTTTGAGCAGGTGAGAAATGACGGAACTAGGAGTTGGATCCAGATGAAAAATCGTACCTTCAAGAAAGATAGCTCCCCAAACTCGAGCTTCATTTTTATTGTCAGCAAGGAAAGGGAGGCAGGTACTGTGCGATTTTTATGAGGACTGAGTTCTGTTTTCTGATCAGTTTTGGCAAAAATTAACAGGCCATATGTTTTCTCCTCCTGGAAGTGGAGTGAGATTTGGCAGCAGCAGATGACTGTCAAGTCCAAGGGAAGGTCTTGCTAAAGGGTGTGCTTGAGGAAACTGAGCTCCTTTCACGGGACCAGGCCCCAAACGTGACCAAACACAAATCTGGATGGGAAGAGGAGGAGCAGACTGGTGTGGAGAAATGCCTGCTTAGATGGCAGAGTCTCTTAAGAAAAAGAATTTTTACTGAAGGATAGTTAATGTGCGATATTCTATAATTTGCTGTTGTTTTAGTCTCTAAGTTGTGTCTGACTCCTTTGTGATGTCCTCAGCAGAATCTCTGCTCCCATGTACTTTTGCAGACCTAGAGAGAGGGAGAAAATTCAGCACATGGTTTCTCTATTCACTGGAAAGTTCTGGGACTCGAGATTTTCAGAAAAACAGAAGTACTTCCACCTAAATCTTTAGGCTTGCCTAAAGTACAGTTAAATCCACCTGTAAGTGGAGTTCTCTCCATGTCAGCTTGGGTTTTCTGCATCTATCTGGCAGCAACCCAAACTCAGCCCGGAACACTTGCTGAATCAATCCACAGCTACCCCTCCAGGTGAGGTAAGAACAAAGAGATGTCCATCCTCTCACCCCCAGGCAGTGGGCAGCGGTCCATGGGCAGTAACTTCTTCAAGTTCTTCTTTCCGAAGCCCTTCATTTCCTGATTCTCTTTGGTTGTAGCCTAAAACCAGAGCCAAGAACTCCACGGGCTTGGACCCCATTTCATCGAATCTTTTCCCACACCTCAGTGATCCAAGGAAAATGAAATTAAATTGCTTCACCATAAAAAGCAAGAGCTGAGTCATTCATCTCAACTGAATAGAACAAGGTGGTAGGTCCTCTGTCTCTAAAGGCTCTTCACTTGGCTTAAAAATCACAATGAATTAGGACCTCAAGTGTAACCCCAATTAGAGACACGGCTGTCAAGCCTTTGGACACAGCCTTGCAATGTACCCATTATTTAGAGCCTGATGTCAGCCCCACAGGGAGCTGCATCTTAGCATTTCAAGCGGCTGCCTGAACAGAATCCTTTTAGGAAATGGCACTAACATACATTTTAGGCAAAACAGTCAAGATGGACTAATAACCCGAACACAGAATGTTTGTGTAATATTGGGTGGGTGAGGACCATACTACCATAGCATGATCCGAAGTATGATCAAAGGTGTCATCAGCCAGTCAGTCGCTCAGTCCGGTCCAACTCTTTGAGACCCCATGGACTGTAGCCCACCAGGCTCCTCTGTCTGCGGGATTTTCCAGGCAAGAATACTGGATTGGGTTGCCATTTCCATTCAGGGATCAAACCCATGTCTCTCATGTCTCCTGCATTGGCAGACAGATTCTTTACCACCGAGCTGGCTGGGAAGCCCAAAGGCAGATACTATTAAAAGAAAACAAACAAACAAAAAACGGATAGATTTAACCACAGAAACTTCTGAAGCCATTTTGCAATAAAAACTCAATAAAAAAGACACCAAACTGAGAAGATTATTTGTGGTAAATATGACAGAAGGTTAGCATATAGATTTATGAACATACATTAAGAAAATTACAAGCACGTTAATATAGAAAGAAAGAACATAAGATGGCAAGTAACAAAAGAAAGGTAAGTAGAAAATAAATATTAATATATGAAAAATGCTCAACATTACTGGTTTTCAAAGGAATTAAAAATCTATATGGGATTTCAATCTGTCCATCAGTTTGGTAAAAGATTAAAAGTCAGAACCCAGCCAGGGTTCTGAGCATGTGGGGTAACAGTCTGCTCTGCAGGGAAGTCTCTGAATTGGCTTTAATTTCCTATAGGGTCCTTTGACCACATGTATTTCAAGCTTTAAAAGCAGCCACAGCCATTGGCCTAGTGATTGCATTTTGCTGAGAACTCATCCTCAGAAAATATCAGGCAAATATACAAATATGCATGGGCAAGAATGTTATAACATCATTACTGGTATGTACAGAAATCTAGAAGCAACCTACATGCTCAAAATTTATAGTACAATATCAATAACAGAATAGGACACCATGAAGTCAATAAAATGCTGGTATATCAAGTTATATTTGTCGATAAAGGAAGATGACTGCAATATATGGTAAGATGAGGAAGTGTGTTGGAGAATATTTAGTCAAGTTTTGTTTGTTTTTTTTTAAAGGACAAAAATGGAAGTATTTTTTAAGTGTTTATATTTTGTTTGCTAATTTAAAATTTTTCTATGGTTTCTAACTTTTCTATAATGAACATGGATTATTTGTGTTAAAACACAAGAAATGACACATGTGATAGGCAGAATAAAGGCCCTTCTCCTTAAAATGTTCATGACCTAATTTCTAAAACCTGTGAATATGTGAAGTTATATGGCCAAGGAGACTGCATATGGAATTAAGTTAACAATCGTGAGACAGATTAGCCTGGCGTATCTGGTGGGCCAGGGTAATCACTAAGGTGCTTATAAGAGGGAGGCAGGACGGCCAGAGTCATAAAGATCTGAAAATGCTTTGTGGCTGATTTTGAAACTGGAGGAAGAGGCCAAGAGCCAAGGGCCATAGGAGACTTCTAGAAGCTGGAAAAAGTAAGGGAAAAAAATTCTCCCTTAAAGCTTCTACAAAAACCCTGCTGATACTTTAGTTTTAGCCCAGTGAGACTTTCGACCACCAGAACTGTCAGAGAAAAATTTTGTATTGTTTGAAGCCACTAACTGGGTGGTAATTCATTACAGCAGCAATAGGTAACTAATATTGTCTGTAAAACCACTCCCACTCTTGGGCCCTGCTGGGTAGAGGGTCAGTAGGAACAGGTGTGGAAGACCTTTTGGTTGAGGGACAATCCTTCTGAGTTAAATTTGGGGAAGTGAATAACTTTGGGTAGACTGAGAGATCCTCGTAAGAATCATATCCCTAAATATTTTTAGGTGTTTAATCATTTGCTTTCCCTTTAAACTGAAGTGTGGGGGACCTGTGTTTATTTTGTTCATCTCTGTATCCCTAGCATTAGTCCCGTGCTCAGCTGCAAGTCAGCCCACGATCACTTGCTCTTGAACGGAAAAATACGTGGATGAGATTTCAAAACCTACTGTCTACCCTTTGAAGCCTGTCTTCCAGCTGATGCAGGAACTCAAGCCTGAGTTTATTGTCCTTCTCATCCTCCCCCTTCCGTCCCTCTCCTCCCTGCCCCCAACTTCTTCTTTTTTTATGTGGATGGTGTAGAATTTAAAGCAAGTGGGGCTTGTCGCTCACATTCGGGTGGTCTTTCCTTCTGGGTTTCAGAAGCCCAGGACTGAGCTTTCAGCATTTGGGCACACACCCACCCACACTCAACACCACAAACAGCAACCCCAGTCCTGGAGCAGTCCTTTGGCACTTGGTGTGTGTGGAGGGAAACACGTAGGACTCCGGAGGGCCTCAGTTTCAGACGTTCTGCGGATGCTACTTGGATGAGCTCTACAAGGAAGAGTTCCAGGTTCTCAGAACAGGCCTGAGCCCTGGTGCAAGTGCAAGAAAGAGGTCTGCTCACAGCCACCTATGCTCAGCTGTCCCCGAGGCGGTAGGCTGACTTCTTTCACAAAAGCCTGGACTCCTTACAGGAAGTCTCAGGGGAAAGAGTGGAGCTGGGTGCTGGTGTTTTCTCTTCGGAGTATTTAGCCTTTTCCCTATGGAGTCCCCAAAGCCATGTAGGGCTCCCACTGGTGACCTGCAGTGGAGAAGTGCCAAATGCCTACCTCCAGACTCAACATCACTGGCTCACCTTGGCTCTCACTGGCTCTCCCTTCAAGTCTTAAAGGGAGAGCAGAAGGAAGAACTGTCTAGCAGGTGTCAGTTCAGTTCAGTTCAGTCGCTCAGTCGTGTCCGACTCTTTGCGACCCCATGAATTGCAGCACGCCAGGCCTCCCTGTCCATCACCATCTCCCTGAGTTCACTCAGACTCATGTCCATCGAGTCTGTGATGCCATCCAGCCATCTCATCCTCCGTCGTCCCCTTCTCCTCCTGCCCCCAATCTCTCCCAGCATCAGTCTTTTCCAATGAGTCAACTCTTCGCATGAGGTGGCCAAAGTACTGGAGCTTCAGCTTTAGCATCATTCCTTCCAAAGAAATCCCAGGGCTGATCTCTTTCAGAATGGACTGGTTGGATCTCCTTGCAGTCCAAGGGACCCTCAAGAGTCTTCTCCAACACCACAGTTCAAACGCATCAATTCTTCGGCACTCAGCCTTCTTCACAGTCCAACTCTCACATCCATACATGACCACAGGAAAAACCATAGCCTTGACTAGACAGACCTTAGTTGGCAAAGTAATGTCTCTGCTTTTGAATATACTATCTAGGTTGGTCATAACTTTTCTTCCAAGGAGTAAGTGTCTTTTAATTTCATGGCTGCAGTCACCATCTGCAGTGATTTACTTCACTAATAGGAAGAAGACTGCTTCACAAAGTGGCAGCTTCCATTCTGCTGCTGCTGCTAAGTCACTTCAGTCGTGTCCGACTCTGTGAGACCCCATAGACGGCAGCCCACCAGGCTCCCCTGTCCCTGGGATTCTCCAGGCAAGAACACTGGAGTGGGTTGCCATTTCCTTCTCCAATGCATGAAAGTGAAAAGTGAAAGTGAAGTCACTGAGTCATGTCCAACTCTCAGTGACCCCATGGACTGCAGCCTGCCAGGCTCCTCCGTCCATGGGAGTTTCCAGGCAAGAGTACTGGAGTGGGGTGCCATTGCCTTCTCCAGCTTCCTTTCTAGATAGGTAATTATTGAGGGAGAGTCTGAAAAGGCACTGAGGGGAATGCTGTAAAGATGACTTCCACTCCAGATGGAACTCAGTTCTATTGACAAAGACTCGGTCAACTCTGAATCACGTGCTCCCATGATCATTCTCTAGAGGCCAAGTCTGAGGGGCTTGTAATAAAATGCAGCCATGGATAATCAGTGGGGGGAACAAGGTCTTAACTAGTGTGATTGAAGATAAAATTCAAGAGCTTACAGAATAAAGTAATGGGGACTTCCAACCACTGGTGGTCCAGTGGTTAAGACTTAGCTCTCCCAATGCAGGGGGCCAGGTTCAGTCCTTGGTCGAGGAACTAAGATCCTGAAGCAGCCAAAAAAGAAAAACAAAACAAAACAGAATCAGTCATGGAAGTGGGTAAAAAAGACAGATGATTTCACAAAATAAAAACCCCTGTGTCCCAAATGCACAGAAAGCTTAAATCCACAATCGTGCAGGACTACGAGATTTACTATGGCAACCCACTCCAGTACTCTTGCCTGGAAAACCCCATGGATGGAGGAGCCTGGTAGGCTGCAGTCCATGGGGTCGCTAAGTCGGACACGACTGAGCAACTTCACTTTCACTTTTCACTTTCATGCATTGGAGAAGGAAATGGCAACCCACTCCAGTGTTCTTGCCTGGAGAATCCCAGGGACGGGGGAGCCTGGTGGGCTGCCGTCTATGGGGTCGCAGAGTCGGACACGACTGAAGCGACTTAGCAGCAGCAGCAGCAGCAGTACATACAATAGTCAAAATAGATTCACTTCAGTTCTGCTAGAGAGCAGAGGGACAAATTAAATGCTGCCTCCAGCGTCTCCCGTTTTGAATGTATCACTTCTCTTCCTGTCCGATTTGCCCTCCTTTACACAAAGCTGGTCATTTGTGCCTCCCCCAGTCCCTCCCCTGCATTTCCACTTGTCAGTCATGAGCAAGGCCATGTGGGAGGAGCCGGGAATTCGATTTGGATGTTGTTTCTCTGCTGCTGGAAAATCTCAAGGGACTTTCTTTCATGTAGTTAAAAGACAACTCAGGAGGGATCTGGGTCCTCGGGGAGTGTGAAAACTCCATGCTGGCAGCTTGCCTGTTGGTGTGAGAGGACAGGGGGCCTTTTGGAAAAATTGCAGTAGACAGCAGGCCTGACCAAGGCGTTTTGTTCTTGTTGTTATTTTAATCATGAAATCTTAGCACTAAAGTCTAGTAAGATGGTGCTGATGAACCTATCCGCAGGGCAGCGATGGAGACTCAGACACAGGAAACAGATTTGTGGATGTGCGGTGGGTGGGGTGGGGGAAGGAGAGGATGGGATGAATGGAGAGAGTAGCGTAGAAATGTATAACTACCATATGTGAAATAGACAGCCAGTGGGAATTTGCTGTATGACTCAGGGAACTCAAGCCAGCGCTCTGTGATAACCTAGAGGAGTGGGATGGGGTGGGAGGTGGGAGAGAGGTTCAAGAGGGAAGGCACACGTGTATACCTATGGCTGGTTCATGTTGGTGTATGGCAGAAACCAACATGTGAAACAATTATCTTTCAGTTAAAAATAAATAAATAAAACACATAAGATCTATGGACATGGTTTGTCTATGGTTCTGCTATGCATTCAGCAGACCGAGGCCGCTACTTTACACGAGTATAATGGGAAAGGGCTTGTACTTGAAGCGTACATTCAGAGGTGACCGGATCCAATATTCCTCATGTTTTCTCTTCTTCCATGGTTTCTCTCTGTTTTCATGCCTACGCTGTAGCAGGTACTAAAGGCACAAAGACCAGGGAGTTTTTCAAATACTTCTGTCTTAGGGTAATGTCTAAGAGCTCTTCCTTCTCCCTCAGGGCCACCCCACTGAACCCATATCCCTGAAAAGAAAATTGCAAAATCAGAATAAATGTTTAACTAAATCTCCGCAAAACAAAACATGTGCACCAAACTCAAAAATTACTCAGGTCTTAGATGGTTACGCATCAATTTCTAGTATGCACTGTAGGTACATTTTAGTATCTTTGATGTGATGTAGGGTGTGACCTCTAAATAAGCTTACCGGGGGCCTGCAGAAGCTTTACAGCATCCTTTCCTGCAGCTTCAGGATGGCTGCACGGCCCACAGAGCCTGTGATGTGTGCGCAGCCTTCAGCGGCTTCTTCTGGACTTGCTCTCTGAACACTGGGGGGCAGCACGGAACTTCCTAAGCTTTCTTCAGAGTCTAAACGCAAACCTGAGCAATTCCACCTTAAGACGGGCCATGCACAGAAGCATGCAAAAAGTGCAGGGATTCTGGGACGTGGCTAATCTCTATAATTCACCTGATTGCAGATACAAGTGACAGCTGCGATAGGGGTGATGTTCGCTCATTCCTTGTGTCGCTGGGATGCTATTTCGAATCTTCCTGAGATTAGAAAAAGGATTACAATTGCCCCCAGGGCCTTGCCATGTAATTTTTATCAGTCTTGATCAGTGAGTTCCCCCAGGCAGTGTGTGTGTGTGTGTGTGTGTGTGTGTGTGTGTGTGTGAGATGAGCAGCCCATGATGGGAAGGGAGGCTCCTGGGGACCACATGGTCCATTTTTTCCTACCCTGGGACCGAATTTCCAGATTCACCCCCAACCCCAGGACTCTTGCCTTCTCACCTTTGTTACGTCCTGGACTCTGTTGAGTAGGGCCACTTCATGGACTTATTCGTACAACCCATGCAGTTAAACAGGGCCCAGTGCTCAGAAGCTTCCTGCGTTTGGTTTAATCCTCTGCTGCTGCTGTCTTAAAATTCTGAATAATTTCTAAACAAGGACTCCTGCATTTTCACTTTGCAGTCAGCCCCCTGCATAAAATGGCCAGTCTTCCAATGGAGAAGTATGGTCAGAGGTAGATTTTTTTCTAAACCTGAACCCCCTTCTCTCTTAGCCTCTCAGCAGATGGCTTAGCTTAGAATTGGGAATGCAAACAGCCCAGACTTTTGATCAGATATACTGGAGTGCTGGTGTGGAGCCTACCTCTTCATGCCCAGGTGACTGGGAACATAATATGCTAACCGCTGGAAGGGCTCCTCAGCTGTTAGAAAGGTCTAACTGTGTTTACATCACTCACGGGATGTGGTGAGTATTAAATGTTAGGGTCTGTGCAGAATGGCCTGGCACAGCGCAGACACTCAGTAAACACTGCTTGTCCCCTTGGCCCCTTCGCTCCTGGAAGTCTACACTGATTCTTCCATGTCATCTTCTCTCCCCAGAACAGTGCACTCCAGCTGGAGTTAAGGCTTGGTTTCGTTTGTGATGGAACAGGTCTAAGATAAGGGTTCTGTCCATAACCTGACTCCTTGTGACTTGGAAGTCATTTCTCATTGTGTTCAGAGCTCTGTTCTGAAGAAGAGATGCATGACCAAACAGTGGTTATGATTTCTGCATCACAGGAAAAGCTGGCTTTACAGAACTACCTGGGGAGTTCTAAAGACAGCTTCTGATGAAAATATGTCTCCAAGGAGTTTGCCCGGTAATAATTAGCTTAATATGTTGCACTTTTGCAATGCCTTTTTCTCCAAGGATCTGCAGACATTTGGCAAACAACCATTAATCACATCCCACTGCCTTGATGTCAAGTAACTGTATTGGCTGGGGCACTTGTCTCCCCACCTGGATGAGGATCTGGGAGGTCCTGGGTCCTAGGCCTGCTTCATCAGATTTTTGTCTGGTATTGAACAACTTTTCTGGGCCTCACTTACTTGAGATGTAAATTGAGGTTAATAATTTCTATTTGATCTCAGAAATCCTATTAAGACAAAATGCCTCCCCAAATGGAAACACACTTTAAAAAGTAGAAATAACTTCCCAATGCAAGGGACGGCAATATTACATTTGGGCAGTTGAGTTCAAGTTTAAGATCCAGTGCTGTACCAAACAATAGACTTTTGTAGGCCCTGAAATTTCCTGTTGCTAAAACTGGGGTCAGATGTCCAAGAGGCAGCTGGGAAATTGCTTAGAACACTGAGAGCATAATTGGCTTTATAATAACATTCTGCAAGCAGCCCATTTGCCCTAGGCTCACAAAATACTGAGCAGGTACCAGAGGCTCAAAGAATTCTCAAGGAATTTTCAGAACCTCCTTAATCACCCCCATGTCAGAGATTTTTCCCTCTTCTGAATTTTTATAACCATCAAAAATCTATCATACTCATGTGGCATTGAACGAGGCAAGCTTGGGCTGCCCTTTATGACTTGAAACATAGCTATGGCTTCTCACTTTGGTGGTAAGTAAATGAGGGAAAGAATAGAGGAAAGTAGGTATTTGCAACCTCATACTCGGGCTTCCTTGATAGCTCAGTTGGTAAAGAATCTGCCTGCAATGCAGGAGACCCCAGTTCGACTCCTGGGTCGGGAAGATCCCCTGGAGAAGGTATAGGCTACCCACTCCAGTATTCTTGGTCTTTCCTTGTGGCTCAGCTGGTAAAGAATCCGCCCGCAATGCGGGAGTCCTGGTTTCAATCCCTGGGTAGGGAAGAGCCCCTGGAGAAGGGAACATCTGCTCACTCCAGTACTCTGGCCTAGAGAGTACCATGGACTCTATAGCTCATGGGCTCGCAAAGAGTACTGCAAAGCGTACAACATGACTGAGTGACTTCACTTTCACCAAGCCCAGTGCTTTGCACTAGTGTGCCCTGGACAATAGTTATCAGTACCAAGAGGCTGCCTGAGTTAGTCTGCCACTTCCGACTTTCCAGTCTCTACAAAACACTCTAGAGTTGTAAAGATAAGAAGAAAATCTTAGGGTAGTGCTTCTGTATAATGGGAGCCGAAGTCTCCCATCCAGAAACATCATTCCTGTACTAGGCTGACTGACTTAATTTTTAATCTGCAAGGGCCTTGATAAATGCAGCCACTTCTAGTGATTTAATTAGTTTTGTGAAGGATCTTTGGTGACTTGTGTGGGAAAGTTTATCAAAAGTATACCCAAACGCTTTCTTTATGCTATTATATTATTGAAAAATCAGAAGGCTCTTTGATGTGAGTTTTGAGAGAATAAGGGTGTAGTTATGAAGTACTTGGAGCTTCTCACTGTTCAAACAAATGACAGATAAGATCTCAGGCTGCTTTGTCATGATAGTTCATCATGCTAAGTACATCTATTTTTATATTCTTCTGCATCTGTATGGCTCTTAAAGGTTTCAGCTTAAGCCTCCCCACCAGCGTGCACAGTGCTAGAAAGATATCATATGAAGAATGCCTACTGTGTGCATGCATGCTCAGACGTGTCTGACTTTTTGAGACCCCGGGGACTGTGGCTCGCCAGGCTTCTCTGTCCATGGGATTATCCTGGCAACAACACTGGAGTGGGTTGCCATTTCTTCCTCCAGAGGATCTTCCTGACCTAGGAATTGAAACTGCATCTCCTGGTCTCCAGCATTGGCAGGCAGATTCTTTGTCACTGCCCCACCTGGAGACCCAACAATGTATATTATGGTTCATAAAAGATTGATGCTCTCTCATTTAATGAAGGGAGATAACTATTTACAATATTGAGTAAGAGATGAATTAGTGTGTATCTGGCAAGTTGCAAAGGTAGGAAATAAACTTCAAGCCATCTGTCCCTAACTAATCAATATGCTATAATGATTAAGGTCACTATCTTTTTTTAAAAAAAGTTGGCCTCTGAAAGGGGCTTGGAGTCTTATGGCATTAAATAGCCTCTGAGGCAAAGGCCAATTTCTTCTAGCCCCAAATCATGAATTTGCTTCAGTATCATGACCCAGTAACTCGTCATCCACACCACCCTCCTTCCTGGCAGAAGCTGGGCTGCCCTTGACCAGCTCTACAGCGCTCACAGTTTGCAGCCGAGATGGAGCCGACTATGTCATTGGAACGTGTCATGGGGGAGGGGAGGGATGTGCCGTCTCCATTTTAGGCTGAGGTTTTCTGAAAGCTCGTAAAGCTAACGATCTCTAGAAGCCGCTTGCCTTCCCTCCCAAGCTTTGAATTGTCTACTTCTGGTGATAAAAACCAGTTGTAGGAAGTCATTGAGTCCATCCCTCTGTCTCCAGGCTGGGTTATACGTTAAAAGTTTCAGAAAGATGGAGTCATAACAATCCTCATGCTTGATAGTACCTTAGGGTTTACCAAAGATTTTATATACATCATTTCGTTTACTGCTTTCCCCCAAACCCTCCAAATTAGTTATCACTGTCTCCATTTTACAAAGCACAGGGAAGGCTAGAGAGGTGATTGCTTGTTTGTATGTGCCAATGCCTGAACACGGACCCGGTCAAATGTCCTGTCTACAACATCACTGTGAATTAAGGTTTTCCCCAGGACAGGAATTTCCACCACTTCCTTTTAGGTCCAAGAGTCCTTGGAGAGGACTGCCACCAATGAGCTCCTCCTGTCTCTAAACCCGCATCCTCTGTTCTCTTCTGGTTTAATGCAAAGGGGCTTCTGTTCTTCAAGGAATAGTCTTAGCTGGACCTAGAGTTTACAGCAGCTGCCCTTGTAGTCCATCTTCTCAAGGTTGAGTACTCCAAGCTTCTTCAGCATCTTCTTTCTGGGAAGTCTATCAGCTCTGCCTCTGGACGTTCACTTCCCCGGTGCGTGTTCTTACCTGTAATAGCGTTAGGGTCACATATCTGAGGGGTGCTTGTGAGGATTAAATCAGAAAATACATCTGAAGTGCATATCTGAGAGGCACAATAAATTAACATGTTTAATGTTCCCTCTTTTTTGTTCCATTTTATATTTTTTACTTAAAAAATTAAGTTTGTTATTTTGTATTGGAGTATAGCAAGGACCCTGATGCTGGGAAAGATTGAAGGCGGGAGGAGAAGGGGACGGCAGAGGATGAGATGGTTGGATGGCATCACTGATGCAATGGACATGAGTTTGAGTAAACGCTGGGAGTTGGTGATGGACAGGGAAGCCTGGTGTGCTGCAGAAGAGTCGGACACGACTGAGTGACTGAACTGAATTGAACTGAATAGGTGATTGATAATGTTGTGATAGATTCAGGTGGACAGCGAAGGGACTCAGCCATACATATACAGGTATCCGTTCTCCCCCAAACTCTCTCCCATCCAGGCTGCCACATAACACTGAGCAGAGTTCCCTGTGTTATTCAGCAGGTCCTTTTTGGTTAGGCTGTCCATTTTAAATATAGCAGCGTGCCTCTGTCCATCCCAAACTCCCTGACTATCCCTTTCCCCTATCCTTTCCCACAACAGCCATAGGTTCCTTCTCTGAGTTTGTTTTGTAAATAAGTCTGTATCAGGGCTCACCTTCTTCTCTGGCTTTTCCGTTGTGTTTATAGATTCCCAGAGAGATCATGTACTACCTGTTTAAGAGCAGAGGTTGGTAGCCTGGCACTTTTCTAAGAAAGGGACTTTGCTTTTGATAAACTTCCCCAAACAAAACACCAAAAGCATCCCAGAAATACTTGAGGGGCACGTCAGGGGTTAGTGGTCTCTCTGCTGACTCAATGCCTTTTATTCTTGTATTATCCATGTGCACCAATTATAGCCCTAAAACATAGCCAGGAGGCACCGCCTAAGAGCATTTGATTTATTAGTTTCATTAAACACAGTTGCCTTTAATGTGGAGTTGTTTGTAGCCCATGCTGGATTTCTAGCTACTTTATCACATCTATTGGCCAATGTATGAATTATCTTCAAAGGACACGGCTCTTGCTTTTTATCACATTTTCTCTCCAACTACCAAGGAAGAGGTCACTTGGGAGACACATCCTTTCATGGCAAGCAAGTAGCCTCATAGATCAAATGTGTGTTTGTTCTGGAATGGCGCAGCCGCCAGGCCAGGCTTGGAGGAAGGGCTGGCACTGCTCAGAAATTTTCATCCATCACTCACTAAATGGGACCCACAGGTAAAGGCTTTGCTGGGAGATGAGTCCAGGGAATGGAGGGAGTGGGGAGGGAGTGCTCTGCAGGGGGAGCACGTTTGCCTTGGGGCCACAGAGGGTTTCAAGTCCTGTGTGTGCGGCAGAGTAGTTTTATGATGTCAGAGGCAGGTGACTGAATCATCCTCAGCCTCGGCTATTTGGTCTCTAAAATGGGATGAGCTTCCCCCAGCCTCCTTGCAAGCAGTGAGATTATCAACCAAGATGCATCCCCTTCCCCCTCCTTTGGCTAATTAGAGCCTCACCGGAGGGTCTTGACCTTGAAGGTTGGAGTTGGTGAAGGAGAGCTAGGTGGGCGAGTCAAGAATCTGTCTCACTGTGGTTTGTTTGCGTTGTGTTCAGTCCTTGAAAAAAGGATTTTCTGTAAATGTTATCAATGTTTAACACTTATTTCATTCTTCTGTCTTCCTCTATTACATTTTTTTAAAATTGGAGGATAATTGTTTTGCAATATTGTGTTGACCTCTGTCCCTATTACATCTTAAGTTGCATAAAAGCAGCATCCTCACTTTTTTATTTCATTTCTGACTTCCCACAGCACCCAGCACCAGGGCTGGTCAGAGAATGTTTTCTGAGATAAAGTTGAATGGACTCTTTTTTGCACCTCTGTGATTATTTTGTTTTGTTTGTGTCTGGTCCAGCAGTCGGGAGGAAGATTCCAAGGGTACTGGCTTCTGAGTTCCATGCAACAGCCTGGTATCTTGGAAAGAACAAGTGATAAATCAAGAGACCAAGGGTCCTGGCTTGGAAAAGTCACTTAATATCCTGGGCCTTAGTATCCTCCTCCATGACACTTGGATACTAATATTGGGTTGGCCAAAAAGTTTGTTTTTACTTTACGAGGTTGTGGTGCAGTTTACCTAAGTTACTTTATCGAAAATCTTAGCAGAGTACCTGGCCTGTAGTGAAGGCTTTTCTGAATTTGTTACTGTCACTATCATTGCTATCATTATTATTATTTCTGACTAGCTCTGTGGCGTTGGGCAGAGCTCAGCTCCTTTGTAGCTACAATATTTTGTAACTTTGATGAGTCCAGGGGAGTACTAAAAAGCAAGAAATAGGGGAAAGAAAGGCAAGACAAGGCAGAGCTTGCCTGTGGGTGGCCTGGAGCTGAGTTCCTCTTTGCCAACACTGAGCTTTGCGTCATGGTGTGTGTGAGTTCACGATGGTGCCATCACTGAGGGCTTGGCCACATAGCTCCTTTCCCCCCAGGTTAAATGCTGAAGCTGACAGATTGAGTCCTGTGATGCTCTTAGCAGATAACCTCTCCTGGTTTGCAGCAATCTAAACTCATAAATACTGGGAAAAATTTTGCAACCCCCTGAAACTGGCACTGTATCTCAAGGATGAGGGTCCAGGTAGAAGTTTCCATCCAAGGAATGTTCTAGAAAGTCAGAGACCTGGAGGCTGAGGCTTCAACTTGGGGCTGGAATAATTTGAGTTGTATTATTCAATGACATTTTTCTACCTTCTAGGTGGGATGGTAATCGAGCAGCAATAGAAGAGTGGGCCTAGCTGTCATCTTGAGCCTTGAGCACATTCCGGCATCAAATACTTAATACGTTGGTAAATATGAGTGAGGGGTGGGGTGATGGGACAGGTGGGGCTGACAAGGCTTCTTGCTTCAAGCAACAACTGTCTTCAGGATGGATGGCTCCTCAAAGGAATGGCAGAACTTGATACCTGCCGTGGGGTTGTGGAATGCAGCCCCAGGAGAAACAACTACCAAGGAGAGAGGCATTTATAACGCTGGTGGGGTGGGGTAGCAACAGAGTGATTTACTACTGACAAAGGAATGTCTTGCTTCCATCGAAAATAGGATTTATTGTCACTCTAACGTGTGGTTTATCCAGACAGAAGAGCAACATTTTGTTAGACGTGGCTTGCCTGCTATATCTGCCCCTGATGCCAGAATTGTTTAAATAATCAAAAGTAACATTTTTTAAGTGAATACATTCTGTTGTAGAACATTCATGTGGGAAAGCAGAAAGAAAAAATAAAATATTTTTTTTGTAATCTGATGACCAAAGATAACCAATTAACATTTTGTTAGAATTCATTCTAGTTGCTATTATTTTTAAACATGGTTCAAAACGGTATTTTAATTCTGGCTTTCACATTTAGCAATTAAGCCTGAGCATTTCCATGTTATTAGATAGGTTCATAAAGTGATTGTGATGAGGTTATAGTATTCTGTTGGTTTCTGTACTGAAATTTACTAAACCATAATGCGCTGAGAAAGGTCTGTCTAGTCGAAGCCATGGTTTTTCCAGTAGTCACGTATGGATGTGAGAATTGGACCATAAAAATGTTGAGCACCAGAGAACTGATGCTTTCAAACTACAGTGCTGGAGAAGACTCTGAGAGTCGCTTGGACAGCAAGGAGATCCAACCAGTCCGTCCTAAAGAAAATCAGTCCTGAACATTCACTGGAAAGGCTGATGCTGAGGCTGAAGTTCCAATACTCTGGCCACCTGATGTGAAGAGCCAGTTCATGGGAAAAGACCCTGATGCTGGGAAAGATTGAAGGCAGGAGGAGAAGGGGACGACAGAGGATGAGATGGTTGGATGGTATCACCAACTCAATAATCATGAGTTTGAGCAAACTCTGGGAGATGGCAGAGGACAGGGAAGCCTGGCGTGCTGCAGCCCATGGGGTTGCAGAGTCAGACATGACTTAGTGGCTGAACAGCAACAGTGTTGGCAATCACGTCACGTCTCTTCCTCTGTGCCAGCGACTGCTCCAAGTGTTTACATACCCTAAGACACTTAATGCCCTAATAGGCTTACACTGTTAATATCTCTTATTTTATAGGTGAGGAAATTGAAAGGTTAAGTAACTTGCCAGAGGTCACTCAGCTAAATAGTGGTAGAGCCACTATTTCGACAGAGGCAGTTAGTGTTCTAGGGACTATTCCTAGCTTCTCTGCACTATCCAGCCTCTAGGATCTCAGATTATAGCTCTTTAAAAAATAAAACTGCTGTGAAGGAGGTGTCCTCTCTTCCATACAGGTTAGAGCTTGGACTGCTGAACCAAGGGGGACACTCGGGTGCATGGATAAGAGGCTACCTAGCCAGTGGTCTGCCAGGAACCGAGACAGAGTGCTGGGGACAAATTCCAACTTAAGAGCCTGAGTAAGAATCCGAGGTAGAAGCCTGTTTTCTGACTGTTCTTATTCTATTTTTGTTCCTGCTACTTCATGTGAAAAGACACCCAAAATCTTTTCAATAAGGAAAGACAACAAAATCCTTTAAATGATCAACATCTAGAATAAACTTTTTGTATGCAGAAACTCAGGCTTATTAATTGTAGATTATTTTCTCCCCATTTCTATCTTTATGCCTTGGATTAGCATAGAGTGGGCTTTTGTTGAACTTTTAAAAGTCCTAGGAGAGGATCTGTAACTTTCCCTTATAGCTCACTTGGTAAAGAATCTGCCTGCAGTGCAGGAGACCCAGGTTGGATTCCTGGGTCAGGACTGGAGAAGGGCATGGCAACCCACTCCAGTGTTCTTGCCTGGAGAATACCTTGGACAGAGGAGCCTGGTGGGCTATAGTCCATGGAGTTGCAAGTAAGACACTACTTGGCAACTAAACCACTACAGGAGAGGAGTTTGCACTGGGTGATGAGAGTAGGGTGACTCATTTGATTGGAGGAAGGGCAGGGGCGGGCATGGCTCAACCCTCCAAGGTCTTCTCCCTTCAGGTGGGCACCCTTCCTTCTGACCCCACACCTCTGCAGGACAGTCTAGATGTTCATCTGCCTCTTGGCTCTTGGGCCCTCTGAGTCCAGGAAGGCGAGTGACAGACAAGGCTCCTCCAGGTGGTGGCTGATGGGCAGGGTGAGGTCGGCTTTGTCTCTGTCTCCCTTATCGGAGACCTAGGAACTAAGTTGATGGAAAGCAGGGAGGAGCCTGATTTTGATCGCAGGTCCAAGGTTCTGCAGTCCAGGTTCGCCAGCAGATAAATTTCTATCTGGGTCCCCCTGTGGCTGTACTGCCTGTCTCTCAACTGGTTTAGACCATAGGGAGAGGTGAGTGATTACAACTCAGCCTCCATCTTTGTGTTTTGGAGACGTAAAGCATTGTGAGAGTCACTGTCCACTCCGCCACCACCCGCCATCACCGTGAACACTCGGGGGACACAGTCTGGCGTCCGCAATGTCTGTATCTCCTACTCTCTATAAACAGTTCTACCTTGAGAGACAGATGACTGAATCTCTCTGAGGTTCAGTTCTTGGACTTTGATGATGCAGAATTCCAATGACTTGTGGTGAGAGGCAGAAAAGAGAGGTAAGATGTTTGGGAGGAGGGGCTGCATAAATGACTGAGCTTTACTCATGGGGAAAATGAAAGAATAGAAATGGAAGAAACAGAGAGGCAGGGGAAAGCTAAGAATTCACACGGGACTTCTTGGGGAAAGGATTCAGATCCCCTGGGGCAGGGGAGTTATCCTGAGAATCAGAGGAAGGAGGAAAGGTAATTTTTAAGTTTTTACTAGGAGCTATGAATTGGGCTCCTTTGACATCTTTATTTTTTTTTTTCAAGAGATCCTGTTCAATATTAAAATTTTCTAAAAAGCTGGAAAGATGGGGTTTCTTTGAATATGACTTAATTTGTAGATGGGGCTGTAACCTGGGACCCATTTTATCTGGGTTACGTACATCTTCCCAAATATTGAATCGGACTCAGCAGATGCTCTCAGATGGAAACAGAAGCAATGCTTCTAAGTGTCCTAAGCCCTGGGATGTGCAGGTGTGGACTCTGTGTATGTGTGTATTCAGGGGCTGCGGGAGGTCCCAGATTGAGCCAAAGCTGTTTGATACCAAAGATGGGCTCCATCTGGGGAGCTCTCCTCACTGGCCCCCTGGCACCTACTTGTTGGAGGTCCCAAAGACATGCTGAGAAAGAGTATGTCCTCAACAAAGAAGGCCAAAGGGTGTGAGCGTGGTCCCTGATCACGCAGCAAAGGGAGAGACAGAGGAAATTCTGACATCTGTCTTTGAGAACCCAGACCCCGTGGCCATCCCAAATTCTTAGATGAGGAAACCGCTGTAAAACAGGAACACAACAGAACTTCCCTGCTGGTCCAGCGGTGAAGAATCTGCCTTGCAACGCAGGGCATGCAGGTTTGACTGCTGGTGGGGGAACTAAGATCTCACACGCTGTGGAGTAATTAAGCCCCCACACCCAAACTACTGAGCCCCCGAGCTCTGGAGCCCACCCGCCACAACTGAAGAGTCGGTGGGCCTCAGTAGAAGATCCCACACGATGCAATGAAGAAAGACCCTGTGTGCCGCAGCTGACACCCGATGCAGCCAAATAAATAAATATTGTTTTAAAAAAAGGAATAGAGGAGCATAACAGAAGCATCGGCTTCCCCGGATGCCCCAGATCCAACAGACACCCCAGGAT
Organism: Redunca redunca; assembly: GCA_006410935.1. Lineage (NCBI taxonomy): Eukaryota > Metazoa > Chordata > Mammalia > Artiodactyla > Bovidae > Redunca > Redunca redunca. The sequence continues at coordinate 246,182 of SJYQ01008757.1, read as the reverse complement.
CTGCACCTCGGTCTAGGCGTCTGAGGTCTCGGCAGTAGGTATCAGCAGAGGCGTGGAGAGAGTCAGCGGATACCACCTGGAATCCAAGGGACGTGGGCGATCATGTGGGGACAGGGACACAGAGATGCTGTTCTAAGACAGACTATGGAGTCCGAGAAACACAGCTTACTTTTTTTTTATTCTCCCTCTGCATTCAGGTCAGAGAAACCTGACATTATCTCAGCGGGTAGAGGGAGGGAGAAACTTTCAAATAGGTGTCAGCTGCACCACGGAAAGTTTTGAAGAAGTTTGGCAGGAACCCCCGCTGGCAGTTACATCTGCGTTCCCCACATCAGGTCTGTACTATTTGGATTCTAGGCCTGGGCAGATGGACCGTTTGCCACGTGTCTGCTTTTCCTGGCTTCTGTTTTCCGACAGCCCTTGCTCACTTGGATCAGGCTGTTAACAGATCTGACTCCTCTGCACTCGGCACTTTACACGCAGATAGAGTGTGTCCTCACACACGTGGTTTTCTGGTTCTCAGCGTAAGGACGTGAAAAAGTAGAGGGATGAGTTGCTTCGTCTCTAGCCCCATGTGGGGTCCTTCTGCCCCTCTCAAGTAGGCCTTGCTCTCCGTTGGAGCGGCTGGCACGATTCGTCTGAGGCTCTTAATGCTGTGCGGCCACGGAGCAGCGCATTCTGTGCGAGCTTAAGGAGCCAGACATCCATCAGAGATCCATACCCTGACCTTCTGGGGCTGGATGTCCTGCTGGGAACTGGGCGGGGAGAGAGAGGATGGGCCCCGAAAGGCCTTGAGCTCATCTCCAAAGCTGCCAGGCAGCAAATCCACCTACAGTTGGTGCATACTGGCTGGTAGGTAGACCTCAGCTAATTTTGTTCCAAAGAGTTAATGGCATGTTTTAGAATAAAGACACACACATATAAGTCAAATCTCGACGGGAACTTCCGGAACAGACAGCCCCGACAGTAGGCGCCATGGCTACCCGGACAAACCCGGTTTCAAAAGGCCACGTTCTCATCAGACCACGTGCACGGCCAGTGTGTCCCCACTGGGATAATGATGGCGGCTGCACTCACATGGCCCCAGGCAGGCACCCAGTTGCTCTGTGCTATCATTTCCATATGAAGGAACAGCACCACACTGGAAATAAACGTAAACCTGGCTGGTTTCGTGGGTTCTAGACATTATCACTTGCCATGATTGCCCCACGGCACCTGATTCAAGAGGGAGGGCTCAGCTAAAGGCAGCTGCAGGAAACAGGTCTCTTTACCCTGTAGTCTTGGGATTCTATTTCCACCTTGGAGGCTCAGATCAGAAGCGACGCATTAAACATCATCCTCAATCCTTTGCTCCACAGAGTTGTTACAAGATGGATATGCTTCTAAACCAGGCAAATCAGAACACGGGATAAAGAGGGATTGCGAGAACTTAACTGAGACGGTCTGAAATGTCGACCAAGTTTCAGATTCTAAAATAGAGAGGCGTTCACACTCCCATAGGTCTGAGGGAAGTGTGGCCTCCTGAGTTTCTAAAAACAAGAGGTCTCAGAATTTCATAAGCAGACTTTATATCAACATTTGAGTTGTGAGAATGAATCAGACAAACATGAACCGAATGTTCCTTGAAAAGCAGAGGGTCTGAAAATGGATCTGCAAAGTGTTTTGGCAGTTGAGAATTTTGGAATATTATTAGCGCCCTCCCACCCCAGACACCACCAGATAATTGACTGTCTGCATCTGGCTGGTATGTTTGCCTCGGAAACAAGTGATTTGGAAGCCTGTTATGAGACCCTATTTTTTTTGGGTCTGAAATGCTTCCTTTCCCTATTATTATTATTTTGGTGTTTCATGTGTGTGTGAAGTGTAAATCTGATAGAGTTTAGTGCATTTGGAGAGTGATTTTGGATTTAAATCTTTCCAGACACCCGCATCCAGATCAACACTCCCAAGAAAGGGGTAATAGACAAGCCTCATTTTCCGGCTTCAGTACCAGGACCCGAGCAGCAGGAGTCAGGAAATTCAAGAGGCTGTCTTCTTAAACCTGATAGACATTCCGAAATTTGCCAATCATATTGACAGGCTATTGATTCCCTCCCCTTTCCCCCCATCCCTGCCCCCCGCCCCTCGCCTGCAAAAGATGACTCCCAACCTGGAAACCTGCGGCAACTGTATTTAGCGTCTACGATGAATGCATTTTTGAGCTATTGAAACTGATAGGCTTATTGCCTCCTTTATCCTAAGAAACCTAGAGCGAGGCCATTCTAAAGTGAGGTGGAGTGAGGAACGCTGCTTCATTAGCTGGATAGACGGCACAAGACAGCCTGATATTAAGCACCCCTGAGCAGAAAGGGAACTCTGACAGGGTCTCTCAGGAAACACCTCTGGCTTCGCTGGGAGCACCCTCAGGGTGGGGTCTGGGAGTTGGGTGCTCCAGTCTCGGGGGCAAAGCCCTACCACTAAACGTGCGTCCTCTTCCACCGCTGCGATGGGACACTGTTGACTCATTGCGGCCATCTAGTGGTCAGAAGCGGCCATCACCGCTGGCTCTCTGACGCGCGGCTGGACCGGTGCGGGTTGTGGGTGCGGGTGTGGGGGTCTTGTAACAACTTATCTGAGCTTCCTGTTTCCCTTTCTTCTCATCCTGTTTTCTACCTTCTTCATTTTTTCCTGTAGGAAGCCGAGACCACTGTCTCCACCTCTCCACAACTCCTTTGCTCAAGCCACCTGGCTTTTTGGACCTGAATAGATTTCTCCTCTCCGTTTGGAAATCACGTTATTGCTATCTACACGTTGTCACCAAAACCAATTTGTGCAAACTAACAGGCTTATCAGCGCTGCGGAAATGAGATTAAAACTGATTCCAATGAAACAGATAAAAACCAGATGAATGAAGCCCTCTAATAAGACATTAAAGATAATGACAAGAATGATTAACTAGTGTGATATATTGAGCAGTTATGAGGAGTCGGATGCCCAGGATCAGCAAACTAATAAAAAAAGAATCTACCTATAATTCCCTTTAGTCAGTGAGGTATAATCACATCAACATTATGATTTTTTTTGTTTGTTATTATTTATCTGTGAGAGCAATATCACACCTTGCCTCCAAATTGCTTAGAGCTTATTAGCAGAGAAAAGAGAGAGAGAGAAAGACAGAGATTGCTTTGGGGCGGGGAGAGCTTGTCTCATTTCAGCTCTTTAAGAATAAAAAGGAATGCTTAATACCCTGCTTGCGTTTACACACCGATTATGCAGACACGCTCTCATTTTTGTTTCATCTCTGAGAGCGGTCTATTCAGAGCCAGACGGTTTTACATTATGGGATCAGTTCGTCAATTATTGCATTATCGAGTCACATCAAGACAACCTGTAAATTACATCTTGCTGGGGACGTCGCCGGAGCCACTCTGCTGCCCTGGAGTGCTTCCTTGCAGGGAGCCCTCCTAGTCAGGCTTCAGCAGCGTTCGTCTTCTGGCTCTGTTGGATTTGAGGTCATGAAAGAAGGACAAGGCAGGAGAGGGCAGTCATTTATTATTCATTTAGAATTTTCCCAGCCCTACTACGTGACAAGCCCAGTGCTATGCTCCAGGGAGACAGGTGAATAAGAATTTGACTCTGCTTTCAAGGAGCCCATAGCATGGGGGGAGGGAGACAGGGAAGGGAAGAAAGACAATTAAACAAAGGCGATACCAAGTAAAGGAACCCATGTGATGAGTGTGTTCTTGGCAGACTCTTTGCGATCCCCATGAACTCTAGCTCCCCAGGCTCCTCTGTCCTTGGAATTCTCCAGGCAAGAATACTTGAGTGGGTAGCCATTCCCCAGCCAGGGATTGAACCTGGGTCTCTCACATTGCAGACGGATTCTTTACTGTCTGAGCCACCGCAAGAGACTCTGTGATTAACACCGGCTGACGTAATGGCTCTGGGATCCAGGTCTCCCACGTGGCACTAGTGGTAAAGAACCTGCTTACCACTGCAGGAGACTTCCAAGATGCAGGTTTGATCCCCAGGTTGGAAAGATCCCCTGGAGAAGGGCATGGCAACCCACTCCAGTATTCTTCCCTGGAGAATCCAATGGACAGAGGAGTCTGGCAGGCTGCAGTCCATGGGGTCGCAACGAGTCAGGCACAACTGAAGCGACTTAGCATGCATGCATGCTGGGGATCCCTGGAGGAGGAGATAACTCTGGAGAAGCTAGGGAAGGTTCCCAAACAAGGAGCTCTTTGAAGTAGGTATGAAAGGAAGAGTAGGGTTTTACTAGAGAGAGAAAAAGAATAGGGTAGAGATGAAATGTGTGCATGAACAGCCACAAAGAAAGCCTGCTGTGTGCTGGGAATAAATGCTTCGTGGAAAATGACAGCCTGGGAGAGTCAAGCAAAGCCTGGGCACAGCCAAGAAGGACCCTGTATTCTGTGTTGAGGTTTGCACATTTTTATCTTAAAAGTCGAGGCAATCCATTCTTTGTAAGAGTAGCTATGTGATCAAACCTGTGTTTCAAATGATAACTTTGGTGAGTTGTAGAGAATGGGTTAAAGAAAGAAGAGGAGGGAGTTAGGGAAACTACTCTGAGTCAGAAACACTTACAGAACCAAGACAGGTATATAGCTGGACTTGAACGAAGCTACTAACTAGTCCTGCGATTCTGGGTGAAATCGCCTCCTGAATCACAGTTTTCTCATCTGTAAATCTAGCATAGAAATAATTACTTTTTGAGGTTATAGGAAAGATCAGAAATAATATAAAATAAGGCCCAGATGTCCAGCACATGACAAGCTCGTAACAGACATCGTAGTGATAATTCTTCATTGAGCACCGCTGTGGGGGCGCGGAAGGGGTTGGGTTAGGATGGTAGGGTGTGTGTGGTGTGTGTGTTTGGTAGGAAAATTGATGAATAAAATAATACTAAATTATCACATTATGCTGAGAACAGAAGGGAATCTGGAATTAAAAAACATGTTCAGATGGTTATATTATTTTTGTCATTGATGTACTTCGCTGAATGAAATTCCATGGATTAGATATTTTTGCAAGATTTTAGCGAGCCAGCAGGTTACAAATAAACACCCACCTCATCCATTTCACAAGGCAGTTCTGAGGATTCGAAACTAGTGGTGAAATTCTTTGATTACCAGAATGTCTTCACGAGGACAGGAACTTTGCTCAATGTTACATCCATAATGCCCAGAACTCAGCACACTGTATATTGAATGAGTGGGTGAATTCAATATGAATAGGTGTGGAAAGCAGCAGAAACATTAGTTTATTTTCTAGCTAATAGGGTCAAAATACCCAGTTTCAGTCTTTCCATTCCGTTCACTAAAATTTGACCCGTTATTGATTCCTTCTAAATATCCTTTGCCTCTATACGCCGTGTGTATAGAATGAGGTGCTTGGTATAGACAGGTGACTAATACAGACACAGTCTCACCCTGAACTTACCACCTAGTGAATGTAGGGAGTTGGATCTCACAAAGGCTGTGAAGTGTGTGGGCTCCTTCCTCCTCTTCCACTGCACCCCGCTCTCATTCCACTTGTGATCTGAACGATGGGGAAATGTGGAATACACAAGATAGAAAGCGGTGAAATGAAATAAAAGAGCGTGTATCCTGGGGTCACGTGCCTCCTGATTCCACTACTTACTAGATATGAGAGTTTGGACTGGGTACTCAGCCTCTATAAGCTAAAATGTCCCCCTCTTTAAGTTATTTTCAGTAGACATTAGTGAAATCAGGCATGCAAATTATTTGGTGCATAGTAGATTCTTTTTTTAAAACTTTTACTTTGTGTTGGAGTATAGCCTATTAACAATGTTGTGATAGTGTCAAGTGAACAGGGAAGGGGCTCAGCCATGCATATACATGTATCCATTCCCCCCCAGACTCCTCCCCCATCCAGGCTGCCACGTAACATTGAGCAGAGTTCCATGTTCCATACAGTAGATCCTTGTTGGTCATGCATTTTAAATATAGCAGTGTGTATGTGTCCATCTCAAACTCCCTAACTATCAGTATCAGTTCAGTTCAGTGGCTCAGTCGTGTCCGACTCTTTGCGACCCCATGAATCGCAGCACGCCAGGCCTCCCTGTCCATCACCAGCTCCCAGAGTTCACTCGGACTCACGTCCATTGAGTCCATGATGCCATCCAGCCATCTTATCCTCTGTCGTCCCCTTCTCCGCCTGCCCCCAGTCCCTCCCAGCATCAGGGTCTTTTCCAATGAGTCAACTCTTCGCATGAGGTGGCCAAAGTACTGGAGTTTCAGCTTTAGCATCATTCCTTCCAAAGAATTCCCAGGGCTTATCTCCTTCAGAATGGACTGGTTGGGTCTCCTTGCAGTCCAAGGGACTCTCAAGAGTCTTCTCCAACACCACAGTTCAAAAGCATCAATTCTTTGGTGCTCAGCTTTCTTCACAGTCCAACTCTCGCATCTATACATGACCACTGGAAAAACCATAGCTATAACTAGA
>SJYQ01008757.1:217599-239616 GCA_006410935.1 Redunca redunca | reverse complement strand
CCAGCAACAGTAAGTTCATTCTGGAAGTCTGTGAATATTTTTCTGTTTTGTAAGTTAATTTGTATCAATTCTTTTCAGATTCCACGTATAAGGGATGTCATACCACATTTCTCCTTCTCTGTCTGACTTCCTTCACTCAGTATGACCATCTCGAGGTCCATCCACGTTGCTGCAAATGACTCAGTGTTCTTTTTTCCTTACCAAGAGATTTCCTTGTAGAAGAGATTCATAGCTTGGAGAAGACAGTTGTTCTCCAAAGGGCTCAGAGCTTTGCTATCGACATGCTGCTTCCCCTGATTCCATAATATGTTGGAGAAGAAAGTCAACTACCTCAACTTTGTTCAAAATGAGGAGAATCTCCTTTCAGACCTTCTGATAGCTCTTGAAAAATGTGTATCTTTTCTGGTGGTTTATTAGCATGCAACCAGACCTACATGTTTACAGATAAAGTAGTCCTCTGAAACATGAACAGGTAAAAATATGCTCTAATGAAAAGAAAAACCTAAAAACAGTATGTTTAAAAACAAAGTTCTGTTTACAGAATCACAGACAGAGAACAGACTGGTGGTTGTGAAGGGGGAGGAGGTTGGTTGGGGGAAGGATAAGCTGAGTGCTTGGGTTTAGCAGACATAAACTTTTATGTATAGAATGGATAAACAACAAGGTCCTGCTAGCATAGGGAATTGTATTCACTATCTTATGATAAACCATTATGGAAAAGAGTATTTTTAAAAAGGGAGAAAAAGTTCTGCTTAACATAACAATCTTACTTTTTAAGATACCACATAAAGGAAACTGAAAATATTAACTCCATTATTTTTATATTCACTGCTAAATTTTATAAACATGTTTTAAAAGCTATTATTTCTGAATTTAATAAAAATTTAAATGTGTCTTATTGGTATCCTTTTTAAGTTTCCAATCAATATTTTCTTCTCACTTGAGCCAATCCCTTGCCTGCCATCTTACCTCTTTCCTTGTCCATCTACAGAGGAAGGTTTCCATGAAAGTTTAGCATGCCCATAGACTCCAAATTTTATAATCAACATATTCATTCAAAGACCACATTTAGAATACATTAAAATATTTGTGTAGTCTATAAATGACTGTATTTTTAAAAATTTGTTTTTACGGAAAATCTGTGTGATTACCGAATGTCCATTTTATGAAGTAGGTACTTACTCTTGGAGCAAAGACCTAGAGTCTCTGTAAGTTTACATATGTTACTGTGGCTCCTTGACTAAGAAAGCGCCTTTCCTCTAGTTTCTAAGATCTCCTGTTTGGAGAGAGTTGAGAGTTATTATAGATAAAATGTAGATCCAAGAATACAAGAATCTATAGATCCAATAATGGGAGATGCTAAGTTGCATTATCTTTTTACTGCCTTTCTAACTGGAAATGTATATGTTTCTGTGACTTTATGGTCCAAAATCTAGGAAGTGGCTGCAGCTAGTGTCTCTGTTTTACTTTCTGAGCTTTCTACTACTTGGTCCCTGGAAAATAAGACTTTTCCCTCAGTTCAGTTCAGTCACTCAGTCGTGTCCGACTCTTTGCGACCCCATGGACTGCAGCACACCAGGTTCCCTGTCCATCACCAACTCCTAGAGCTTGTTCAAACTCATGTCCATCGCGTCGGTGATGCCATCCAACTATCTCATCCTCTGTCGTCCCCTTCTCCTCCTGCCTTCAATCTTTCCCAGCATCAGGGTCTTTTCCAATGAGTCAGTTCTTCGAATCAGGTGACCAAAGTATTGGACTTTCAGCTTCAGCATCAGTCCTTCCAATGAGTACTCAGGACTGATTTCCTTTAGGATAGACTGGTTGGATTTCCTTGCAGTCCAAGGGACTCTCAAGAGTCTTTTCCAACACCACAGTTCAAAAGCATCAATGCTTCGGTGTTCAGCTTTCTTTATAGTCTAACTCTCACATCCATACATGACTACTGGAAGAACCATAGCTTTGACTTTTCCCTCAGGTAAGTATATAATCAAAGGATAAAAGGAAGTACCAAAATAGTTAAGATTATATAACATTTTGAAATGTCTATTTATTGCAATATAAATGGGTTTATTATATGGATGGATATGAATTCTACTCAATCATTACTTTCAAAAATAGAAGTACTTCTAAAAAATAAGATTTATGTGTATCATGTACATTAAAGTAAAATACAACTTCTTTATATTGACTGTATAAATATTAGAAACAGCATAAGTAAATAATTATTCTTGGTATATCTCTACATATTTAACTTCTTGGTTGTATCAGTCTCTAATATTATGACACAGGTATTTTTCTGAAGAATATAATTTTGGATATGGCTTATTAATCATTTTTTAGATAAAACTGATTGCAGTATCCTTCAAAGCTACATTTTATGACTGACAAATTTAAAATTGTTCATAACTTCCATTGACTTCCTTTTGTAGATCATGCTATTTTTAGTCACAAAAGTACCTTAGATATTCATGCATCTACCTGGTAAGCTTGGAGTGAATCCTGCTGGATGAAAGATATTCTTAATTCTATTTTTAAATATGTAAATGTATAAGTATTTTATGCCAAATATTTTTGCATGCTCTGTCTTTTTCCTCCATTGCTTCAAAAGATAGGTTTCCAAAGTATAACTTATCAAGAAATTATCTGCAGCGTTTGAAGGCTATCTCAGTATAGTCCCACTCAGTATAGAATATTTCATTAAAAAAGAATCCAAGGGATCTCCATTAGAAGGTTTTCCCTAGAGGTGAAGATATTCCAAAGTACAATTACAGAAATTCAAAGTTTAATATTTTATGCTTTTCATCTCTTATCATTTAGCTTATCCATTTCTTCCTTTGCTTTTATGAAGTTACAACTCCTCTTTCTGGTTTCAAGATTTTCTTTCAATAATTATAATTTGCTGCACATTTCAAAAGCTGAAGTTGTTTGGTGTTCCATCAGTTGGATATCTGATTAAAGATTTACAACTTCTTTCAAACAAAATGCAACCTAAATTTAGAGGACTGCTTTACAATAAGGTTCAGTATCATTGTCAGATACTTAGATAAATCTACAAAGTAGTTCTTTAAAATTAAAACATTTCTAAAATCTGGTGGTGACAGACAGTGAAGAGAGAAAGCGTGCACTGCCACAACTGAAACATTTTAAAATACATGCAGCATGAATTTTGTCACAAAAGCTTATAATTTGGCTGACTTTAAATGCAGCCTCTATTTTGACACGTAGACTATCAAAGCTTGTTTGGGCACATTCATGAATAATACGTGCACTACAACCTATTCCAATCAGAATTCCAATTCCAAACTTGCAACACAAGTTTCTTGATTTAGTTGGAACATGGTTTTTTACCACAATATTGGGCTCTACCAAAATCTGTATCATACTATCACTGCAAATACAAGTAACTTTATCTTCAAGGTTGAGCTTTTTATCCATATCTTAATAGCATTTATGAGAACATTAAAATATTTTATCAAGACAGAATGAACTTCTAAATGTTTTAGCTTGATTTCATGTGTTGAATTTAAAAGACATTACTGGATTTAACTGAATTTCTATTTGAAGAATCTCATGACACTAATGCAAAACTGATATCATCTAACTCTTAGTGAAGTTCTCTAGCTAATGGAGCCAATACTTTTAATAGCTATAATTTCACTTTCACACATATACAGGAGAAACTTGGAATACAGAGTGAAATTAATTTAGAAAAATACTCATTTGATCCCAATGATAAGTCATACTTTCCAGTGTTGTAAATGAACCTTCTGCAGCTGTACTTGTTATATTAACTCTTTTGGAAATAGTCTTTTTAAAATAATTACTAACTTTTCCAGCTTCAAAGTATGTGTGCCTTCTAGTGATGTCAGGGAGACGATAAATGTAAACCAAAATTTTGTGCAACTGACATTTCATCACCAAGTTTCTTAAGAAATGGAAATTCAGCATTAAATATTTCATTAGACATTTATTTGTTTGAGATCATTGCCTTGGAAGAGACAAAATAAAACCAAACCTTTCTAAACAATAAAGTAAATACATAATTGTAGGTTTATACCATACAATAAATAATGAGTACCGCGGACAAATATATTCAGGCTATTCTTTCTGTGATCTCTGGTAGGGCAGTCAAGTCTGTGTTCCCTGCACATATTTCATCTGTTCCAAACCGATCGTCCCTGACGATCCCTACTGACTGGTGGCCTGGTAGCATCCTGCATTTTGTAGGCTGTGGCACTGGCATGGTCCTGATCGCAGCCCAGCTGGCTGCGGGTATACACTCCGGCCAGCAGGGCCAGCAGCACTGAACACTTTCCCAGCACAGCCAGACCCGAGGGTTAGCTGTCCCTAGGGTCGCACAGAGTCGGACACGACTGAAGCGACTTAGCAGCAGCAGCAGCAGCAGCCACTTAATCCAGAGAAAGCAATGGCACCCCACTCCAGTCCTCTTGCCTGGAAAATCCCTGGATGGAGGAGCCTGGTGGGCTGCAGTCCATGGGGTTGCTAAGAGTCGGACACGACTGAATGACTTCACTTTCACTTTTCACTTTCGTGCACTGGAGAAGGAAATGGCAACCCACTCCAGTGTTTTGTTTTATCAGGGAGTACATGCTGTTCTCAAAAGAAAGGTGTTAGTCATATGCTTTGAAAGGAAAAGTCGGTTTGGTTATCACCTGTCATCTTTCAGATTTAACCATATGTCAATCAAAGCCCTACATGCTATATACTCACTACCTACAGAATACATACATACTATACTAACTACTATGAACTAACTCCGTGTTTGATAAGACCCTGGCAGAAGCTAGAGGTATAAAGCGGAAATTGCCAAACTTGTCTTAGTTTATCTCACTGCTTTGTTAATTAAAAAAAAAGAGAGAAATCTAGGGTGCATGTTAAATTGTGCAGGATCTGGGACATTAGATAAAATATGGGCGTGTCCCAAGCCAACCAGGGTGCAAAGTCACCTTAATAATAGGGATTATTTTCAGCTGTGGAATTTTAATGATTATTCAGTGTTGTTCATTAAATGAAGGGTTCACAATTTTACAGATGCACATAATCTACCGATAGAGAAGGAAATGGCAACGCACTCCAGTATTCTTGCCTAAGAATCCTGTGGACAGAGGAGGCTTGTGGGTCACACAGAGTCCGACACGACTGAAGCGACTTAGTATGCATGCATGCATAATCTACCAAATCAAAAATTAGCAGAAAAGTGCAAATATTAAACCAAGTGTAGTGGAATTTCTGGTGGCTCTCAGTGTTCTGTGTGTGTTTAAGATACAGATCTGAATACCAAACAAGTGAGCAGTGATTACGAAGCAAGCATTGCCACAGGAGAGCAGGGTCTCCCGGTGTCTATGAAGTCATTTCAAGTTACAGCCCTATTCGCTTGGTTGCCCTTTAGTTCTGTGTTACTTTTTGCGCTCAGCTGTTTACTGCCTTGGCTGTACTTGTGCTCTCTTTAATACCCAGGAGGCGATCTTCTCACACTTCCCTGTAAATATGCAATCTTTCTTTAGTGCTTGAATGATGTGTGCGAGGGCTCTTACCCATTATTCCCCTGCAGTGGATCTTACATCTTGCTTCACTTATTCCAAGCCTCCATCTGACATGGATCATCCTAACATCACGTATACTCATTGTAGCAAAAGCAATTTTTATGAACAAAATGATATTTTATGAACTCACTGACATAGAGGGAGAAGAACCTGTAATTTTGTCTTCTGTGATTGAAGCAATCTCAGTTCTCATTCTCCGGCCTCCTTGGTCCCATCGAAAGGAAATTTACATCATTGGCACAGGACTTATACACATCTGGAGAGAGTTTATTCTTTCTCAGATGTCCAGTTAACCTGCAGGGGTAAGGTAAACAGGTGAGGTAAATCTGATACTATCATAGTTATCCTAATAAACAGCTGTCTGATTCCTGTTAATTCATGGTCTCAGAATTTCTTATGCTGTTGTTACTATAGGTAGCAGCCGTTTAGGGAAAGTTGTCCATAGCCCTGTCTTTCATAAGTGCCTCGATCAAGTTCTGATAGAAGCGAATATGTACATTCGTCATTCAACCCTTAACCTCTGAAACAAAGTCACATCAAGGTTGTGTACAGCTGAGGGCACAAAACTGCCACTTCATTCAGCATTCAGCACGTCTCAGCTGAGGACCTAGCACTTGAGGGTCACACGGGCGGGTAAAGTGACGAAGACACAGCTCCCGGCTTCAAGGAGTTTAGACTGGCAGACACAGGGAGAGACCAGACATGTTCTAGAGCGTGTCCATTGTTGTAAGCGTGGGCCATACAAGCTGTAACGGACAACGGAGGAAGATGCCTGGGTCTGTGGGGAACTTTCCATGAGCCCTTCTAAGAGCGGAGGAACGCTTGAATTGGAGGTTTTGCCACACTTGGTGAACTGGGAGTGGTGGACGGGAGGACATTCCACGCACATACAATAGTCACACGTGATGCTATTCATACGTGCAGGCGGGGACCGCTTCTGACACGCTGTTGCTCTCATTTGGGGCATCCTGCCACCTCCCTTGTGCACTGACCTGGCCAGTTCAGCCTCATCTCTCAGCAGAGCCTTGTTCAAGTGCATCCATAATGCCCTGCACTTCTTCTAATAGTGAAAAGTAAATCCACATTTTAAGTTTCAAACGCTAGTTCCACCCACAAGTTCTAAGGCTTTTAAAGAGATGTCCGGGAAGGCCGTGTTGTTTACGGTCTTTCTCTGCCACCTGGCACAGCCTGTGGCAGAGAATAAACTCTCAATGTATGAAAAAATGAAAGAATACATAAACATATCGACCAGGCCATGAAAATTGAGAGACAATTTTCGCCAAAAGCTGACCGAAGTTCTTTTAAAGTCCTGTCAGCCGCTGCTTTTAATTTTTTTTTTTTAATAGCCCTCCTTTCCCATAAACTTGGTCCAAGCGACATTTATGAGTTTTCTTCTCATCTTGGTTATGACGGCAAACTGAGACCTTTCCCCGCATAAGATCTCATCAAAATTACAGCTTGGAAGTATAAAAACAGTGAACACCTAATAGCAACAGTAAGGTGGCGCCAGCTGTTTGCTTCACCAGCTGAGAGATGTCAGCCCCGCACACGGGATGGGTGGAAGCACGTTAACTGCTGAGCCAGTGGGGGAGGCTGTTCACACTTGACCATCTGTTGGACGAGGCTGCAGTGCAGGTGAGCTTGGCCTGCGGGTCAGCACCTGGACATGTTTGCAGCTCCGTGTTGGTAAGCAAGGAGGGCTGTGTGGAGAGTAATTGCTGAAACAAAGGTTAATCCAAGATTTATTTGTGGGATGCTACACCAGGCTCCTTCATCCTCTCCTTTCTATTTTTCTTCTTGCTATCTTGAAGATTTTATAATTTCATATCTACCTATATTTGTCTTGGCTAAATAGAGGCAAGAGCTTTTAAAAATTTCTGTATTTCTTACTTTTTTTTTTTGTACTTTCAAATACATATTTATCTTACATCAAAGTAGAGTTGAGTTACAATGTTGTGTTAGTTTCAGGTGGATAGCAAAGTGATTTAGTTATTGGACAGCAAGGAGACCAAACGAGTCAATCCTAAAGGAAATCAAGCCTGAATATTCACTGGAAGGAGGATGCTGAAGCTGAAGCTCCAATACTTTGGCCACCTGACATGAAGAGCCAACTCATTAGAAAAGACTGTGATGCTGGGACAGATTGAAGGCGGGGAGGAGAAGGGGACAACAGAGGATGAGATGGTTGGATGGCATCACCAACTCAATGGACATGAATCTGAGAAAACTGGGAGATGGTGAAGGGCAGGGAAGCCTGATGTGCAGCAGGCCATGAGGTCGCAAAGAGTCGGACCCGACTGAGCAACCGAACAACAACAGCTGTNCAAGCCTGAATATTCACTGGAAGGAGGATGCTGAAGCTGAAGCTCCAATACTTTGGCCACCTGACATGAAGAGCCAACTCATTAGAAAAGACTGTGATGCTGGGACAGATTGAAGGCGGGGAGGAGAAGGGGACAACAGAGGATGAGATGGTTGGATGGCATCACCAACTCAATGGACATGAATCTGAGAAAACTGGGAGATGGTGAAGGGCAGGGAAGCCTGATGTGCAGCAGGCCATGAGGTCGCAAAGAGTCGGACCCGACTGAGCAACTGAACAACAACAGCTGTTATGTTTTAGACTAGAAAAACATTTCCAATCTTTTGTTTTTTTAAAGATTATTTATCTTTGACTCCACTGGGCACTCATTGCCGCACAACGGCTTTCTCTCGTGGTGAGCAGGGTCTCCTCTCCGGGGGTGGTGCGTGGGATCTCACTGCGGTGGCTTCGCTTGCTGTGGAGCACAGGCTGTAGGTGTGCGGACTTCAGGAGGTGCAGCCTGCAGGCTCAGTAGCTGTGCACACGGGCTTAGCTTAGCTGCTCTCTGGCGTCTGGGATCCTCCCGGATAGGACAGAACCCGTGTCCCCTCCATGGGCAGGTGAATCCCCAAGTACTGGACCACCACAGAAGTCTCACCATTTCTAATCTTGATGTTCATCATTTCATAAAGTTTCAAATTATTCATAGCTAAAACTTGAATCTCATATTGAAGAGTTTATCTCTCTTGTGATTATGGTTTTCAAGTTTTATGTTGAGTGTTGCTTATTGAGTTGATTTTTGGCTTTTGGAGCATTCATGATCTTAGGACTTGCATCAGTGATGAGAAAGGAATGTGAGGACTTAATACCAGTGCAAACATTTAGATGTTAGATTACTGTAAAAAAATGAACTTCAATAGAAGTAATAAATCAGTGTCAGAGGATTTATAGGACTGAGTAGGAAATGTGGGTACTAACCACTTGAAACAAAGAATGTGAAAATGAAAAAATTATTTAAATAATTTGTTTCATTTATATGATGCTTGCAACAGAGCAATAATCTGAAATGAAAACCTGGTATTTATTTATAAGAGCTGAAGTAGAAAACCATTCAAATTATTATTTGATGAAGGGAGGAAAAACAATATCTTTCTAGACAGATTTATAAATACTTTTTACTCTGAGACACTTGGAGGTCTCCAAGTGATCTTTTTAAATGAAGTATGGTAAGTCAGTTTGTTATGCATACACTGTAGGCAAGGGATTTTGCTCAAATTTCTGAAGTCTTCAGTAAACTGGTAAAGCTTCAGACACGATACTCAGGAGTATAGATTACAATCCAAGATTATTGGTGGCATTAATCCCTTCTCTTCTACCACTTTGTTTAGGAGAAGGTCACATATATAATAATAAAAATAATTATGAAAATTAAAAATTTGATATTGCTTTCCACACTAATTTGAATTTCTCTTTTTCCAGGGGAAGCCAAGATCTTGGTTCAGTGTCCGAAGAAATAGTGAACAGATGATCCTAATGGTGAGCCTGATACGTGCTTAATTACAGTTACCAAGAAGCTTCGTTGCTCAGTTGTGTCTGATTCTTCTGTGACCCCATGGACTGTAGCCTGCCAGGCTCCTCTGTACATGGAATTCTGCAGACAAGAATACTGGAGTGGGTAACCATTCCCTTCTCTAGGGGCTCTTACTGACCCAGGGATCAGACTTGGGTCTCCTTCATTGCGGGCAAATTCTTTATTGTCTGAGCTACCAAGGAAATCATCACAGTTACTAAATTACCTCCATGCACGACTTCCCTTTTATAATACTTCCTCATTTGTCTTGTGGCTTTCTGAACCCTTCCAGGTCACGACTCAGAGTCTGCATTTATATGATATGCAGTAGTGACTGATGGACTCCCGGGTGACTCTCGGATACAGAATCTGCCTGCCAGTGCAGGAGCTCAGGAAATGAGGCTCCATCCCTGGGTCAGGAAGATCTCCTGGAGGAGGAAACGGCAACCCACTCCAGTATTCTTGCCTTGAAAATGCCATGGAGAGAGGAGCCTGGTGGGCTACAGCCCATGTGTCACAACTGAATGACTGAACTCGTGTGCACAAGTGTTGGCTGACAAACAGAGGAGATCATAGTTGAAAGGGAACCTGGAAAATTGGAGTAGGCGAAAAAAGATATTGTTCCCATTAATTGAGGTGTATTGTATGGAATACTATTTTAATTTTTCCCATTTATACATTCTGAAGGATCCAATGACCCTACTAAAATAAAGGTCAGCTCTTTTTTTTTAAAAATTTATTGGGGGTATAGTTGCTTTACACAGAGAAGGCACTGGCGACCTACTCCAGTACTCTTGCCTGGAAACCCCCATGGACAGAGGAGCCTAGAGGGCTACAGTCCATGGGGTCACAAAGAGTCAGACATAACTGAGCGACTTTCACTTCACATATCTAGGCTTCCCTGATAGCTCAGTTGGTAAGGAATCTGCCTGCAATGCAGGAGACCCTGGTTTAATTCCTGGGTCAAGAAGATCCACTGGAGAAGCAATAGGTTACCCACTCAAGTGTTGGGCTTCCCTTGTGGCTCAGCTGGTAAAGAATCCGCCTGCAATGTGGGAGACCTGGGTTTGATCCCTGGGTTGGGAAGCTCTCCTGGAGAAGGGAAAGGCTACCCACTCCAGTATTCTGGCCTAGAGAATACCATGGACTCTATAGTCCATGGGGTTGCAAAGAGTCGGACGAGACTGAGTGCCTTTCACTTTCATACATGTATCTACTCTTTCTCAGATTCTTTCCCCATGCTGGCTATTACAGAGTACTGAACAGAGCTCCCTGTGCTCTGCAGAAGGTCCTTTGTTGATCCTCTTCCCTAGGGAAACATCTAGATTTTCTTCTCTAAAGATGAACGTTCTGGGGCAGCCAAGACAATTGAGAGTGGTGGCCCAGTGTAGAGACTGTCTTTTTCAGGATGGTTTATCCCAGGATACTGTATATCGTTCCCTGTGCTATACAGTAGGACTTTGTTGTTTATCCATCCTCTATTTAATAGTTTGCATCTGACAATTCCAAACTCCCAGTCCACCCCTCTCCACCCGCCCCCTTGGCAACCACAAGTCTGTCCTCTGTGTCTGTTGACTCTTCCATCCTAACTCCACAGAGCCCAAAGTGGGCCCGCTGGTGGAAAAGCTGACCCATGAACAAAGGTCAGCCTGTCAAGAAAGAGGCATGCTGGAAGAACAATGCTTGCAGACTTGCAGTAAGTGAAATCCATCTATTTAGAGTAATCAGCCTTCTACTCAATTCTTTAATGTAAAAACTTAACAGTGATTGCCAGAGCAAGAAGGAAACAAGAGAATAAATGAGAATAGCCAAAATAATAAAGAATAGTTGATCCCACAGGAAAAAAGTGAACTGAAGGCAAAGCTGTGTTCTATGAAAGGAACAATTAGGAGATACGATTGATCTCATGGAAATAAAAAAGTATGATTGTTGCAAAAAAGATTCTTAATGGTCATCAGCTAAGCACAAAACTGCTCCTTCCAAAATAGGCACTTATTGAGGGAAGCCGCTGTTGAACTAGGAACTACATGTTATAGTTTTCTTCAAATAGCTCCTAGGTGACAGCAGCTGACTATTTCACCAATGGAATATAAGAAGTGCAGTGTGACGCTTTCACGTCAAACCTGTTGAGAACCAGCTGCCCTTGCTTTTGCCCCTTCTTCTTTGCTGTATATAGAGAGCTGTGCTGTCTTTGAGTGATGCGTGAGCCTGACTAAGGAAGGAATCAAGATCCTTGAATCTTCCTATGTGGAGGAACTGCCTGATGAACAGGGAGCGCCTGTGTTTAAAAAGGGACATGCATGAAGAAAATGTTTATTGTGGTAAGCCCCTGACGTTTGGTGGGTGTTTACTTATCTCAATGGAAGTACAATTGATGTACGATGTTATATTAGTTTAAGGAGCACTGAATAGTGATTTGACATTTACATGCCTCTGAAATGATCACCAACATAGATCCAGTTATCATCTGTCACCACACACGGTTAATATAGCATCAGTGGCTGTATTTCCCATGTTTTACAAGACGTTGGGGTTTATTTATTAGAGCAGCAGACAGTGCTGCCCTCAGGAATGCAACTGACAAGACTGAGTAAAAGAAAAAATTTCAGTAGGACAGTGGGAAGATAAGTTGAAGACATCTCCTAGAATTTAGAGCAATTAGGGAGGGAAAAAGAAAAATGTAAGAAAATACAGGTGACATAAGGAATTGATCCAGGAGTTCTAGGCATTAAAAAGAATTTCAAGAGGAGATGATATGGAAAACTAAGGAGATAAAATTATCAAAGATGCACTAGAAAACAAAGTTTACGGAGCTAGAGATTATTTGTTTTCAGACCGAAAGGGATCAGTGAGGCCTGAAGAAGCCCAAATTTAGATACACACTTGCAAAATTTTAGAAGATGAAGCTTAAAGATTCCCTCACATCTATTAGAATGACTGTTATCAAAAGGACAAAAATAACCACTGTTGGCAAGAATAGCACTGGTACACTTCTGGTAGGAATGTGAATTGGGGCAGCCACTGTGGAAAACACTATGGAGATTCCTCAAACAATTAAAAATAGAATTTCCATATGATCCATCAATTCCACTTCTGGGTAATTATCTGAAGGAAAGAACTTTCGAAGAAATACAGGCACCCCTATGTTCATTGCACGCCTATGTTCATTCACAATAGCCAAGACATGGAAGCAACCTAAGTGCCTATAAATAGGTGAATGAATAAAGACAGTGTTATACATACGTGGAATATTATACACATGTAGTTATACTGGGATGTATAACTGGAATGGCATCATCGACTCAATGGACATGAGTTTGAGCAATCTCTGGGAGATGGTGAAGGATAGGGCAGCCTGGTGTGCTGCAGTCCATGGGGTCACAAAGAGTCAGATGTGACTGAGCACAACAACGCTGGAATGAGGAGGGCACGGCGCCCCACTCCAGCATTCTTGCCTGGAGAATCCCATGGACAGAGGAGGCTGGTGGGCCACAGTCCATACGACTGCAAAGAGCTGGACTGAAGCAAGTGACCACAGTTATACTGGAATACATATATGCCTAATGGGATGTTATATGTGTGTATATAATGGGTATTTTTCAGCCATGAAAAGATAGAAAAGCTACACTTTGTGACAACATGGATAACGTGGATGTAACTTGAGGGCATTATGCCAAGTGAAGTAAGTCAGAAAGAGAAATAGAAATACCATATGGTCTCACTTATATTGAAAACAAAGAACCAAATGCATATATACAGAGAACAGACTGGTTGTTGCCAGAGGTGGGGAGTAAAGGGTGGGCAAATGAGTGAAGGCGGCCAGAAGGTACAAACGTGTAGTTACGGAATAAGTCCTGGGGAATGCAATGCACCACATCAGCGTGGTGAGTATAGTTAATATTTGAAATATTTGAAAGACACTGAGAAAGGAGATCTTAAAAGTTCTCATCACGAGGGACAAAAATTTCTTTGTGTCCTGATGGGTGTTAACTAATTTCACTGAGGTGATCATCTTACGATATACACAGTATTGAATAATGATGCTGTATATCTGAAACTANGATAAACCAATGCAAGAAAAAAAGACAGATTATACATAAAGGAAAAGAATTAGACTGGCTTTGGGTTATACAGCATCACAGGCAAGGAAGAAACGACTTCAATATTTTAAGGAAAAACATTTTTCAATCTAGATTTCCAACTTAGATGCAGCCAACTATTAATCAATTGTGAGGGTAAAACATGGTACATTGGGACTTTCAAGAACTTAGAAAATCTACCTCTCACCTATCCTTCTTAAGTGATTTACTCCAATAGAGAGAGAGAAATCAATGAGGGTAATGTGGGATCCAGGAAGCTGGATGTGTGAGCTAAGAGAATCATGAAGATTCTACAGATTTTAGCCAGGGCTTCCTATTCTGTGAGATGATTAATGTGCATATTGTTCAAAACTGTTTAATTAGAATTTTCTATCATTTGTATTCCAAAATGTCTGTATGAATTCTGTACAGAGGTTTCTCTAGAAACAAAAGGCATTGCACTAAGCTAGGTCGGAGCCACTTAGCTCTCTCCTACTTCAGGATGACTAGTTTCCAGCCCATCTGGGCCCCTCCTTCTGAAATTTGAAAGCAGATGTTTTCCACTACTTTTTTGGTATCCTTAGTTTCCTTTTCCTGGGTTCAAATGTCAGTCCCAAAGTCTTAAACATTTCTCCCATGAAGCTTAGGAGTCTTCAAGCAAAAAGTCCCAGTGGACTGTGCCATTCTCCAGACTTCCTCAGGCAGGTATGCAGATTAGCCTCCTAGACTGACCCCTCCCAGGGGTTTCCAGAGTGGTCACAACTCTAGTCCCTCCAAACTCTGTAGATAAAGCTCCCTCCTACTCTCTCCTTTCAGAGGGAGGGTTCTACAGCACATTAGCATATTAACAACTCTGAATCCTTGCAGTGAAGAAACCTGATTAACTTTGTTTTTAACCCAGCATCTCCAAAACAGAACTGACCATAGCGCCTGCCTCTCTCCTTTACTCTAGTAACAGAGTTTAACCTCCCGAGGGAACCAGATTTCCTTGAATGTATTTTGACGAAGGCGGCTCCAGTAACAAAGCCAGTCTATAGACTGTGTGTTTTATCTCTAGTATGATTTTAGACCAGAAAGCACCAATTCGCCACTGCATTCTGCTCTGGACTGTAGTACAGTCCAGAAGAGGCAACAGTTCTGTCAGCTCCTGAACCAAGCTCTGCTGTCACCGAGACCCAGAGGTATTGCTACAAGCAAGCGAAGAGAAGGCTGGGGACCCACTCTGAGTTCTGAGTGTTTTGAATGCCACATCTGAAGATGTATAAAGATGACATAAAATCATGTCAAGCAGCTGCAAACAGACAGAGTGCAAATGACAGACATGCCAAGGCAGCAAGAATAAATGGGGTGACCAGAACGCCACGCATGCGGAAACTTAATAAATGCTTTTGAGGGTGGCATGATGATGATTCAAAATAAAGAAGCTCAGATACACAGGATCCCAAGGGGCTAGTGTGGGGGCGGGGAGACTGGGACTCTGGCGATGAGATAATGGTGTGCTTGCTCTCGTGTTACAACCAGAGCCTGGTCCTTGCCCTTGCAGCTCTGCCAGTAGCCTTCCTGCCACGCCCTGTGGTCTACAGAAGGGGGTTTAGAACGTCTGGTTAATGGAGGAGATGGGACGCTCTGATTTTGCCCATTCATTTGAAGCTGAATTTTTAAAAAGCGAAGCTAAATTCATTAAATGTGCAAGACTTTGCTGCTTTCTTGACAAATCAGGCAACCCTCACTGGGCACTAAGGCTTCCCACTTGGCTATTCATGTGTGCACCAGGGGCAGTGTGCACGGTGGTTGAAACTGATTGTGGAGCCAGAGGGACTTGTGTTTGAAACCAGTTCCTTAATTACTAGCTGTAATTAACTAGTAATTGACCAGCCAGGTACTTTTTTGAACCTTGGTGCACTTGGTTCTAAAACGGGGCTAAGACCCTCCTCATAGCACCTTTGTGAGGACTGAATAAAATAAAGCGTATACAACGCGCAGTACACTGCCAGGCACCGAGGAGATGGTAGCTTGCATTAGTAGTCTGTGTGTTGTCTACCAACTAAACTGTTCCTTGAGAGTCTGGTCCCTTGTCTTTAATCTGGGTATCCTAAGATAAGCAACCCTGAACACAGGACACAGATATTCATTATTAACTGATAGTCTAAGATTATGTTGACATAGCCTAAGGGAAAATATAAGTAATTATCCATTTAACCTGGAAAATTCAGCTTCCCAAATAAAATTTTTGTGCTCGGGTAATTTGGGTTATCTGCCCTGTACTGTACTTAGCCGCTGTCGTGCCTGACTCCTTGCAATACCATGAACTGTAGCCTGCAAGGCTCTTCTCTCCATGGGGATTCTCCAGGCAAGAATACTGGAGTGGGTAGCCGTGCCCTCCTCCAGGGGATCTTCCCAACTCAGGGACTGAACCCAGGTCTCTGGCATTGCAGACAGATTCTTTACTGTCTGAGCCACCCAGGAAGCCCATTTGCCCTAATTCACACTTACTAATGGTCACATTGATTGAAGGCAGGAGGAGAAGGGGATGACAGGGGATGAGATGCTTGGATGGCATCACTGACTCGATGGACCTGAGTTTGAGCAAACCCTGGGAGTTGGTGAGGGACAGGGAGGCCTGGCGTGCTGCAGTCCATGGGGTCACGAAGAGTCAGACACAGCTGAGCGACTGAACTGAACTGAATGGTCACATCTATCATTCTTGAAAACTGGCATTTGGGTTTTTGCCTCCTATCCCATACAAGCAGATCCATTTCTTTTGCTTCGGTAATCTAGAATCTTTTTCTCTGTTCTTTGCTTACACAGGCCTGGGGAGTGTGGGTAGGAATCGAGCTCCCCTTGGTTGGCAGCCAGATTTATTGAATTGCGTGTGGATAACCTCCCAGCTCCTCACCTTACACTCAGCGTGGGCCAACCTGGGCGGGCTGGAACGTGTTAATGAAGAGCTCAGATGTCAGTCCCTCACCTCGGTAGTCACAGGCATTCACAGAACAGGCAACACACAGACAAACACGTCCGGATGATGGGCTGCATTTTTCACTTTCCAGCTGGATGCTTGCATGTCACATCAAAAGGGCCCTGGAGACATGCCACGCAGCAATCGATGGATGCCGCTGCCCAGATGCCCTGCCCGCAGGGGAGTGGCCGGGGAGATGAGTGGCAGAAAGCAGCCTTCTTGGGAGTCCCTTGGACACTTCCGCTGCCAATTCTAGGAGCCATGTGGCACCAGGCGGCCACCCCCACCCAGCAAGTCTTAATGGCCGCATGCTGACTTAAAAACACAGTCTCAGAGAAGGCATTAACATTCCGAGCTCAGCTGTGTCATCCTGGTTGCCATAGCAACGCGGGGAACTATATTTTGCATCCCATGGTTATTTCTCCGCACTAATGAAATGGACATTTTTCTTCAGTGAATTGAATCAAAACTAATTGAGTAGTAATCAGCACAGACCCTGAAGTTCAAGGAAATGTAGTCTGACTAGCGCTTTGTAGAAATGCAGACACCATTAACTATCTTCAAATGAGAATTTTTTTTTAATTAGTGGAATCTTAGCAACCTATTACAGATGGGTGTAAGTGTTATCACACAAAAAGCTCCTCATTTGTTTAGTGCAGGGAGGGCAAATTTATTTTCAATTAATTCAAGTGCCGATGGGGTGAGATGGTCTGTTGTGCCCTCTTCCCCAGGAAATATCTCAAACTGATGTGTACTCCTACATGGACCTTAAAGAAAATACAGAATCCATTAATTGGATTCTCATATGTTTTCAAGAAGGAGTGGTTTTTATTTCTAAAGCCCATTCAGTGATGGAGATGAAAACAAGATTTTTTGCTTGCTTGTTTTTGCATATCTTAGAGCTAACTCTGTCCAAGTTCAAATCACACCGTGATGGAAGAAGCTCCAGAGATATGTTTGGGAGCCATGGGGTCATGATCTTTGTCTTTGAATACATCTACAAATTCTTTTTTGATTAATCTGATAGTATTTATTGCTTCAGTTTGGATTGTGGGTATAAACAAAAATATGGATAGAAAGTAATACCCTGTCTAGGTATTAATTAGTTGGAGAAGGCAATGGCACCCCACTCCAGTCCTCTTGCCTGGAAAATCCCATGGACGGAGGAGCCTGGTAGGCTGCAGTCCATGGGGTCACGAAGAGTCGGACACGACTGAGCGACTTCACTTTGACTTTTCACTTTCATGCATTGGAGAAGGAAATGGCAACCCACTCCAGTATTCTTGCCTAGAAAATCCCAGGGATGGGGGAGCCTTGTGGGCTGCCGTCTATGGGGTCACACAGTCGGACACGACTGAAGCGACTTAGCAGCAGGTATTAATACTCCCCTGCTATGGGCAAAATCTGGTCTATTATAAGAAGATATTTATGTCCTTTGAATATGGGCTTCTACAGCTAAGAGACATTTGGTTATGTGTAAAGGAGAGCTTCTTTACTGTGACAGACTAGAAAATTTCTGAATTTTTAAGACCGCTGGCTCATCAGATGTGGTTCAACAGCGGCCAGGGGTTGACTACATGAGTTCCTAATTTCAGAAATTGGATTCCATTTACTTGTAGAATCCACGGAGACGTGATGTGTCCGAGATCCCTTTGCCTTCTGAGCCTTCTCACTGCCGCTTGGGTTTGGGAAACAGAGGCTTCTCTTTTGTGAAGATGACCAGCAGGGGTGGCAGGTTCCTGATATGGGCATGAGAGCCAGGTTAGGGCAGGTGGGTTGGATGAAATGCACCCCAGTGTTTGGCAAATGGGTAAACAGATGAGTCATTTCCCTGGGACTGGCAATCTAATGCTTCCATCCAGCACTAAATTCACATTAAAAATTGATTGCTCCATCATTTTTAAGAACAGCCAGACTTGATGGCGCATGTTAGCATTTCCTTGAGGTGAGATAAAACTGCCTGGGGTCAGTCTCTCGAGCTGGTTGGAAGGACCAGGTGGGGAGGAAGGAGCAAACAAGGAGAGGGAACAGGGACTCACCTCCTCCATCCCTGCCACTGTGGGTCTACAGTGGGAGAGGACGCTCTTCTGTCACCATGGCAACTGCAGAGCATCCCAGTGGGATTAGGGGGTTGAGAGGCAAGAAATGCCAAGTTTGGAGGCACTAGGGCCCTTGGAAAGATGATGGGCTTTCATCAGAAATAAACACAGCAAGGTGGCTGGGCAATAGAGGAGAGTGGATTTATGGTTTATGACATTCCTAAAATATCTTTATTTAATAATGAAAACTTCATTATCCAGGCCTGGGTTGAAGTGTTGCTGTGGGTCCTCTGAGGATCCCAGCAAAGATCTTTCATCTTGACAGAAGTTCTAAATTACAACATTAGTGTTCTAACCGAGAGGCTGTTATTGCCTATTTGGTCTATCCAGGGAAATGAGACACACGTTCCTGGTGAGTGTGGGCTATTGAAATCTAATAGCTTAGAATATTAAAAATGGGGGCTGGGCTGGGGGTATGCCTCTCTTTTCCCTCCTTGTCTGTCTCCCTCTCACTCCCCTCCCTCTACCACGAGCTGGGGAAAAGTTAAGTGATAAACCTGGGATGTTTACCAAAATTTCATTATTTTTCTAGGAAAAAGAAGTAATTCATCTTTATTGTGGCCAAAGCCTTTATCACGTTTCACATTATTAAGAAACTACCGTAAGGAGACCCCGAAAGCTAATTTTCAGACCAACTGTATGAACCTATTATGCCTTTATTTTCATCCCAGGTATTTCTGTCTCCTTTTCAGCAGCGCAGCCTGACCTCCAAAAATGTGTCTGGTCTTTGGACGTTTCAAAGACAATTAGATCTAACTGGCTCCTGGTGTTTGACTAATGGTCAGAACGGATAGCTCTCCAGATCACAGTTCAATTTTCACTCCTTCTGGCGGGGCTGGAAAATGGCCTGGCTGGGCCTGTGGACTCCGAAGAAGGCCATGTGGGCGAGCCTAGAGCTCTTCAGTCTGTGTCCCTTTGCTCCCGTTTCTTCCTCCTCATCCCTCCACCCCCTCCAACAGAAACATTTCACCTGCATTTTCCAGCAGCCGTCTCTAAGGCTTGTTGCCCATGTGGTATACTAATAATAATGAAAGTGAAATTTTACTTGCTTTGCAGTGTCTGACTCTTTGTAATCCTGCTGACTGTAGCCAATCAGGCTCCTCTGTCCGTGGGACTTCCCAGGCAAGAACACTGGAGTGGGTTGCCATTCCCTTCTCCAGGGGATCGTCCTGACCCAGGGATGGAAGCTGGGTGTCCTGCATTGCAGGCGGATTCTTTACCATTTGAGTCAACAGGAAAGCCCAATAATTATACTGCAGTACTCTTGCCTGGAAAATCCCATGGACAGAGGTGCCTGGTAGGCTGTAGTCCACGGGGTCGCTAAGAGCCAGACACAACTGAGCGACTTCACTTTCCTTTTTTACTTTCATGCATTGGAGAAGGAAATGGCAACCCACTCCAGTGTTCTTGCCTGGAGAATCCCAGGGACGGGGGAGCCTGGTGGGCTGCCGCCTACGGGGTCGCACAGCGTTGGACACGACTGAAGCGACTTAGCAGCAGCAGCAGCAGCAGTAGTCATAATGGAGTGGGCTTATTGTGTGGTCGGCCCTGTGTCAAGTGCTTTCAATGCATTAGCTCATTTGATCTTCACACCCACTTTATGAGATGTAACTCATAACTCAACTTTCCATTGAGATAGAAACGTATTACCTGGGGAGAGAGTGGCAAGTTTGCTACTAACATTGGTCAGGAATGATGTGCGATCTCTTCGGTGTTCGTGATACTGCATGGTTAGTTCTCCTGGACATACTAAATGAAACATAATGTTGAAAATATCTTTCTAAACTATGGCACAAGACAGGGCCATATTCTAACATGCAAGTTACTACCATTCTTTGGAAGGGTGTTCAGCAATCAGCATGTAGCTATAGAGAACTTTCTTAATTAGCAGCTAGCAGGAGCCTGCAGGATTACAAATGGGTCAGGTCAGTTTTGCTGGGAAAGAGATCAAGAATGGCCCTCTGCATGGGACACAGCTGTGAAGAATGGGCCAAAAGGAAGCATGGCTGGGGGGCGAACTCGACAAGTGAAGAAATGAGCAGAGGGTGTGTGTGCACGCGCGCGTGTGTGTGCACGTGCATGCAGGCTGGACAGGGGCTGTTGAAGGGAAGGGAAATAGAGCATGAGCACAAGAAAGGTGGTGGCCTCGGGGAGCAGGAAGAGGGCACACTGAGAGCAAAACTTCCCTTATTCAGGGCAGGCCCCACATGTCTCATTGAGCGCTTTCCAAACCCGGCCAAGGTTCAAGAGGAAGAAGCCTCTCCCTGCACTAGTCAAGACTCTGATTTAGTAGGTCGATGGTGGGGCCCAGCCATTTACCCTTTTAAAATGGCTTTCTGGGTGGCAGCCACTGAGCGTTCATCCACAGAGCCTTTGTAAACACACCAGTCACATCACTTTTCCATTCCACACACACACACACACACACACATGAGCATACACACATGTGCACACACCTTCCCTTCCTTTCCTCCCTATCAAACTGCACCTGCTTAACTCTTGCTCACCGATAGCTCTCACCTTCCCTGACCTTTTTCTACACCAAGCTCTTTTATTGTGCAATCTCCAGAGCTGGGTTGCTATTCAGAGGACTCATCTCAGTTCAGTTCAGTTGCTCAGTCGTGTCCGACTCTTTGCGACCCCTGAATCGCAGCACACCAGGCCTCCCTGTCCATCACTAACTCCTGGAGTTCACTCAGACTCACATCCATCTTGTCAGTGATGCCATCCAGCCATCTCATCCTCGGTTGTCCCCTTCTCCTGCCCCCAATCCCTCCCAGCGTCAGAGTCTTTTCCAATGAGTCAACTCTTCGCATGAGGTGGCCAAAGTACTGGAGTTTCAGCTTCAGCATCATTCCTTCCAAAGAATTCCCAGGGCTGATCTCCTTTGGGATGGACTGGTTGGATCTCCTTGCCATCCAAGGGACTCTCAAGAGACTTCTCCAACACCACAGTTCAAAAGCATCAATTCTCTGGCGCTCAGCTTTCTTTATAGGCCAACTCTCACATCCATACATGACCACAGGAAAAACCATAGCCTTGACTAGACGGACCTTAGTCGGCAAAGTAATGTCTCTTGCCAGGAGCCGCCATGGGAGATCCCACCCATGACAAGGTCATGTGGAAGAGAACTGTTAAGCAAGGCTTCAGAACTCAAGGGGCTCCCTAGGCTTTCTCAAGCATCTACCCCCAAACCTGAATCTGTCTGTTTTACTGTTCCGTGACTTTCCCCAACTCCTCTGACATTAACAGGGGGCTGACCCTGACCACCTTTCTCTGGAGAAAATCAACTTAGGGCTACAGCTAATAAGTCTCCTGGACATGAGAGGAATATTTCGAATCAAACCCCCTCTATTAGCATTCTAGCTTGCTTGGCAGATATATCCAGACTCTTGCAACTATGCATACAATTATTTACAGCCTCCCAACTGTGAGAAGCATAGA
>SJYQ01008757.1:183569-217199 GCA_006410935.1 Redunca redunca | reverse complement strand
TGTTTCCACTGTTTCCCCGTCTATTTCCCATGAAGTGATGGGACCAGATGCCATGATCTTCATTTTCTGAATGTTGAGCTTTCAGCCAACTTTTTCACTCTCCTCTTTCACTTTCATCAAGAGGCTTTTAGTTCCTCTTCACTTTCTGCCATAAGGGTGGTGTCATCTGCACTCATCTCAGTTTGTAGTTATATACTTAGAAGAAGAAACTCCATGAACAGGGCCTATGTTTGTTGCATGGAATATCTATTCCATCCCAGCACTAGAATAGATTGGAACGGGGTTGGTGATGAACACTGTATATAATTTTTATCATTTGTTTTAGCCCGGGTCCCCTGCATATTGGGGGCTGCTAAGGCACTTAAGGGCTCTTTGTTAAGGGGTGCATTTGAAGGGTAGTGAGGACAAAGGAACTGAGACAGTGCAGGAGGAAGGGCAAGCGTGCGGGGGGCACTGCTGAACTGGCCTCAGCTTTGTAACAAGCGCCATCATGGCTGGGGCTCTGGCAGCCTTTCTGAAAGGCCCTGGAAATCCACGTGTTCCTCTCATGTGCTTCCTAGTGGTCAAAACTCGCTCCATGAGGTGAGTAGTTTCTCGTACTTCCTGATGGTGTTACCAGCGGGGCCCTGGCTGGAGACTGCAGGCAAGCACTGCTGCCTAAAGGGCTTCTCAATGCACTGCATCGGTTACAGCAGGAAGAGCGGCTGGGCTCTGGGACAGGAGTCAGGAGTCTGCACCAAATGTCATGCTGGATACTTTCAGTAGGACTGGACGGGAGAGAATGTCTGGGTGCAGAATTTTAAAACGCTCTCACCTCGTGTTGTACAAGCGCCAGTCTTGGTTTTCATTTCTCTTAACTACCATGGACACCTTGATAGGTCAGATCAACATACTTGCATCCCATCTGGAAACAGAAACTAGAACACATCCAAATTCACCTAGCTAGTCAGCATAGTTCTTAGAAATTCATCTTTTTAAGTATATCCCTGTTACCACAATGTAACCCCCCACCAAAAAAAAAGAGTAGATGGGTTTTGTCTTTATAAAGTCATTTCCACTAGGATCCATCCAAAGAGCAGAGGTCTCTTTATTTTTCTTGTCACTCAGAGTGACACATCCCTACTCTCTGCTTCAAAGGACATGACCATCATATTTAAAGAAGAGCAGACCCCGGGGCATTATGGAACCAAGGGAGTTGCAAAGAGTTACTAGGTTGCACAGCGTTATAAATGCTTGGAGAACCCACTTTAGTGACTTAAGTGTCCCCAGGAGAGGATACAGAGTCTAGTCCTCAATCAACTTTCAAATTCCTGGTCATCAGTGAAGTTAAACCACCTACCTGAGTAAATAAACGACTGATGGGAAAA
Source organism: Redunca redunca (assembly GCA_006410935.1). Taxonomy (NCBI): domain Eukaryota; kingdom Metazoa; phylum Chordata; class Mammalia; order Artiodactyla; family Bovidae; genus Redunca; species Redunca redunca. The sequence goes on along the minus strand of SJYQ01008757.1, from coordinate 215,832 downwards.
CTGAAATTCCTAGGGGGTGTGGGCATCATAGAGCTTTCCCTCTATTTGAGCCCCAGAGGGAAGACTTCCCCTCATAGCCCCACCTTTATCTGTCTGTTTTCCTGGGGAAAGACCAGTGGCAGAAGCAGGATTTGAAGACATATCTGGCAAAGCGTAACTCAAGCTTGAGCCATTCTTCAAACCTTGAAAAATCCTTCCTACCCCTTCTGCTCTCCTCCTTTTGATGATTCTTTTTAAAAAAACTGTTTGATTCCTTGCCAAGAATCTGGGGTATCTTATTTTATCCAAAAGGCTTAGGGTAAGGAGGAGTCATCTGCTTGTTCTGAAGACCACAGCAGCTGGGATCACGCCTCCCGTGTGGCCGGCACCTCTTTCTCTTTGAAGAAGCTCCACACTCCAGGCTCAGCTGGTGCCAGGAGCTGTTCTCTGTGGGTCTTGAGGAAGACCTCAAGGAATTAAGCTGTTTTCAAATGAGATCTAGAATTCCATCCGTCTCTTACCTCTGACAGGGTGAGGAGTCAGATGGCGGACTTCAGCCACAGTTCCATCTTAGCTGCAACGACAGTCAAAGGAAGTATGCAGAGTACAGCTCGGGTTCTTAAGCAGTCTTGGTTACGGGGAGGGTAGATTTTTCAAGGCTTCTGTTTTGGTTCCCATTAGAGTGAACCCCTTCCTCTGACTCAGGAGAGTCAGACTGTCTCTATCTAAATCTGCGCTTGCCACTCGCTATGTGACCTTGAACATGTTGTATAACCGTTTTATGTCTCAATTTCCACCTCTGTAACAGGTGATAATACGGCATCTGTTTTACAGAGGATGTGAGGATCACTAGCACAAGATAAATGGTAAACTCTCAGTAGACGATGTTACTCAGTGACATTTTTATTATTTCAGTGACCGCATACTGGAGGAAGCCTATAGCCTATTGCCTTGAATGGCAATCTATTTCTTAATGCACACTCATTAAGGGCGGGGCTGGGGGTAGATTTTGCTTTACAAAAGAATGCAGTACAAGAGAACTTTAAAAAGTATACTCTGCATTACATTTAAACTATGACTCATTTCTCCAACCTAATTTACACCCTTTATTTAGAAGCACATCTTTTGTTAGAGCAGCACACACCTGCAATATATATTAACAGCAGCCACTGCAGAAACTCAAGTTGAAAAACAAGAAGAAATTGAAGTAACTAATAATAATGGAGTACCAACCCATGTGCTAGGGACACGTATATTGTTTTATTAATTCTCTGAAAGAGTCATAAAAGAAGCCTACTCTGTGTGCCCCTTTTATAGATGAGGACATTAAAAACAAAAGAAGCAAAATTTTCCAAGTTCAGAAAGCTTGTAGGTAGCAGTGCCGTGGTTTGAATCTCTGTGTTCATTTTATGAGACCATGGAACTCTTGACAAAAGCCATCTTTATTCCACAGTCTTTTCCTGTCTTCCCCTAGGAACCCCCTCCCATTAACCAATCCTGCTCTCCTTGAACTCTCACCCAAGGACCCTCCAGGGTTCTCAAGGGTAAAAAATGAGCCTCATTGCCTCAGGAGCACATTTTTGGGGGTGTGGGAGAACAGCATGATGGAAAAGAGGAAGTCAGGATACAAGGCTGTAATGCAGTTTAATTAAATTAGCTCAAGATAATGATGTATCCTGAAATGGGAACACGTCCATTAATGCTGTTATTATTATCAAGGACACAAATGGCCCACTGAGGATTGATGACAGAATCAACTGTCCATATGCTGCGAACCATAAGGAAACAATTGATATGAAAAACTGCAACGAGGAATGTTGGATGGAATGGATTATGCATCCTTCATGATGAAATACACACACACACACACACACACACAGAGTCAAGGGGATGGATGCTTGGCATCTGGTTAGTCAATGAGCTGTGAAGAGAGTGAGGCCATAAAGTGAGCAGGTTCCACATTAATATTATAATATGATATGTTTATAGGATGGGAACATTCAAGGGTGATTCCAGCAGCAATGTATGGGAAGTATTTGAATTGAGTTTGTGTTCTGCAACAGAAGCATGGACTTCATCCATCACTCAAAGAAGGGGGTAAGAGGGAGGGGAGATTTTGACCTGTTTGCTTCTAAGTGGCCTTTGATTTTTTTTTTTTTTTTTTTTAAGATGTAACCTATGCAAGGCATTATTTAAGTTTTGACTATTTGGCTAAGAAGACTGTTTAGGAAGACAAGAACTTTGGCGGCCCTATATACCCACAGGGTGTTAAAATAAAACATGCATTTCTTAATGCCTTCCTGAAACCATCCACCTCTTCTGGCTCACCGGGGATCCATCTCTGCCGGCATGATCTATGGTGTTATGGACAGAAGGGAGCTCAAGGCAGCCAGTTACACCTGTGCAGCAAATCCTGAGAAGAAGAGACGTAACATGGGCTCACAGAATGATCTGCTGTGGCCAGGGGCTCCCTTAGCCCAGGAAAGAGGTTAGAGGAACAAAAGGTTCACAGCATAAGGAGGCAGCTCTGCGGAGAGCGTCATGAAGGGCTGCCAAGGGTGAGACGAAGGGGAGCTCTCCACCTGGAAAATGTTCCTCCTGACAGCAGTCTGTTCCAAGTGAAATCGAACGGTTTGCAAAATTGTGCTGAGAATCACAACCGTTTTATGTGTTTGGGATGGGAAGTTATTCAGCGATCAGGTCTCATGCATAGCTCGCGGATGGATTATGAGTATGGATCTTTGGGTCTTGATAGGGTTCAGTGGGCTCGCTCTCAGGGCCACACATTCAACAATGGGCATAGTCTCTCCATGTCTGTTCAAGTGAATGGAGCAGAACCTCCCTCCAGGAGCCACCACCCTCTACTGTGAAGCTCTGACTCAGTCTTGGAAAGTAACCTGTACCAGGCTTCTCCGTTAGCCTCCTCCAGTGGCCTTAACTAGGTTGAGGGCTGGAGAACTGCCCTGAGGGTATTTACTTCCTATTTCAGGAGTGGGGAGGGGATTTCCTCTGCATATCCCAGGGAAAGCCATATGGGCGAAGATTTCTGATGCTTCCATCAACCCTTTGTTTGCACCTCCTTTTGGAAGAAGGATTTCTGTGATTGACAAGAGAGAAATTCACTTGTCTTCCCTTTCCTCTGTCTTCCTCTCCCCCCCTCCTCTCATTCCCTTTCTCTCTTTCCATATATCCTGGCTTCCCCCCAGAAGAGACATTCCCTTTGTCTTCATTCCCACAAGGTCAGCACCCAAAACCTCCACCGTCCCTTTTCATTGATACTTACGGTCTCCAACTGCCCTGCTTAGACTTCCAGTTCCCCGGAGACCTCACTGCATCAAATATTAATACGTCTTCCTTCCCAAGATATTTGCTGTCTCCCTTGATGTTGGCACCTCATCCCCATTTTATTTACAGGCTCAATTGTATTCAATCACAAAACTGCAGAGTCAACAAGCCCCCTGGATTGCGTGTTCCCGTTTTTGCAACCTGGGCTTCCGGGTGGCTCAGCTGGTAAAGAATCTGCCTGCAATGTGGGAGACCTGGGTTCGATCCCTGGGTTGGGAAGATCCCCTGGAGAATGGAAAGGCTGCTGACTCCAGTATTCTGGCCTGGAGAATTCCATGGCCTATATAGTCCATGGGGTCGAAAGAGTCGGACATGACTGAGCAACTTTCACTTCACTTCCTTGTCACCGAGCCCCTCCCTTTCTTTGCACTGAAGCTCCTAGAAAATGGATTTCTTCAAACATTATCTCCTACACTCCTAGTCCCCAGCTCTGGCTCAGCCCACTGCCATCGGCCTCTGCTTCCTCAGCAGGCAAACTGTCTCGGTGTCACACATGACCCCTTACTCCTACTCTCAAGGGAATCTCAACTCCAGTTCTTGCCTGAGTGGGATCCTTCTCCTGCAATTCTTTTCTGCTTTAGCGGTTCTGACACCACGCTCACCTGTTCTTCCTTTTTCTCTGAAATCTTCTCCTTTTGGTTCTCTTTGTTGACTCTTCTTTCCCAACATCTCATAAATGCTGATGTGTTCCAGGTTCTGCCTTGGTCTTCTTATGCAAATCTCTCATGAATTCAACGACGTGTTACTTAACTGCTAATGGTTATCTCATCATTTCCACCTCCTTGCTGTAGGACTGCAAGTCTGGACCACCGAGGCAGCCCCCTGACTGTCTCCCTGCCTTTAGTCTGTTCCGCTCAGTCCATTCTTGACCCAGCGGCCAGAGATAGCTCTTTAAAATATGGCACAGTCCTTCAGTTTCTCCAATGCTTCCCTTTTTATATTTGCATAACATCCATGCTTGCTGGCCAGCCCCTGCCTGCCGCTAATTGAGTTGCATTTTCATACACCAGCCAGTCTGGGGCACCTTCTTTGTGGCAGGCCCAAGGCTGAGCTCCGGCAATAAAACAGTGGCCTAGAGAGACTCAATCTTCTGCTCACAAAGCTTATTTAGAGTAGGTGGTAAAAAAATAGTTAAATCAGTAATTATAGCAAAGGGTGAGAAGTTTTAAGGTAGAAGTTACTGTGGGAGCAGATGGCAGGACCCTTCATCCAGACTACGAGAGCAGGGAAGTCTGCCCAAGGAAGCACTGTTTTACCTGGAAAATTAAAAAAAAAAAAAGGAACTGTTTCACAAAATTTCCCATCATCCTTGCACAGGGCAATGCTTCTTCTTCTATTTCAGTCGGCCTCTCTGTCCCCTCCCCTCCTCAACCCTCCTCTCCTGCCCTCCAGCCCTGAGGACTCCTTAGAGGTTCCTGAAAGGACCACACTCTCTCACATCTTCAAGCCTCTTCATTCCGGTGCGTCCTCCTCACATGCCAGACCCTCTCCACCTTTTACACTCTCTTCATCGGGTACCTTACAAAGGGTACTATGCTCGGTGATTAGTGCTATTGCCTAGCAGACCAGAATTCAGCCCGGTTCCGTCCCTGAGCTGTGCAGGGGGTTATTTAACTTTGCTGAACCTCATTTTTTAGCTTGCAAGACGAGGATAAAAACAGTAAACACTGCTAGAATTCAAAGAAGGCTCACATATGGTGGCCCTCTTTCTAACCCAAGTTTTGACCAAATTGGAAAACACGATACAATGATAAAGCACGTGAAAAATGGAACGTGCCTTTTCTTAGTGATTAAGCTGGTACTAAAGAACGTGGCCATTGAGTTTTATTGATTCTAAGATGTACTTTCTGTTTACATTTAACACCTCTGATCTGAGGTGGCATCTCATCATCAAGAGCATCTTACCATTGTGGGCTGGCAAGGTAGCAATCATGACCTAGCTGTCAGTGCCCACGCACATGTGATCTTGGCTTATTCTTGGTGGCAAGAGTGAGCCACTGCACCTCTTGATGTTTCTGTCAATAAACTATTAAGGACCATTTAAGAAAGGACTAAGTCCTGGTTGTTGTCTAAAAATCTTCCACTGAAACCTTCTAAGAGGTAAAATGTGGGCATTGAATCTGTAGAATAGATGTCTGTAGCTTGGAAGAAAATCCTAGAGCAGTATGAGGCCAATGCTAGATCTCACTGGCAAAGAAGAAGATGTTATATTGTAAATCAAGCATGTAGATAGCTCTGAGTCAAAACAGCCAGACTCTGAATGTAAATTTTTAGAGATACGATAACCAGTTTCTTTTCCGTATATACAAAAGAGCAACATGTCATAAATACATGTGTCTAAAAGAAACAATCTTATTTAATAAATATTAAAAATTGAGAGTGGTAGCAAAGATTGCATTGCTTAATTTTCAGTGTTTTTCTCTCTTTGTGGTACATAAAATATTGTTTTCCGGCAGATGGTGTCATCCATGAGATGAAATACAGTGTGTCTGAAAGCAAATGAGCTTCCTGAATGCTTCCAAATGTTGAACCAGAGAACTAAGCTGCCTTCCTGTGAGGACAAGACTGGCTGCTTTACAGTCTGCAGAGGCAGGACAAAATGATGCTTCCTGTGGGAAGCTTGATCCCAAGAAAGAGGAAACAGGAGAACATGCTGGATTATCTTAGAGAGAATGCGCGAGCGTTATCCACATGGAGTTGTCTCCACGGGAAGAAAACGTCAAGTGGAAGTGGGAGGAAGGGTCTCCCAGTGGTTGCCTCCCGGGTTTGGTGTGAAAGCAAAGCTAAACATGTAATTTAAGTATTGCTAGTTGGAGAAGGAAATGGCAACCCACTCCAGTCTCTTGCCTGGAGAATCCCAGGGATGGGGGATCCTGGTTGGCTTCCATCTATGGGATTGCGCAGAGTCGGACATGACTGAAGCGACTTAGCAGCAGCAGCAGCAGGTGCCTTCTAGCATCAGTGTGGCTGATGAGAAGGGTGATTGACGGTGTGATTCTTGTTGTTTTATCAATGACCTACTTTATTTTTTCCCTCCCCAATCCTTTGGGAAGGTTTAATTTCTCTTTAGCCTTAGTATTCTGAAATCTGAAAAAAAAATGTCTTTAAATATGGATCTTCATCTTTTATTTAAACTGCTTAGGATTTTATTCACACTTGAAATTTAAAATTAACATGTCTGTTCATTTCTGGGAAATCATCTTCTGTGATTTATTTGATAATCTCCTCTCCTCTGTTTCTCAGCTCTCAATTTCTGGAATTCTTCTTCATCAATGCTGAAGCTTCTAGGTTGAATGCCTGCATCTTTTATTCTTTTGCATCTCTTTTTAATTTTTACATTCTTAAAGACTGCCCATTCTTCAGTTTCCAATAATTTTCTTATTTTTTTTTCATAGCGTCTTATCCTTGTTTTATAGATATAATATTTTCATGAATCTCTCTGGAGACTTCTGGCCTGGCTGGAGCAAGTCAGAGATAGGAAGCAAAATGGATTTGGTGCTGATGCAGTGGACAATTAATTCTACTACTGTGGTCCTGAATGCCTCCCTGGTGGTGTGATGATATATGGTGTTGCTACTTCTTGGGGTAACACGAATTGTGATGGAAACTTGAAAAGTTACAACTTTCTGGTGCTTCATTTCTTAAATAGGTGATTTAAGAGGCCAATGTGAAAAGCTACTGCTTTCTGATGCCTCATCTCTACCAGGAAGTCTGTGACAGAAGTCCCATATATTTCCTTAGCATCCTATGCTTTCCAGTATCAGAATAGCAACTTACTGAGTAGCTACTATGTGCGAGATTCTCTACTTTCTCCCTTGCTTGGATCTAGCACTTGGATCGTAACGCACATTCAATAAATGCTTGTCGAATGAGTGAGTTCATTGAAATGAATTTCAATGATTGTTTATTAAATAACTTCTAAGCATGAGCCCAGCAACATGCAATGTGTTGGGGGCTGTTAAAAACAAGAACAAGAACAACATCAACAACAAAAAAGCTACATCCAGTGTTGTAGTGGAATTTAGAACTTAGTAGAGGAATTTGTCCCATGCCAGGGACAAAACCCAAGAACGACGCAAGACAGTATTCAGAGAAGTGTCAGGACGCAGACTTCAGACTCTAAGTGCTGTCACTGCTCAGGAGGGAGATGTCATTCCATACAAGAGTGCCGGGCAGGCTTCCGGGAGGAAGAGACCTTTGGCGTGGCCGATTCATCAGGCAGGCAGGAAAGCTGGGTGGGCATGAGAATGTTCAGAAGAGGCATCACTCCCACATTGTCATTCGGGCAGTGCTGTTTACAACACCTGTCTTCCTTCAGCCTCTAGAGGGGAGAAGACAAGTTCCAGGCATTAAGTATGCTTTGCCACTCCCTGCTCGGCTCCAGTAATAAACTGAGTGGCTAGCATCCGCTCAGCAGTCTGCTGACCCGTGGGAGCCGTTGCTCTGTGGGAATGTGGCCATTTATTTTTCTTCCTCACTCTTGTTCTCTGTTCATTTCCCAGACTGCATACAAGCCCACCAAATTGTCATCTCTTCAATTTGTATGCCTTGAAGCCTTGTTATCTTTTCTTCCTTATTTTCCTTTTCTGCATAGCGGCAGGTGGCAGTCACTTGGAGAGGAATCCAACCACTGCTTCTCCTTCTGCCTAGATTTCTCTTATTATTCCTACCCAAAGCTATTAAATGTTGCTGTTGACATTTTCTTGTTGGCCACATGACAATAACAACATTCAGATCTCTAGCCAAACACCTGCTCAGGAAATATGTTCCTGAGGATCTTGAAGCCTCTTTTCCCTTATTCTTACCCTACACCCCAGAGCAACAGCGTCTTCCTCTGCAGCCTGCCTTTAAAGTTCACACTCGTAGACGTCATGGTTGGACTCCTGTCTGCTTGGCCAAGGTACTGCCTTACGTGTCTTCTCACACTGCACAAGGACGCCTAAGGCCAAGATTGCAAGGCTAGGGGAGGGATGGGTTGGGAGCAGAACCCAGATTTATGACTTTTAGTCAAATGTGAGCTCCTCTTAGCCTCCTCTGCAGTGCCTGGGGAGATCTCTTCCTGATGAGATGCTATAGCACGTACTAAATTTGCCTCTCAAGTGACATTTTTGGGGGAGTGATTTAATTTTATTTTTCCAATGGCCATACATTAAAATTGAGTTGTAATGTACAGTTTCATGAATTTTAACAGTATAAATATAGACACCTTTGGTGGTCCAGTGGCTAAGACTCTGTACTCCCAAAGCATAGGGCTTGCGTTTGATCCCTGGTCAGGGAATTAGATCCTGCTTGCCACAACGAAGACCTAGTACAGTTAAGTAAATAAATGAACATTGTAAAACAAACAAACAAAAGCCAGTATCAATAGATTTGTGTAACTACCACTGTAAACAAGATCCACAAGAGTACTATTATCTTCCTAAAAATCCTTCATTACAGCTTTTTTATTGAGATATAATTGACATATAACATTGTTTAAGGTGAATATGTGTTGATTGCATTCACTTATGTACTGTAATGGGCTTCCCTAGAAGCTCAGCTGGTAAAGAGTCTGCCTGTATTGCAAGAGACCCCAGTTTGATTCCTGGATTGGGAAGATCTGCTGGAGAAGGGACAGGCTCCCCACTCCAGGATTCTTGGGCTTCTCTGGTGGCTCAGCTGGTAAAGAATCCACCTGCAATGTGGGAGACCTGAGTTCGATTCTTGGGTTGGGAAGATCCCCTAAAGAAGGGAAAGGCTACCCACTCCAGTATTCTGGCCTGGAGAATTCCATGGACTGTATAGTGCCTGGGGTTGCAAAGAGCTGGACACACCTGAGGTCCCCGTGAGGACATGGGGTCGCAAAGAGCCGGATTGCTATCACAGCATTAGCTATGACGGCACAGCACAGCACCTCCATCACAGGACATAACTGTAATTTCCTTTTGCCAGTGAGAACATTTAAGATCTAGTCTCTGAGCAGCTTTTGAGTGTATCATACAGTATTGTTAACTATGATAACAATTCTGTGCATTATATCCCCAGAACTTATTCATCTTCTCACTGTACCTTTGTACCCTTTGACCATCCTCTCCTCATTTTCGCCACCCCCAGACCCTAGTACCCACTATTCTACTCTCTTTCTACAAGTTCAGCTCTTTTTGATCCTCAAGGGACATTTAATCAAGTAGCAGTCTTGAATATTTTTGTTTAATTTAGTCTAGAGCTGATATTTGGCTGGTATGTTCCAGTGTGGTTATACAGGTTGTTAAACTATAATATTTTTATGGTGGTAAATAATTATTACTCTAAATCCCTAAGTAAACAGTCACCACCATCCTTCCAGCTATACTGGCACCCCCTGGGACCTCCCGAGACCTGCTGGTACTTTAACTCTGAAGGCTTGCACATGGCTCAGTAAGGGGCCTCCATAACCATGCTCTTCCTGATTGATGCCAATATCACTGGAGTTGGCAGATATTTTGAGCATCAGTCATGGTGTATATGAGTCATCTAAACCCCTGTTCATTAGCCTGTATGGCCAATGAGGTGGCCTCAATACGTATATACCCAGCTTGATAGCTTTTATGTGCAAAGTGAATGGATTTTTGCAATGTTCCATTTAGCTTTCTCTTGCCCCAGTAGAACCCTGAGCACGTGATCCAGACTTCTGGCATCACTGACGATGGCACCGCCTTCCGTCTTGGCCAGAGCTCCGACCGTCTCTGCAGTCGCCACCACTGTAGTCCATTCCCGTATCCACCTGCCTCCCTTTACCAATCGGGTGCTGACTGCCTCTGCTGATGCTCTCCAGCCTCCGGCCGCAGTCTTCCCGAGATGCTGCCCACAAAGCAAATGCATCACATTCTTTGGTCACTGGCCTGCCTCCAGGAGACCACTTGGCTGCTCTTCCTTGGCCCTGGTGTTCACTCATGCTGCCCGTCTGCCCACCGCTGCTCCCATGCCACTGTCTCCTATTCCGGGTCCCCAGGCATCCCCTGTCACCTCCCAGAATGTAGATGAGACTCCTTTATCCCTGTGCACTGCTCTTCCAGAAGATACCCATAGCCTGATAGCTTGGGCCCTAGGATTAGAGATTTTTTCATGGTCATACACAAGCTTCAGCTTTTGGGGGGCTCCAAAATCACTGCAGATGGTGACTGCAGCCATGAAATGAAAAGATGCTTACTCCTTGGAAGAAAAGTTATGACCAACCTAGACAGCATTTTCAAAAGCAGAGACATTACTTTGCCGACAAAGGTCCGTCTAGTCAAGGTTATGGTTTTTCCAGTGGCCATGTATGGGTGTGAGAGTTGGACTATAAAGAAAGCTGAGGGCTGAGGAATTGATGCTTTTGAACTGTGGTGTTGGAGAAGACTCTTGAGAGTCCACCGGTGGGCGGTGGACATCAGCGAGATCCAATCAGTCCACTCTAAAGGAAATCAGTCTTGAATATTCATTGGAAGAACTGATGCTGAAGCTGAAGCTCCAATACTTTGGCCACCTGATGTGAAGAGCTGACTTATTTGAAAAGATCGTGATACTGGGAAAGATTGAAGGTGGGAGAATGGAACGACAGAGGATGAGATGGTTAGATGGCATCACCAACTCAACAGACATGAGTTTGAGTAAACTCCAGGAGTTGGTGATGGACAGGGAGGCCTGGAGTGCTGCAGTCCACGGGGTTGCAAAGAGCTGGACACGACTGAGTGACTGCACTGAACTGCACAAGCTTTTAGTTTTTGGAATATACACGCGTCTGGGAGGCTGACAGACAGCAGCCACGTGGTGGGTAGAACCAGCTAGAACCAGCTCTCTTCACCCCGTGTCGCTGTGGTAAATTCACCTCATCTTCCAAACAGATTTCTTTTTCTTCCCTCCGAGTGGATTGCTTTCCAGGGGTTGGATCTACACTCCTCCAGGTCTGATCTCCCTCAGGCTCTTTCTCAAACCCATCCTAATATTTCAGAAAAGTCTATTTGTCTCTGAATTTCTGGTGCTGAGAATTGAGGTCTTTTTATGTGGAGAGGGTCGCTGTTCCCACCTGAATTGGTCTGTGAAACTGAACACTGGTGTGGGAGGTCACCAGCCTCCCACAGGCCATTTCTGTTTAGTTGTAAACAGAGCCTCACTGGAGTGGGCAGCCGTTTCCTTTTCCAGGGGATCTTCCCTGTCCTGGGGATCGAACCCAGGTCTCCTGCATCGCAGGTGGGTTCTTTACCAGCTGAGCCACCAGCATGCAGGCACAGAACCTCCTCGTGGCACTTTAAAATCTAACTGGAGCCTTATTGAAATCATAGAGGGTACTTCCCTTGCCCCTTTCTAGTCCTTAATATCCACCAACACAGGACTAGTTGCCTTGTAGACAACTTCATGGAATCAATACAGAAATGGGGGCAATTCTTCAGCAGGCATCACAGCTACAGCTTACTCGGGGGCTTCTTATTCTGCTGTGTGTTGTGAGGCTTCAGGGATCTCGTGGGCCTCTTGAAATTAGTAGTAATGCTTCTGTACATGTGAGTTTTTTTAAAACAGAAAGAATCTATAGTTTTCCCCCACCTCCCACCCGGATTTGCAAACAAGTCTATGCTCATCTACCATTAAGGATTCCTTAGAAGTAGCTCCTGGAGTCTTGCTCAGAGTAGATCTTAATGGTATTAATATTTGGGATCTCAGTGTCTGTCTGATGGAGGCTGAAGGAATGTGGAAGTGGGTGCCTGGGTAGGAACAGACATCTCTCCAACGTTACTCTATCTTTAGAAGCAAGGACTCCGTGCTTTGCTTGCTTGCCAGTCAGGCCTGGTGCCCTGTAGCCCTGGCCTGCACTTCACTGATGTGGAGTCCTCTCTGTAACTGTCCCTTGTCAGTTTACCGACTCATGCTCATTTCCTGGCCTGTGTCCCTGTGAGCAGCGCAGCCTGCTTTTTTTCAAATAGCCCATCTGTGCTCTGTGTTTAGATCACGTAGTTTTGCAGTCAGTGGAAGCTCCCCAAACACAGGTCGTTCCCTTCAGAATTATATTCAGAGCGGGCCCTGTGCAAACAAGATGACCCACATTAATGGCATCTTGAGTTGAAGACATACTTGAGATGATCTTTTCAAAATCTTGCCACGCTAAAATTAGGCGACCCTGAAACCATGATGCTTTTACTAAGCTAGGATGTTGTTGTCATAAAGTATTCAGCGTCGGGGTGGAGCTGGGGGTGTTCACTTGTGAAGCATCTCATCAGCTGATGCAAGAGTATCATGCTTTTCTACAGTGGAACTAGCTTCTCCAGCATGACCTGGCATGACCCTACCCTCTCAAGGCAGCAGGCAATGGTTTAGTTTTAGAGCAACTGAAATAGTACAAACACCCCAAGCCCTTCAGGAGCTGAAATAATCACAACTTTCTGGTTATAACAATACCTACAACTGGCTAGAAATTCATAAGACTCTTCATCATCTTAGTATCTCACTGTTTGTGGGAGGGGTAGATGGGAAGGAAAAAAAAAAGAAGAAGAAGAAAAGAAAAGAGAGGTGGGAATTGTAGTCAAAGCTCTTGGCAGGAGGCAGCCCTTAGATGGAACCTGCCTCCTTTTCTTCCCGGAGGATGCTATCAGGATCACAAATTACCAACCCCGGGGAATCAGCTGTCCCTTTAAGGTTATTAAAAGGGACCAAGATGAGCTGGATTCCCAAATGAGCTTTGAGGATTACTGTGCCAGGTGGAAGGTGGCTGACCAAGGCGGGAAAAGAAATTGGCTCCTAGTATATCATGTTGGAGCTGCCCAGCATTAATCCCCAGACTGACTTAAGCAGGGGGGATTTGAGATAGTAATGGCCAATTGGCTATCACTTCTTCCTGATAATAGCCAGTGCTCTCAGTAGCTATAAAGATTCTGGGTACAGGGAGCGTGGAAGGTGGGAGCCTTAGATCTGGGCCTGACCTTGAAGGAGTGAAGCGGATGGGCGCCCGGAGCGGGTGAGACAGGCTTGCAGAATGCCAGTGTCATCCCAGTGCCCAAATGGAGCTGCCCCTCTGGGACTAAATCAAGGAAGAAAGATCAAGCTGGCTCTTGTTCAGCGGAGGGACTCTAGCTTCAGGGCAGACACCACTCTTCAAAGGCGGGAGCTAATTTTCTCCCTGGATCGAGGACGGAGATTCATGAGGTCAATGGTGTGGGCTGTGCCGCCCACTGAGAAGCTGTCCTGGAAGCATCCATCAAGCCCGGGGCAGGCAGTCCAGTCTTGACCATTGGCAAATATCTATTTTAAGTTGACCCCATCCTCACTTGCTGGAGGCAGGAGATGTTACTCAGTGTGTGAGGAAACTTATTAAACTACCAGGTGGCAATTTTTTAAAGTTAACTTTTGAGAAAAAAAAAAACAAAAACCCACGTCCTTGACATATGAGCCCAGAGAGGACCTGGGGACAGTTTTCTGACAGGCAGAAACAGGCCTGCAGCTGGATGGATGAGTTTGGGGCATCACTGGGGCTCACCAGGACAACTGCCCCTCCCCGCCTCTGCCGGCTGCTGCATCCTCCGAGGTGTCCCCACAACAGTGCCTCCTCCACACAGCTGTTGCTCCATACTTTCTGAAACAGCTTACAAATAAAATGCCTCTGCTGACAAACCTCGAGAAAGCCTCAGTTTCTATCACTGGCACAGCCCTAGCTCCTTAGCATGCCTGTTCTTCATAACCCAACGCCGACTTCACTGTCCAGCCTCATTGTCCATCACTCCTCCCTGCACGTTCTCCCCCAGCCACCAGAGACCACCTGTTTTTCTGTGCACGAGCTCTTCTCTTCCTCACTTTACCACGTTCTGGTCCTTATAACCAGAATCCCCTCTCCTCTCCCAGTTCTGGCAGGTGAGTGGATTCCTGAGAACCCGTTCCGATGGCTCCTCTGGTTTGCTCCTCGCCCTTCCCCATTCAGCCAGATTTCATTGCTTCCTTTGTTGTTCTCCCAAAGCATTTTTTTTTCTAAAAGTCTACAAACACTGGGTATTCCTATGCTGCCTCCCATCCAAGGGCCGCATCTTGCTTAGCCTTTGAGATCAGATGACATATGTGTGTCTCCCAAAGCATTTTAAATGAATTTCTGCTAGACTATTTACCTGTGCTATACAAATTATGATGTAATTTTTTGTTTACATGTCTGTCTTCTCCATTGAGATTATGCTAATCCACTTTTTTTCTTTTCCAGCATCAGCCCTAACACAATACCTCTCAGAGAGGTCCTCAGTAAACACTCATTGGAAGAGAAAAGGAAACAAAGCTTGAATGAGCTGAAAAGTAGGGTGCAGACACAGAGGTTTAGAGTTTAAAGATAGAAAAGACCTAGAGGAAGCCACACAGTCCAGCGCCACCTCCAACCCCCTTCTCCGGCCCTCTGCCGGCAATTCGCACCTGAACCGTCCTTTCCTTTTCTGTCCCATCATCTCTTGCTGCCCTCAATTGCTTTAGTCTGACGGTGACCCTGCGTGACAAGCAGATCAACTCCTAATCTGCCAGAGCCCCAGTTTTTCTGGGACGTTTGAAAGCTCTTGACAGAACTGGAGGAGAGGAAAACTGTCAGCCCTCACTCTCAGCTCTCAGAGCAGGCTGTCCAAGGCTTAATTTGCACCTTGAAATCCCCCGAGGCCACGGGGCTCTGATTGCTGGTTTAGGCCCTTCAATAGTTTCTCTTAGGGGATAAGTAGGATAGAAGGGTGCAGGGTGTGGAATAAGAACCATTTCCTGCATCGCCCAATGATGATGGGGTGGGGATGTGGAAAGAGGGTCACCGGCAGGGAAATGGAACATGAGGAATGAACAGACTGGCTTTAAGCTTCACATCAATGTGGAATACTGATGGGGAAAATCGAGTGGGGAAACATCTAAAAAATACAGAGATGAGTCAGTGTAAATAGCACCATCCAAAGGTGGCAAGACATCTACACACAGAGAGGCTGCGAGTGCTAAGTCTGACTCCAGAGATAAGAAAGGAGGCAGCCAAAGCAAAGAGATCTCCCCCGTCTGCTGGGTTTCCATCGTTTAATCAAAGCTGACTCCAGCTACTGCAGCTGCAAAAAAAATGTTCCCAACCTTCCATTAATTTCCATACAATAACCCTCTAATGGGGGAGCTGTTCAGGGGAGGAGGGCAATCAATCTGGCCTAATGACACACCCGAGACCTGGGGAAAATGCAAACTTGGAGCAATTTCATGGCAGGTGCAACCTTGGAAAGCATTGCCATTTTTCTAAGTTAATTTGTTCCCTGGATATGTTTGAAATACATATTTGTACTTTAAAGATCTAAAATGCAAGATGATTAAAAAATATCACCGGATTTTTGTAAACCTTTCAACAGCAGCAGGTGATGTATTAGCCATCTTCATCCGGTCTCTCCTCTGTGAGCTGGGACCACTTTGCCTTCCTTTATCCTTTGCTGTCATCCTAGATGATCATGGAGTTTCTGTTTGGTTTTCTATTTTTAGGTTCTTCCTGACTCTTCTGTCTGTATCCCTTTGCAGCGCGGTGCACAACCAATCCATGAGCAGGCAGCCAGACAGGTGGGCTCTCCGGGTGGAGTCCCTGATGGGGAGGAGCAGGGAAACCCCACCAGGGACTGGCTACCTCAAGGCTGTAATGGTTCCGCCCCCCCCCGCCCCGTCTCTAGCTCGTCCTTCCTGTCCAGCTTTTTATCCTGGATGAAGAAAGGTCCTGGGAAATAGCATCAAAACTTGGTGAGCTCCATTGGCCTCCATTTAGACATTTTCTCAATTTCGCTAGGTACCCCCAGACCTGCAGCTGGTCAGGCTTTGCTGCTCGAAACTGGTCTCTAGAGGTTCTGATGTCCTTCTGAGATGAACTTGGCAATTTCATTTCCTCTTAAAGCTGGTCCTGGGGAATAAAAGGAAAAGTACTTTGCTCCACCAAAACGCACTCCTCCTCACTCCCAACCCCATGCCTCTCCCTGTCCTTCTCTTTCTCTCCTACAAAAGCCCGCTAGGAATACATTGATAATGTGCTGACTTCCGAGCCCTAGTCTGCCATCTTGCCGGAAGTCGAGTAGACCAGCTTTCTTTATGGAATGCACAGGGCACCTCCTGCTCTGCCCTCTACCTTAGTCTGGGGAACCTCACTCTGAAGAACCATTTCTAGACTCTCAGGGATCACTTCTCCGCTTTTAAGAGCAGAAGTGCCTCAGGAGCCCTGATTCTCTCTCACTGGCAGGGTGACTCAAACAGCCAGAGCTCATGAGTTCTTTCAGCATTTTCTTTTTTTTTTTTTTCCTTTTTTTCTTTTTAATTTATTTTTTTATTGAGGATAATTGCTTTACAGAATTTTGTTGCTTTCTGTCAAACTTCAACATGAATCAGCCAAGGGTATACATATATCCCCTCCCTTTTTAAAAAAAAAAATTTTTATTTTAACTTTAGTTTACTTTACATTACTGTATTGCTTTTGCCAAACATTGACATGAATTCACCACGAGTGTACAAGCATTCCCAAACATGAATCCCTTCCCACCTACCACCCCATACCATCTCTCTGGGTCCTCTTCTTTCAGCATTTTCAAGTGAAATGATAGCTCATGCCTTTTAACGTTACTGTCTATGGACTAATTCAAAACCTTTCTGGGGAATGCATTTGCCATCACATTCAAGGATTTGGAAATATGGTACCTGGGGATCCAGCACCAAGGCTCATGATGGTCAAAGGTTTTATGGTGCTTAACCCTGTAGATCAACCTAGACAGCATATTCAAAAGCAGAGACATTACTTTGCCAACAAAGGTCCGTCTAGTCAAGGCTATGGTTTTCCCAGTGGTTATGTATGGCTGTGAGAGTTGGACTGTGAAGAAAGCTGAGCACTAAAGAATTGATGCTTTTGAACTGTGATGTTGGAGAAGACTCTTCAGAGTTCCTTGGACTGCAAGGAGATCCAACCAGTCCATCCTAAAGGAGATCAGTCCTGGGTGTCCATTGGAAGGACTGATGTTGAAGCTGAAACTCCAATACTTTGGCCACCTGATGCAAAGAGCTGACTCATTGGAAAAGACTCTGATGCTGGGAAAGATTGAAGGTGGGAGGAGAAGGGGATGACAGAGGATGAGATGGTTGGATGGCATCACTGACGCAGTGGATGAGTTTGAGTAAACTCTGGGAGTTGGTGATGGACAGGGAGGCCTGGAGTGCTGCAGTCCATGGGGTCACAAAGAGTTGGACATGACTGAGCAACTGAACCGAACTGATTGAACCCTGTAGTGTCTGGTTCTCTGAGATGAGTTGCCACTGGAGATAAGCCTAGATTTTTTAGAGCTAAAAGTTGGGAGACAATTTCTTCTGAAACTGTTAATTAGCTTTAATAAATTTTTGCTCAGAAAAAGGAAGTTAACATTCATCATGTACTTAGGATATACTCTGCTGCTGCTGCTGCTAAGTCGCTTCAGTCATGTCTGACTCTGTGCGACCCCATACACGGCAGCCCACCAGGCTCCCATCCCTGAGATTCTCCAGGCAAGAACACTGGAGTGGGTTGCCATTTCCTTCCCCAATGCATGCAGCTGAAAAGTGAAAGTGAAGTCACTCAGTCGTGTGTGACTCTTCGTGACCCCATGGACTGCAGCCCACCAGGCTCCTCTGCCCATGGGATTTTCCAGGCAAGAGGACTGGAGTGGGGTGCCGTCGCCTTCTCCGAGGATATACTCTACTGCACTGCAGTGAATGGAACGGTCTCTGCACCGTGAGGATTCTCATGCAGCACCCGTGAGCATGCCTCTGGCAAATCTCCAACTCCAGGCACTGTAGTTGATCAAGGGTTCCACCTGCTGGACTCTGAGCTCCTTCCCTGCAGCCCTGCTAAGGCCACATCTCTGTTAGGTGGCTCCCAGCCAGTGGCTGAGGTTGGCAGGGACACTAAAGCAGACGCCATGGGAGATCCCAGACTCTTCTGAAAGTTTGGCTTGATGACTCTATGGTGGGCCTGCTGAACACTCCTGAGACTGTCTGATGTTCTAGAACAATTTCTTCCTCTCTGCTGCCTCTGGAAGATGAGACTTGCCATGTGGGCCAATGGCTCTCCCAGGCTCCCTGGTTCTCTTTCTATTTTCTCTCTAACAAAATTCCTTCATTATGTTTAATCTCACCTTGGTGCCTGCTTCTCAGAGGATCCGCACTAAGACATATAGTCATAGCCCCCAGGGAACTATACCTCTGGAGATGAGAATGCGATTGTTTAAAATTCCATTGGCTTCCATGAGTTCAGACAGTATTATTCATTTTGCATTAAAGGTAAAACCTGGAGGATAAAACAGAGACCAAAGAACCCGTCGAACTCCTAGGTTCTTCTCTTGACTTTGGAGACTTCCATCTCTGTGCAGAATTCACTTTATTCCAGAAAAGTGCTGCCTTTCAACTCCTCACTGTGTGATCTTTGTACAGCACTCTAGGTAACAGGAGTTGACATTTATTGTTAAACCTGCCTCTTGAATCACTCTGAGAGAAACCATAAATGTCTCAGATGTGATTCCATATAGAGACTTAAAATGGCTATGTTTTCTATATGTGCAATTATGATTCTCCTATTCCTTTTGAAAAATTATTTTACCAGGGCTGGAAAGAAACTGCAGTCTTCTTTGGTGAGGTCAGGTGAACAGTAAATTCATACAAAAACTGTAGGGTCATGAAAACATCATAGTCCAGTTTCTGGGACCAATTTTATTTACCATGAATACCTCCCTAGATCAAGAGTTGGGATAACTTGGACAGATTCCAGGAATTGGGGTGGCTCTTCCTTCTGGTACACTTGGGCATGTACAAGTTTTAACACTATCCTTTAACCTTCTGTGTAACACCCATAACCCAATTTTGGTTCAAATCCTGCAGCTGAAACTGGTATTACTGCTAGCTCCTTTGTAGATTTCTTTTAATTTTCTGCCCTCTATTATCACTTGCATGAAAAAAGAGACGGGTAGATTATATACAGCTGTGGGTTCCCGTCTCTGTGTCTTTCTTTTTTTTTTTAACCTGGAAAAAATAAAACAAGACTTTTTGGATTAGATAGTATTTTATTTTGTAGCAAAAGCCAATACATGAACAGAATATTCAGTCAGATAAGTTTTATCCATTTATGACTTCTATTCTTTAGGACAAAATACTTCTGACATAGTTTACTGCTTTATAAGATGGAAGAATTGCAAAACAGCTTTCTTCTTGTTTTCTTAGTATAATAGAAGTATTGCCATGTTTGGTTTCTGGGTCTGAAAATATTAGCAGAAAACAACTTTATTGGCCTCACTGAATGAAAGCATAGCAACTGTTGTTCTCAAAAATTGTTTACCTAGATGGCAGGTTTGAGGTACCATGCATTCATTTTTCTTTCTTTTACAACTATTTGTCAAATTTGATTCAACTAACATTTGTTAAGCATGTGTCATATGCTAAGTGCCAAAGATATTGGAAGGAAAAAAATGAACAGTATTTCTATTCTCATTGTGCTTATTCTTAGTGGGGCGCACAGATAAGGAGCAAGCAAGTAAATATATATCAGGTAAAACCAACAGTATTTCTAGTGGATCAACTGTGGGGATGTTAGAAAAAGAGAGAAATCAAGGATGACTGTGTGGAATTTAGCTTGAGAAACTGAGTACATCTATAGAGAAAAAGAAAACCAGGGGAGAAGAAGGCATGGCAATAAGCAGGCCTGGAAGTGAACCAGGAAATCTGTTTTGGACTTACGAAGTGTGAGATGCTTATGATATATCCTGGTAGAGATTTCACAGAGGAAGTTGGATGTACCAGTCTGGAGTTCAGTGTATGGATTGAGGCTGATGATGGGTCTTTAGGATGACAGGTATTTAGCTTTGGGATTAGAGGAGGTTCTCTGAATTGGAGATAATAAGCATCTTAAAAACTACATCTGGGGCTCTCTAACATTCAAGAATCAGGCAGAGGGGACAGACTCGTCAGGGGAAGCACTCACCACTCAGTTCAGTGGTGGAGGTACAAAGAAAAGACATTAACTTGAGTTCTCTGAGAACAGAAAATGTTCTGCTTTATTTTCTCTGAATTCCTAAGGATTTTTCTTACCCCCCCAAAAGGAATGGAGGGACCATGCAGAGTTCCGTGATGAACCAAGAACACTGCTTAACATCATTCAGTGCATATGAGATCTTATTTGAAAAAAAAAATAAAGCTCATAATTAGGTGATAGAAAGACAGGTAAAGAAGTCATTATAACACAGCGTGACTGTTTCTCAAGTACAATTTTGCACAAAATGCTTTGGGAATGTAAGAGAGGCATAACTCCCTCTGCCCTGGGCTATCACCGGAGGAGGTGATGCTTCAGTGGAGAGGAGAAGGGATGGATTCTCACCAGACAGGTACACAGGCTGAGAAAGACATCTGTCAAATTATTGAGGCCACAATTCTGTCATACAGTTGGACCTGGGGTCGTTTCTTCCTGGGTGGAGTGAAATTCTCCTCTACACATTCCTCCTATTTCCCAACTATGACCTCACGAGAAGTGAACTGTTAGTCATTCAGTCATGTCCGACTCTTTGCAACTCCATGGACTGCAGCCTGCCTGGCTCCTCTGTCCATGGAATTCTCCAGGCAAGAATACTGGAGTGGGGAGCCATTCTCTTCTCCAGGGAATTGTCTCAACCAAGGGATAGAATCTGGGCCTCCTGCATTGCAGGCAGATTCTTTACTCTGAGCCGCCAGGGAAGTCCATTTTCCACTACATTGACTCACTTTCTGCTACAGCTATGTGTGTCTTTAAAAAGAAAGAACTGATTTAAACATTTATTTAGAGTCTACATTGTGCGCAAAATTCCTAGCTTCCAGGAAGATTTCAAAGGATGGAATAAGAAATAGACATTAACAGTAGATAACAAGCCAAGCTAAGAGAATGTGTTGCAGTCATGAATAGCAATGAAGAACTGGTTCTGGCCAGGGATGAAGGAAGGAACGCTGCAGGGAGGAAGTGACATTGAGCCAACGAGAAGAGAGTGGAGTGTGTTTCCGGCTGAGGAAACAGCTTGGGGAGACATATAGGTAACACAGCATTGTGTGGGGGAAGGCACTGAGGTGTGACTATCAGTGTTTGGTGGGTGCTCCCGGGAGATTGGCTCAAAGTTGTTTGCGGACAAGTCGTGGAGAGTGTAGGGTGCGATGCCAGGGAGTTTGGACTTTGCAGGCAAGAGGGATATTCTTTCACAAAGGAGAGAGAATCTATCAGCAGCCCTTCAAATATCAAAGTAGGAGAAAATCTTGGGTAAAGTTGGGGAATTTTCTTATAAATTAAAAGGAGAATGAAATCATTTTATCCTGTCTCTACTGAAAAGGGTTTTTATAAATCACAAACCTAAGTTTAATGTTCTTGCTTGTAGTCCATTAGTTTGGGGCTGTGTTTTATTTTGTGACCTCAAAGTCCTTTCAGAGATATTTTTATATCTAAGTCAGGAAAGTAAACCCTTAACCTGGCCATGGGACTTTGGAGTAAACACGGTGTCGGGATGACACATTGATCTCTTCTCTTCACTGAAGATTCCTGAAACAATCACAAAGAAACAGAAGAACCAAGTGACTGAGGAAAGTGACAACAGTAGGCAGAATCTAAGTTCCAGGTTTGCTCACCTGTTTCCCTAGAATCCGGCAGACAGTAGGCAAGCAAGTTTTAAGTTAGTGAAAAGGTGAGTAAAAAGAATTAAACTGTTTTGCAAGATGAATTGCTAATGAACAAGTGGTAACCAGACATGGTAGAGAAGATATGATTCTAAGCTATAAACCTGCAGAAGGGATGTACTGATATTAGCGGGGAAAGCTCATGCTCTTTCTTCATGTCCTGCTGCCTCTCTAGGGATGGAGTCGATAATCCTGTAGCAGCCGTTAATCTTGTTGCAGTTCACTCTTATCCAATTCTCTATGCTCCTACGATCC
Organism: Redunca redunca; assembly: GCA_006410935.1. Classification (NCBI taxonomy): domain Eukaryota; kingdom Metazoa; phylum Chordata; class Mammalia; order Artiodactyla; family Bovidae; genus Redunca; species Redunca redunca. The sequence continues at coordinate 193,614 of SJYQ01008757.1, read as the reverse complement.
AGAAACAGGCATGCTGTGTCCTTGTGGATCCATGTGCTCTGCCCAGTTGGATATTGTCATCCCTATCCAAGAAAAAGCCACTGGATCTGGGAAAGGCTTCACGTTCAGTCTCAGCCGCCTTTCAGACTCCTCAGAGCCTGCCCCATGGACTTTGCTCTCCATTTGCAAGAAACTGCTCTCACCTTCAGTTTCTGTGTCCTTGAACTAAAGGAGGTTGTTGCTGGTCATGCAGGACATTTTCTCTTTTATTCCTCACTTTTGTCTTCCAGTAGGTGCAGGTCAAGAAGGAACAGTTAGAACCAGACATGGAACAACAGACTGGTTCCACATTGGGAAAGGAGTACATCAAGGCTGTATATTGGTTACCCTGCTTATTTAACTTATATGCAGAGTACATCATGTGAAATGCCAGGCTGGATGAAGCACAAGCTGGAATCAAGATTGCCAGGAGAAATATCAATAACCTCAGATATGCACATGACACCACCCTTATGGCAGAAAGTGAAGAAGAACGAAAGAGCCTTTTGATGAAAGTGAAAGAGGAGAGTGAAAAAGTTGGCTTAAAGCTCAACTTTCAGAAAATTAAGATCATGGCATCTGGTCCCATCACTTGCATGGTAAATAGATGGAGAAACAATGGAAACAGTGACAGACTTTATTTTCTTGGGCTCCAAAATCACTGCAGATGGTGACTGCAGCTAAAAAATTAAAAGACGCTTGCCTCCTTGGAAGAAAAGCTATGATCAACCCCTAGACAGCACATTAAAAAGCAGAGACATTACTTTCCTGACAAAGGTCCGTCGAGTCAAAGCTATGATTTTTCCAGTAGTGGCAGCCCACTCCAGTGTTCTTGCCTGGAGAATCCCAGGGACGGGGGAGCTTGGTGGGAGGCCGTCTATGGGGTCACGCAGAGTTGGACACGACTGAAGCGACTTAGCAGTAGCAGTAGCGTGTATGGATGTGAGAGTTGGACTATAAAGAAAGTTGAACGCCGAAGAATTGATGCTTTTGAACTGTGGTGTTGGAGAAGACTCTTGAGAGTCCTTGGACTGCAAGGAGATCAAACCAGTCCATCCTAAAGGAAATCAGTCCTGAATATTCATTGGAAGGGCTGATGCTGAGAACAGACTCATTGGAAGGGACCCCGACTCTGGGAAAGATCGAAGGCAGGAGGAGAAGGGGACGACAGAGGATGAGATGGTTGGATGGCATCACCGATGTGATGGACATGAGTTTGAGCAAGTTCCAGGCGTTGGTGATGGACAGGGAAGCCTGGCATGCTGCGTTCCTTGGGGTCGCAAAGAGTGGAACATGACCGAGTGACTGAACTGACTGATTATCCTCCGAAATATTAAAACTATGATTCTCCTGTGAGGGTTAAAACAGTAAAGCCCATACACAATACATTTGATTGTCTATTTATAGAAGAAATTAGAAATATATTCTGTGAATGGACAGCTGAGTGAGGTGGTAGTAATGGAGGGAAGATATTGGTGAGCTGGTCTGGAGTGTAACTGACTCAAGACAGGAAAGCCTGATGAAGTGAATCGTATGAGATCTAGATTCAAATCCCTGCCAGCCTCCGGTGACTTTGTTTGATCACTTTATAAGAGTCTGTTTTTTCATCCATTAAAAGAAGATAACTGATATGTCTCTACGGTTGTGTGCTGAGGTGATACCTGTCAAGTATTTAGCACAGTGTTGTACGTTTAGCAAGTGGGTCTGCACAAAGCTGAAAAATGAAGGACAACAAAGGACAGAGTTTGTCACTGCTCATCTAACTCGTGCAGAGGTCACAGACCCTGAATAAGAAGGAAAACAACATTCAGGCCTCTGGAGAGTGGAACCTGCATGGGACACGTACAGTTCCTCAGGATTTCTGTGCCCCCCATGGAGCTCCCCTTCATGGCTCCCCATTTCCTACTCATCAAATCAGCACTGTGGTAAGTCATTTAGTTTTCAGATTTTCTGATGCTTAGAAGAGGGAACTCTCAATATTGGATTCCACTCTTTGGGTTATTTAACAAAGAGTGTTTCCATTCTAAATGCATGAATTGCAATTTTGATTCACACATTTAGTTTTGTGTGAGTTTAATTCATGTGCTGTGCTATGCTTAGTCTCTCAGGAGTGTCTGACTCTGTGACCCCATGGATTGTAGCCCACTAGGCTCCTCTGTCCATGGGGATTCTCCAGGCAAGAACACCAGAGTGGGTTGCCATGCCCTCCTCCAGGAGATCTTCCCAGCTCAGGGATCGAACCCAGGTCTTCCACATTGTGGGTGGATTCTTTACCATCTGAAACACCAGGGAAGCCCAAGAATACTGGAGTGGGTAGCTCATCCCTTCTCTAGGGGATCTTCCCCATCCAGGAATTGAACCGGTGTCTCCTGCATTCCAGGTGGATTCCCTACCAGCTGAGCTACCAGGGAAGCTCATGTGAATCACTCTATAATCTTGATCTTATGTGGAAGTTCAGTTCAAGAACTGGAGCTTCCCAGTGGCTCAGACCGTAAGGCGTCTGCCTGCAATGTGGGAGACCCGGGTTCGATTCCTGGGTCGGGAAGTTCCCCTGGAGAAGGAAATGGCAACCCACTCCAGCACTCTTGCCTGGAAAATCCCATGGACGGAGGAGCCTGATAGGCTATAGTCCATGGGGTCACAAAGAGTCGGACACGACTGAGCGACTTCACTTCACTTATGTGGAGGTGAACTCAACAAGGGACCTCCTATGTGGAGTCATGCTGTTTTCTCACGATGTTCCTGTTTCATCCCTCTCCTTCACCTTTCCAGGGGTGATCCTCTATGTCCTCACGGCACCGATCTCTCTGCAGATCGCTCCCCGTTTGTCCTGTCCTGTTCTGTGGCCCGTCTGGTGTCTGGAGCCCTCTCTGCACCACGTCCCGTCTCGACACAGGGCGGCAGCTCTTCCTAGGTCTCCTTTGACTGTGGGGGGGCGGGGGTCAGTGATCCAAAGAGACGCATTGAGCCCAAATATGTCTGATCGTCCCAGAATACGAATGCAGTTGGTAGATACTTTCATGCCTACTTGCCTTAAGGGGCTAATTTCGTCTGGAATTAAGGTAGTTTTCTCATGCTGGGAAGAGGGTACGGTTCCTGCCCCTGGCTCTCTGAAGGTTCTCTTTCTGAGACTCAGTGCCTATTCATTATTGCTAGCAAAACTTTCCAAAATTTCCATTTTACTTTCCTACATCAGTGACTGTGATTCTGCCAGAGGGTCTGAGGTCAACTTGTCTGGGAAATAAGAAATCTCCCAGCTTCACTGAAGTGTTGGCATTGTCCCCTATCTCCAGCCAGCTAGTTCTTTTGGACACTACTGAAATTAGTTGCAGATATTGGAATTTTATTTTTCTATTATATTTTTCTCAGGGTAAGTGAACTTCTTCCATCATCACTCCCCTCCCCCAACCGCGACCAGCCTTTGACCACCTTGAATTCTAAATGCTTGTTCTCACTGAATTATTTTCTGGCTAGGCACAAAGATAGATATGTTTTACCTCCAGGTTCCCCCCCCCCCATTTCTCTGCTGTTTTTGAGGTATTATTTTCTTGCAATGAAAATTTCCCAGGTAGGTACACGGTTTGGTGAATATCTGTAAGCACTGTACAGTTGTGTAACCCATCACTGCAACCTAGATGCAGCAGTTTCTTTACCCTACAAAGTCCCCTTTTCCTGCTGCTTTCGTTGGCCATGTCCTGCAGCACGTGGAGCCGCTCCGACCAGGGGTTGAACCTGTGCCCCCTGAGTCTTAATCATTGGATCACCAGGGAAGTCCCTCTGCCGCTTTTTAAAGGTGGCTAAACACACCTGGAAACGCCATTTACCTCATCCATAGAGTTCTTTCATAGAGAAATAGTTTAGGGGAAATTTTATTTAAAAGCTTTAATCTGGATGAAATGTTTAAAGTTCTGACTTTGGGAGACTTCTAGGTCTGAAGTTCCAGTTTTTTCCTCTAAGCTTCTTCTCTCAGATAACAGCCACATCTGTTATCTATATCTACTGTTGATGTAGAATATTTTCGTAAATGGCAGGTGTCTTGCTCAAAGACAAAACCGCTGGTGTTATCTCCTCCTCATCCCTACCAGCTGCTGTTTTAACAGTTCTATGCCTCACAATTCATCCATTAATGTCTAATCTTTCTCGAGTCAATGAACTGAATGGAATGTCACATATCTCAGCAGCTTCGGAAACTGTGCTGTCCAAAGAGTGATAAGCTAGTTTCAGTTCTTCATAGGGTCTCTTTCATTCCATTCAGCATTTCAACTCTTCCTTCACCAAGTAAATGGAAGTGTTGCTTTTTCCAAGCTTCTTTAATTGCATACCAATATGTATCCATGATGATCATATATGATCTTAGTACAGAAATTACACCTCACTGGATCTCTGTTTCCATTCAAGCATTTATTCATACATTAATCAACAAGCATTCAATATGCCTGACTATGTGCCTTACAAGACTCAAGGCATCAGACCCTTTTGCAGTTTAAAATATCATCTAATTTGGCCCTTAAAACAACACTGATTTTACATTTGGGAAAACTAGATGGTTTGCCTAAGGAAACTGATGGGCAATAAATGATACTGTTGTAATTCAAAATATGATTCTAATTGCCGAGATCGTACTCTTTCCTGAGTTCTAAGTCGGTTGTGTTACATGTGTGTGATATTACCCTGGACATATACAGAAGGATTTGGTTCATGATTCTGAAGTTCAGCTGAGAGGTCTGAAACCAAAGTAGGGATTTAGGACTCATGACACATGGATGGTCTTGGAAGCTGTGTATATAGACTGCCAGTAGAGCGGGGAGAGGTGAAATAGAAAGAAGTGATCCAGCTAGAATGAAAGCCCAGGAATGGGCTAGTTAGAACTTTCCGCACGCCTCCGGACTCCAAATATTCGTACAACTTCTTGTCCCTCTTGGCTATTCTCCATGTTACTATAGAAAACCCAGTCATAGCATTGTCCCTTCCTATTGGTCTGTTGGTCTGAGGGACACTTGTTTTAAAAGCTCAGGGCTCTGTTTCCACACAGGCAAGGGAAGGAGGAGGATGGCCTGTTGGGTGTCCGTCCTCTACAGTCCCTGCCTGTGCCTAGATTTTGAATCTGATTTGCTGACTGTTCACCCATCCACTCCTAGATCAGCTGGTAAAGAATCTGCCTGCAATGCAGGAGACCCTGGTTTGATTCCTGGGTGGGGAAGATCTGCTGGAGAAGGGACAGACTACTCACTCCAGCATTCTTGGGCTTCCCTGGTGGCTCAGCTGGTTAAGAATCCACCTGCAATGTGGGAGACCTGAGTTCAATCCCTGGGCTGGGAAGATCCTGTGGAGAAAGGAAAGGCTACCCACTCTAGTATTCTGGCCTGGAGAATTCCGTGGACTATACAGTCCACGGGGGTCACAAAGGGTCAGACATGACTGACTTTCACTTTCAGTTCACTTTTCACCCATCCACTCAGCCACTAGGGGTCTGTTGTAAGCTTGGTTTCTCTCCCCAGCATCCTTCCCCATTGCCCAAGAAACCTTTTTATGACCTACGAAAGTGTATCTCTTCTCCCTGATTTAAATATAAATGATTGAAATGTATCAGGAGGTTCAATTCTTCCGTGAAACAAAGTGTGAAACCTCAAAACAGAAAGCACAGATTTTGGAACCTAGTTTATTCATAATTCAGCCAGAGTCTCTGCTCTGCTCCTCCTTCTGAAGTCCTTCCCCTAACTTTGCTCCCTCTTCCCCAGTATTGTTTCCAGGTCCCACTTCAATTCTATTTTCAGAAATGTTAGGGTTCTCCCTCCAACTCATTCCGGTGGGAGACCTAGATTTATTCTGCATCGGTTTGGGGCTGATGAGAAGCTCTAGTTGAAGACTGCTTTCACTTTGTAGATCATACTTCAGACTCCCATGGTCCACTAAGTAAGCTGTTTATGCCACCCAGAAGTACCACATATATTCAGAGATGGTTAAATGTATTTATGATCTTAAGGAGACCAAGGGTCAGGTAGATCCCCAACCCGTAACTGTGCTATACACATAGTTAATATTCATCCTTGGTGAGAACTCGGTAAAATAGAAAATAGGTTTGTATCTCCTTAGAAAGACGTGGGTTAGATATTTAGGAGAACTTTTGACCCTAAGGAGGAGCAAAACTTCTTCACACAAGGGGATTGTGGCAGTCCTTGCTGATATTTTTATTTTTTAAAGAAAGGAAAACAAATTACTTTCCAAAGATAGTTCAGATGTTATCCTGCCTGGAGGAAGGGCAATGGGCTAAATGACTTCTCAAGGTCTTTCTTAACCCAAGGATTTTTATAACCACTCATCCAGAAAGTGTGCTCCCTGAGTAAAAGTCAGCTAGATGATTTTCCTTTTCCGAGGAAGAACTCAAAGACACTGACTCTCTGAAGGTGATCTATCCGTGATAAGTCCCTGTGATGCATCGGCTCAGTACCTGCAACAAGAGTAGCTTCTCAGAGATGCCAGAACCTTCTATTATTAGTCTAAGAAAATGTCCATTTCCCCCAGATACCTAAGTGATTCCCACGCAACTCTGAGCAAGTCAAGAGACTTGGTACTAATTATCTGCCTGGGTGGCCCTGTTCCCTGAGCGCCTGGGGGGAAATAACTGAGTCTGTCCCTTCGGGCTGAGGAAGAAGCCCTAAGTGTTGGTGGCGAAAGGGCTATGTTAGGGATTGAGGAACTTGAGTCTGGGACTAGATCAGCCCCTGACTGTGCCTCAGGTTCTGTGCATCTTTAGATCTCATGACAAGGAGCTTAAGGGTGCAGAGGCTGGGGTCCAGCTGGGTCCACCACCTATTAACTGGATAACCTTGCCCAAGCTAATGAAACCCTTATCAACTCAGTTCACAGTTTTGCCTTCCCTGTAATTTTGATGAGAGAGCCTACTGTACAGAAGCATGTGGTAGTCATTCAGTCACGTCCAACTCTGTGATCTGTGGACTGCAGCCTGGCAGGCTCCTCTGTCCACGGAATTTTCCAGGCAAAAATACAGGAGTGGGTAGCCATTCCCTACTCCAGGGAAACCTTCTTGACCTAGGAATGGAATCCGGGTATCCTGCATTGCAGGCAGATTCTTGACCATCTGAGCCACCAGGGAAGCCCTAAAGAAGGAAAAACTAAAGAAAGAAGGACTAAAGAAGATAGCTGATGTCTCGTGTGTAGTCAGTTGCCTCGTAAGTACTCGCTACCTGTTAGACGCGGCCATTAGTTTAGTTTTCTTATTTGTGAAACGAGGAGATTGGGTGAAGATAGATCGGTTTTTCAGTTTGAGAGTCCGTGAGTCGAATATTGCCTATTCTATAGTGGTATCCGTCTCATTTCCTTTTCCCATCTTCTGTCACTGAGTGTTCTTACAATTTCCTCAACTACAAGGTCAGTTGTTATGTTGCCTGCTGTGCTGAGCTCCCTCCTTCCCTTAGCACACAGCCCCTACCGTTCCGCTTGCTTCTCAACTGGGTGGTCCTGTGTTTGATGAAGGGTGCCATCAGGCCTACAAGTGTACATCCTCCGCCCCCTGGCCATTAATCCCGTCAAGCGCTGAGCAATGGTGTTGCCAAACCTTCCTCTCCTGTGAGCAATCTGCGAGACAGCCTGACATTCATAAGTTCCGGAGCTTTTTTTCTCCCCTGAAACAAAGTCATCTCCAAACTTTTACATTATAGATCATCCCAAAGCTTTATTTTCACCATCACTGAGCTGGAAAGGGGACTAAGATATCCCATATTTCCCGCTTCCTCAAAATCAGGCATTTCAAATAAAACTCCTTTTGATTCGCCTCTTTTCCATTTGCTCTCCTCAAAGGAGAATGAGACTCTGCCTTTTGATTTTCACCACTTTGTCAATTTTCCAGTGGCTGCCAGCCCAAGAGTGCTGGGGGAGAAGCTTTAGCGTTTCCTCTCTGGTAAGGATGTGACGGTGGCAGTTCTGTCATCAGGTAGCCGGGCACCCTGGGTGTTCTCTCAGTGCCAGTTTTGCTAAGACCCCAGGATAAGTTTGACTAAATAGCTTTTGCAACAGTAAACTCAGTGAAGTGATCTGGGAACTAAATTTTCTAAGTAGCGTATGTGGCCACGGTGCATCGTAGATGGGGTAGGCAAGGACTCTCCAGGCTGTCTTGAATTTCCAGCTCCTCCAGACCCCTCCTGTGCTTTCAGGATAATTTAACCCTCCAGTCACTGTAGGAATGTCATCAAATGTCCTAATTTACAGAAAGGTGCTAATAATTTATTGTGTTGACCTTATCAAGGGCATTTGCCATTTGAATGAGGACCACATGAAAAGTGTACTTAACCTTCAATATGCTTCTCTAATGATGCAATTTCCGGCAGCCTACCAGCTGATTGAGGGGAAATTTATTCATTCCTGAGTGTTTCCCTGGTGTTTCTCTAATCTCAAATCACACATGTAAGGTAGCCATGTGGCTCTAATTATATTGTAGCCTGATTTTAAATATATATACACACACACGCACGCACACACACACCTGCCTTGGGTTGGGTTCTCTTTCCAGCCTGCCACCATCCCATGTGCCTGGCAGTGACCCAGTGACCCAGACTGGCAAGAATTTTTGTTCTGCTACTGATGATTTTAAGCTTTGCCCTTCCTTCCCTGTAAACATTTTAGACATTGGTTTTTATTCTACTCGGCTTGTCACTGAAGAAAGGGAGAAATTTACTTGGCAGGTGTGTTTATTGTTTTAAAATTAAGCTGAGGGGCTTCCCTGGTGGTCCGGTGGCTAAGACTCCATGCTCCCGATCCAGGGAGTCTTAGGTTCTATCCCTGGTCAGGGAATTAGGTTCTACATGCTGCAACTAAGACCTGGTGCAGCCAAATAAATAAATATTGAAAATAAAAAAAATTTTGAAAATGTGTGAAAGTCAGTCGTGTCCAACTCTTTGCAACTCCATGAACTATACAGTCTCCGGAATTCTCCAGGTCAGAATACTGGAGGGGATAGCCATTCCCTTTTCCAGAAGAATCTTCCCAACCCAAAGATCGAACCCAGGTCTCCTGAATTGCGGGCGGATTCTTTACCAGCTGAGCCACCAGGGAAGCCCAAGAATGCTGGAGTAGTTAGCCTATCTCTTTTCCAGTGGATCTTCCCAACCCAGGAATTGAACCAGGGTCTCCTGCATTGCAGGCAGATTCGTATCAACTGTGCTATGAGGGAAGCCCAATAAAACGAAACTTTAAAAAAAAATTAAATTGACACCATCCTTTTATCTTTTTCCCTCTGAACCACCCATTTCCATATGTTTTCACTGTTTTTCTACTTCTTAATTTACTTTCTTGCTTTTTACATCATACCTCTCCCTTCTTCCCTCTTTCTCTTTTTCTTTCTCTTCCACCCCTGTGTGCATACACAGTTACTTTCTCAGTTGGATCACCTTTCTTCATATAAATAATCCCTCCTGTCATGTTCTATAAGCTCTGATGCTCAAATGAAGTTGTTTGATGAGTTATTTGGTGACTATTACCCATATGATTTAGGTCATACCTGAATGGTCTAGCGGTTTTCCTTACTTTCTTCAATTTGAGTGTGAATTTGGTAATAAGGAGTTCATGATCTGAGCCACAGTCAGCTCCTGGTCTTGTTTTTGTTGACTGTATAGAGCTTCTGAATCTTTGGCTGCATAGAATATAATCAATCTGATTTCGGTGTTGACCATCTGGTGATGTCCATGTGTAGAGTCTTCTCTTGTGTTGTTGGAAGAGGGTGTTTGCTATGACCAGTGAGTTTTCTTGGCAAAACTCTATTAGTCTTTGCCCTGCTTCATTCAGCATTCCAAGGCAAAATCTGCGTTACTCCAGGTGTTTCTTGACTTCCTACTTTTGCATTCCAGTCCCCTATAATGAAAAGGACATCTTTTTTAGGTGTTAGTTCTAAAAAGTCTTGTAGGTCTTCATAAAACCGTTCAACTTCAGCTTCTTCAGCGTTACTGGTTGGGGCATAGACTTGGATTACTGTGATATTGAATGGTTTGCCTTGGAGATGAACAGAGATCATTCT
>SJYQ01008757.1:159602-172444 GCA_006410935.1 Redunca redunca | reverse complement strand
AGCATTGAATTGTCAAAAGAATGTGTAAAGATAAAGAACAGAAAAGGTCCAGTTACTGAGTGCTGGAGCACTCTGGCTTTCAGAGGTCGCTAGAAAGAAAAACCAGCAAAGGAGATAAGGAGAGAGTGATCCATAAGGTAAGGGAAAAACAGGAAAGCATGGGGACTGGAAATATTTATAGACTTCATTTCAAAAAGTATATAGGTAAAGATTTTTAGCCTTAATTACTTATGTTGATAAAGAAAAAAAAATGGGTGGAAATGCATAAGATGAGCATCCAACTTTAGAAAAAAAGGACAACAAAATAAATCCAAAGGAAAGAGCAAGAGGAAATGAAAATGATAAAGCAACATCAATGCAAGTAAAAATTTTCCAAAGATATAATAGCAACAGCAAATGTTTGTTCTTTGAAAGGACTAACACAATTAACACAACTATGGAGACGGTGTGCTTAGTCGCTCAGTCATGTCTGACCCTATGCACCCCCACTGACTGCAGCCCACCAGGCTCCCCTGTCCATGGGGATTCTCCAGGTAAGAATACTGGAGTGGGTTGCCTATCCTTTCTCCAGGGAAACTTCCTGACCCAGGAATCGAACCAGGGTCTCCTGAATTGCAGGTGGATTCTTAACCAGTTGACCTGTTCAGGAAGCCCATGGTGACATTAACCAATCCAAAAGAGAGAAAATTCAAATCAGAAATATTAGCAATGGAAAAGAAGTTAAAACTATAACTGCTACAGAGATAAAAAGGATACAAAGGGGATACTATAATCAATTCAATGACAATAAAATTGAAAAGGATGAAATGGACAAAGCACCCCCAAATAAGTTATTAATTCTGAGTTAAAAAAAAAAAAAGCTGACTAGCTATAACAAAATTACTGAATTTGTAGTAAAATCTTCTCCTAAAAATGGCACCAAGTCCCAGGAAGTTTTTCTTTCCTTTATGCCAAACTGTACCATTCAAAGAAGACATATTCCTCTGGTACCTAAACTATTCAGAAATACAGTAAAAAGGAACACTCTCCTTCTCACTTATGAACTTAGCAAAATGTTGGTACCAGTAACTGCATAACAGTAGAAAAAATGATTATTATAGTTCAGTATCTCTCACAAACATGCGTGCAAAAGTCCTGAACAAAATAATAGCAAGTATCATCTAGTGATGCATTGACAAGGGTACATGATGGCCAGCTTGGGTTATATTGCTGCAATAAGATTAGTTCAACATTAGGTTACCAATTCCTACAATTCAATGGGTTAAATTAAAGGAAAATATGAAAAAGTCATACAGTCTTTCAATAGATGCAAAAAGTGTTTTATAGAATTATGCATTTATTTATTACTATTTGAAAACTCTTAGGAGTAAGCAAAAGAAGGAACTTTCTATCACAGTTAAGTATAATATTTTAGGGACTTCCCAGAGGTCTAGCAGCTAAGAATCCACACTTTCACTGCAGAGGGCTCAGGACTGATGCTTGGCTGGGGCACTAAGAGTCCACAGCCTCACAAAGCAGCCAAAAAACAAACAAGCAAACAGTTAAATGCAATATTTTAGTGATGAAATCTTGAAAATATTCTTAATAAGATAAATAAGTGTGTTCAGTCTCGACACTTTTTTCAACATTGCACTATCCTAGCTAGAGTGGAAAGCCAAGAAACATAATACAAAGTAAAATAAATAAAAAGAAAATTTAAAAGGTCTATTATTTCCCACAATTACATGATTTATATGTAGAAAACCTACAATGACCTAATTTATTTTAATAAAAAAGAGAGTTAAGTAAGGATGTTGAATATAAAATCAATATACAAAAATTAATTTCATTTCTATATCAAGCAACAAACATTTAGAAAGTTTAATTTTAAAAAGCTTGTTCCAGCTTCTAGGAACAGTAGAATAGCTTGGCTAAACTCACCTTTTCTCAAATAAACATACAGTGGTATTAGAAAATTAGAAAATATGAAAAAAAATAGAATTATCCAACTTTTGGGTAAACATGAGTTACCGAAAGCAGAAAGATGCTAATCAGGAGTCAATCCTTGATAAATGAACTGTTAATTAAATATTCTAGTTTATGATATTCTAAGGTAGTAACGAGCAGAAGGGAATGACAACCCACTCCAGTATTCTTGCCTAGAAAATTCCATGGACAGAGCAGCCTGGAGGGCTATAGTTTATGGGGTCCTAAAGAGTTGGACTGGAGAAGGAAAAGGCAACCCACTTCAGTATTCTTGCCTGGAGAATCCCATGCTAGAAGAGCTTGGCAGGCTACAGTCTATGGGATCGCAAGAGTCGGACACAATTGAGCGACTAAGCGCATCACAAGGTCGTAAAGCCACTGGCAGAAGCCACAGCTGTACTGGCTTAATGTGTTAAAGAACAGAACTTGAAACTGGTAAAAACAAAAGGTGGGTGATAAGGTGAGGAACCCTAGATGGCAGGGTCCCACAGAAAGACTGCATGTTTAACTCACTCGCATCCTGGATGAACATTAGCTCTCTTTGCAAAGCATAGACTCCAGAAGGAGGCATGGCAATGACAAACAAACAAGCAAACAAAAATGATGGAAGTTGAGACAAAGGAGGAAACATGCTTTGGTTCATTGCAGGAAAGACAAAAGTTGGAGTTGGGGTCCAGCTGAGGTAAAAGAAATCATTCTTCAAGGGAAAATAACAGAATCCAGATCCTATTCAATTTTATAATGCCGAATATCAATTAATTATCAATAGACATGTGAAAAAAATAGAAAAGTGTGATCTATACACAAAATAAGTTAATAGACTCCAACTTCAAGGCAATGCAGATGCTGCGATGAGGAGACAGAGGCTTTGAAGTAGCTATTGAGAACGTGTCCAAAGATTTAGAGGAAGATCCCTGGTGGGTCAGTGGCAAAGAATCTGCCTGCCAATGCAGGGAGACGTTGGTTCCATCTTTGGGTCTGAAAGATCCCCTAGAGAAGGAAATGGCAACCCACTGAGCATTCTTACCTGGGAAATCCCGTGGACAGAGGAGCCTGGTGGGCTGCAGTCCATGGGGGTTGCGAAAGAGTCAGGCATGGCTTAGTGACTGAACAATAACAGCATTCCTGATGAACAGATGGGAAATATAATCAGAACACTAAAACCTATAAGAAAGAGAACAGAATGGAAATTCTAGAGCTGGAAACTACCGTAACTGAAATGAAAAATTCACTGAATGAGTTTAACAGCAGATTGGAGATGGCAGAGGAGTCAGTCAGCACAAAACTAGAACAATAGAAATTACACAGCCTGAGAAGTAGAAAAATATTGACTAAAACGAACAAAGCTTCAGAGACCTGTATGGCAATATTAAACAATCTACTATATGTATGATTGGGAACCCAGAAGAAAAGAATGAGGCTGAAAAAATATTTGAAGACATATAACGACAAAGAGAATTCAAAATATACCCCAAATTATAGTATTAATTGATTTTTGACAATGAAGCAAGTCAGTGGGAAAAGGAAAATTTTTAACAATTGTCCTAGGACAACTGGATATCTATATGGAAAAAAATGAGCCTCAAACCCTTACCTTGCCATACAAGGCAATTAGCTCATAGAGATAAAATTAAAAGCTAAATTTGCACTGGGGTTAAAATTTTTTGTTGGATGAACATTGAAGCAGCAATTATAAAATAAAGTAACTGATAAATTAGATATCAAAATTTAAAATATGTACTTATCAGACTGGGGAAATATATTGTCTCATACATAGACCATCCAGTGAAGCTAGATTAAAATTAAGAAAGTTTGCCTTTAAAAGGGTAACATAAAGAAAGTTAAGGACACAAGATATACATTTGGTGAAGAAACTTGTAATACATATAATTGACAAAGGATTAGTATGCAAAATGTGTAAAGAATATCTCAGGAGCAATACAAATGTTTGAGTACTTGTGTGTATGTGTGGGGTGTGTGTGTGTGTGTGTGTGTGTGTGTGTGTGTATGTGTGTGCACGCGCACCCATGCGCTCTCTGTCTTGTCTGACTCTTTGCAACCCTATGAGCTGTAGCCCACCAGACTCCTCTGTCTATGGAACTTTCCAGGCAAGAATACTGGAGTGGCTTGCCATTTCCTACTCCGGGGATCTTCCCGAAGGACTGAACCTGCGTCTCTTGTGTCTCCTGAACTGGCTCGTGGACTCTTTACCATTGCGCCACCTGGGAAGCCCACAGGCATCCACAAAAATAAGTAACTTACAAGGAGACAAATATTAATAATCCAGTAGAATAATGGGCAATCATGTCTCAGAAGCACCAAATTTTAAAAACTCAGTCTCCTTGTTAGTAAAATACTAATTGAAACCATAGTGAAATCTCTCACATTCAATACCTTTAGAAAAATTAAAAAGTTCAGTAATACCAAATTTGGCAAGAATGCGATTTCTACCAGAACTTTTATACATAGCATGCAGAAGTGAAAATTGGCCCTAATGGTTTGGAAAAACTGATATTATCTAGTTAACCTGAGAATGCACATACCTGTTAATTTAACAACTCCATTCCTTGATAAATACCTAGAGAAATTCTGATATGTACCACCAGGATACATGCATGAGAATGTTCATACCTGCACACCACGTGATAGCAAAATATTAGAAGCAACCCAAATATCCATCAACAAAAAATAGATAAATATATTGCTGAATAAATAGAATGCTGTACAATAGTGAAAATAAGTGAACTATAGCAATATACAGTAACATAGATAAATCTCAGAGATATGAAATTGAACAGCAAAAAAATCAAGGTCCAGAAACATACAGTGGTATTCCACTTATGTAGAGTTTAGAAACAGGCAAAAATAAACATGTTGTCTTTAGACATAATGATATTTCACAAAATAAAGAATTAAAAGAATAGATTTGTAAACAGAAAATACAGGAAAGTGGTCTATAAGAGAACAGGAAAATGGATGAGATTGTTGATGGCACAAAGACAGCTATATGAGTTGTGGATTTGTTCTCTTTCTTAAACTGGAATGTAGGTAAGTGGATGCATGGAAGAATTCAATCGATAGTGAATAAAAAAATGAAAATACATACATCTGTCTTGGTAACATTTACTGACTTCATGATGTTCATCACAATTCTGGAAGTGGAAATACGATGTCTGAATTCCAGCTCATAGAGCAGTTTAATGGCAGTGTGTATGTTATATTCTTGATCCCATCTCTTAGCTCTATTTCCTTTTCTACCTGGCAACCTCCACTCTCTTCCTTATCAACATAAAAACACAAGCTAAGACAAAGTACTCGGGCATTATCAGGAGGAATGATAAGAATGAACTTAAAACTTCACTTAACCTTTCTCTCTAAGAGTTTGCTCTGAGGTATGTGTATTTTCAAGGCTTTCACCAGTGGTCTTGTTAGCCCTTGGTATAATGGATCGGTCAGTGTTTGAAAACTCACATTAACGTTGAACCTTTTGACCTCTTGACCCCTAGACATATACTTCCAATCATAAGAATCTTCCTTAATGAACAGGCTCAATAGATAAGGTAAATATGGGAGTGATAAAGAAATCAGCTATAATGTTATGAATGGTCTACAATCAATGGAAATTCAGGTTATCATTAAATATTCATATCTCACAGATAAGAAAATGCAGGGTGCCAAAGTACTGTAATGGTATTGTCATGGTAGCAAATGGAAGGAGAATGTAGGTCAAGCCATAGTGACAGCAGGTATCTGTCCCTTAAATACGGTTGAATAGGTCTTTCTCCTTTTCTTTCTGGCTCCCTCTCTCTCTCCCCCAACCCCAAAGCAGGAAATCAAGGGCAGGCTGCACCTCTGTGTGGACACCCAATGATATACAGCCTCAGAAATGGCAAAAGGACTCAGCAGTGGTGTCCAGCAAATGGCTCAGTGATAAAGAGCCCTCCTGCCAGTGCAGGAGAGGCAGGCTCAGTCCCTGATCCAGGAAGATCCCCTGGAGATGTATTTTTGCCTGGAAAATCCCATGGACAGGGAACCCTGGAGGGTCACAGTCCCTGGGGTTACAGGGAGTCAGACACAACTTAGAGACTAAACAACAGCAAGTAGTGGCCAAGGAGTTAGAGAAAGTGATAGGGAACTATTACTAAGAGTTTACAAAAAGGATTGTTCTTCTAGCTTCCTTTTGTCTTCTTTATTTAGGAATATTTCCTTAAAGTCAAAAAGAATAGAAGAAACACAGCTCAAAAAGAATGAGATCCTAAGAAGGTATGAACCATCTGAGACAGAACCTTGATGCTCTAAAACAGTCAAAGTCCCCGGGTTTAATGCATCAGATGGAATTCTGGAATAATTGTATAGGTGCTTATCAAGCTGTTGTTTTACATCTAGGACCAAAAATATCAAGTGCCTGAACTTGAAAAGTGGAAGAACTGCTTTACTAGAAGTCTGTGTGAAAAGATTAGGTGCTAATAACTGACTGCAAGCTGAACTTGAATCAGGTGTAACAAGAGACCCAAAATCAGCCTAGACAGCGTATTAAAAAGCAGAGACATTACTTTGCCTACAAAGGTCTGTATAGTCAAGAATATGGTTTTTCCAGTAGTCATGTATGGATGTGAGAGGTGGACTATAAAGAAAGCTGAGCGCAGAATTGATGCTTTTGAACTGTGGTGTTGGAGAAGACTCTTGAGAGTCCCTTGGACTGCAAGGTGATCCAGTCAGTCCATCCTAAAGGAGATCAGTCCTGAGTGTTCTTTGGAAGGACTGATGTTGAAGCTGAAACTCTAATCCTTTGGCCACCTGATGCTAAGAAGTGACTCATTTGGAAAGACCCTGATGCTAGGAAAGATTGAAGGTGGGAGGAGAAGGGGATGACAGAGGATGAGATGGTTGGATGGCATCACTGACTCAATGGACATGAGATTGAGTAAACTCTGGGAGTTGGTGATGGACAGGGAGGCCTGGCGTGCTGCAGTCCATGGGGTCACAAGGAGTCAGACACGACTGAGCGACTGAGCTGAACTAGGCTGTGCTGATAAGAGTGCCTAGATGATAAGATGCCCAGATGAAGAAAGTTTATTCTCACTCTTCATTTTTGGCATTTCAAGAGAAAAAATGATAGGCGGGAGTGTGCTCAGTCACAGGAGGTTACATAGGTTGTTAAGAAGACTGAGGGCAATGCCACAAGAGAGGTTGGTGCTGGTTGCATTTATAATCATGAATCACACAATGCACGCACACACACAAGAGTTATCCATGAAGAAAGAATCCAATAGTTGTCTTCCAATATTGCAAGGATTATAAAGCGTAAGACTGATGGGACTTATTCTGCATATCTTCAGAGGGCAGAACGAAGAACAAAGTTTAGAAGTTATAGGAAAGAAAATTCCATTTAATATAAGAAATTCTAAGCATCTCTTAAATTTATGTAATCTTACATGATCCACATATGTTCCCATGTGCACCATCTCACTTTAGGAAGAACTCCTGAACAACCGGTGATAAAATGAGGTGCCAGGTATGTTTAAGCAGAGACTACTGTATCACATTAGACTAGATGAATTTGAGGATTGTTTTCAACTCACACTGTGAGTCAACCCAGAGATACTTCCAAGGCAGTTTCTAAACTGAGAAAAAAACAGGCTACAAGAGAAGTAGCACCACCATCAATTCATCCTTGTCTGTCTCAGCTTAGATTTTTCAAAGTAAAAAGAAAAGCAAATGAAAAGATAAAAGTCTGTGTTCATCATATGAGAATGTGTTGAGTTAGTACCTTGGTTCTTTAGGGTATTCAAGAGGATATTGGTTGCTTTTCTTCCGGGGATTTCTGTGTTGAGTAGGAAGATGGACCACATGACCTCGGAGTTGCCTTCCAAAACCCAGGTTCTATGAAAATCATGTTTCACCCTTCACTTTGTTACTTTTTAATCTGGCTTTGAGAAAGTCATTTTCACTTTCTGAGCCTCAACTGACTTTTCTATTAAATGAGATGATTGAAGTCTGATCTTTTCAGGGAACTCATATTCTACAATAAGATTTTATGAAGGATTTGTGGAAGCCTCATCCTTCCACATTCTATTAAACAATAATTGATCTTGAGTTTCGGTCCTGATGAGATCATCATGCCAGTGCAGTTTCTGAACCTTTCCAAAATCCTCCTGAAAACCAAACGGAAAATTGAGATAGTATAAGAAAATAGGTGTGAATTATACTTGGTTCGGTTCAGTTCAGTTCAGTCGCTCAGTCATGTCTGACTCTTTGTGACCCTGCAGACTGAAGCACACCAGGCTTCCCTGTCCATCACCAATTCCCAGAGCTTCCTCAGATTCATGTCCATCGAGTCAGTGATGCCATCCAACCATCTCATCCCCTGTCATCCCCTTCTCCTCCCACCTTCACTCTTTCCCAGCATCAGGGTCTTTTCCAATGAGTCAATTCTTTGCATGAGGTGGCCAAAGTATTGGAGTTTCAGCTTCAACATCAGTCTTTCCCATGAATATTCAGGATTGATTTCCTTTAGGATGGACAGGTTGGATCTCCTTGCAGTCCAAGGGATTCTCAAGAGTCTTCTCCAACACAACAGTTCAAAAGCATTAATTCTTCAGTGCTCAGCTTTCTTTATAGTCCAACTCTCACATCTCATACATGACTACTGGAAAAACCATAGCCTTGACTAGATGGACCTTTGTAGGCAAAGTAGTGTCTCTGCTTTTCAACATGCTGTCTAGGTTGATCATAGCTTTTCTCCCAAAGAGCAAGCGTCTTTTAATTTCATGGCTGCGGTCACCATCTGCAGGGATTACTAAATTTACTTTCACCAGCAGATGACACAACCACAGCTGAGTATCGATTCCACTTTAGCCCAGTCACTTCATTCTTTCTGAAGCTACTAGTAATTGCCCTCCTCTCTCCCAACCTGAGGGACTCATCTTTCAGTGTCATATCTGTTTGCCTTTTCATTCTCTTCGTGGGGTTCTCGCAGTAAGAATACTGGATTGGTTTGCCATTTCCTCCTTGAGTGGACCATGTTTTATCAGAATTCTTCACTACAACCCATCCGTCTTGGGTGGTCCTGCATGGATGGTTCATTGAGCTACGCAAACCCCTTCACCAAGACAAGGCTGTGATCCATGGAGAGGGCTTTCTTAAATGAACAGTGCAAAGAAATAGAGGAAAACAATAGAATGAGAAAGACCAGAGATCTCATCAAGAAAATTGGAGATATCAAGGCAACATTCCATGCAAGGATGGGCACAATAAAGGACAGAAACACTAAGGACCTAACAGAAGCAGAAGAGATTAAGCAGAGATGGCAAAGTTATACAGAACTATACAAAAAAAAAAAAAAANNNAAAAAAAAAAAAAAAGGTCTTAATAACCTGGATAACCATGGTGTGGTCACTCACTTAGAGCCAGATATCCTGGAGTGTGACTGTAAGTAGGCTTTAGGAAGCATCATTGTGAACAAAGCTAGAGGAGGTGATGGAATTCGAGCTGAGCTATTTAAAATTCTAGAAGATAATGCTGTTAAAGTGCTTAACTCAATATGTCAGCGAATTTGGAAAACTCAGCAGTGGACACAAGACCGGAAAATGTCAATTTTCATTCCGATCCCAAAGAAGGGCAATGAACGAACATCCAAACTACTGTACGGTTGCACCAGTTCCACATGCTCGCAAGGCTATGCTCAAAATCTTTCAAGCTAGGCTTCAGCAGTATGTGAACTGAGAACTTCCAGATGTTCTGGCTGGGTTCAGAAAAGGCAGAGGAACCAGAAATCAAATTGCGAACATTCTTTGGATTCTGGAGAAAACAAGGGAATTCCAGAAAAATATCGACTTCCACTTCATTGACTACCCTAAAGCCTTTGACTGTGTAGGCCACAACAAACCGTGGAAAATTCTTAAGCAGATGGGAATACCAGAACACCTTACCTGTCTCCTGAGAAAGCTGTATGCGGGTCAAAAAGTAACAGCTAGAACTGGACATGGAACAACTGACTGGTTCAAAACTGGGAAAGGAGTATGAAAAGGCTTATATATTGTCACGCTGCGTATTCAACTTCTTGCAGAGTACATCATGCAAAATGCCAGGCTGGATGAATCACAAGCTGGACTCAAGACTGCCAGCAGAAATAACAACCTCAGATATGCAGATGGTACCTCTTGAATGAAAGTGAAGAGGAAATAAAGAGCCTCTTGATGAAGATAAAAAGGTCTAGCTTGAAACTCACTCTTCAAAAAACTAGGATCGTGGCCTCCGGTTCTATCACTTCATGGCAAATAGATGGGGAGATAATGGAAAGAGTAACAGATTTTATTTCCTTGGGCTCCAAAATCCCTGCAGACAGTGACTGCAGCCATGAAGAGGGATTCCTTGGTGGCTCAGATGGTAAAGAAATAAAGAAAAGATAAAAAGGATTGGGGAGAAAATGAAAAGATAAGACAGGCAAAGATAAGATGATAATGAAAGAAGTAAAGGAAAGAGACAATGAAAAAAAGGATCTAACGAAAAAGTCCCCAGTGAAGGAAAACTAGACTTAAAACTGTAAATCAGGGAAAGTGTCATGACATAGAAGAAGCTTAAAATCTCTCTATCTATTTTAACTGGAAAAATGAATCTGTCCCACCAAGAGAATACCAACACCAACATCAAAATCATGGAAATTCTAGTAAAAAGATTGGACTGTAGAGACGAGAAGAAAACCCTTTGGGGATCCAAACAGAAAGTCAAAGTCATTTTCAGGGAAAGAAAATCAGATTGAAATCAGACTTCTCCACAGCAGTGTTTATTTGTTAGAAAACAAGAGAAATATTTTAGAGGCACAAAGATTCAGAGATTATACAAGTTAAGAGTGTAAAGTCTAGAGTTATGAACATGCAAGGTTTCATGAGGTGTTACCTTCATGGCACTTCCTTAGAGATTTACTATAGAATGAGCTTCGGACAATCAATCAAAGGTTCTAGAAGATTCACTATAAGTTCTCAGGCATAAGTGAGAAATACATTTAACTGTAGGACAGCAGTCAAAAGTTGGAGGGTAAGTTGAAAAAAATAGTATACTAGCGACATATTCTTAAACAGTGTCAAAGAATTAAACTAGCAAAAATGGGAGGAGAAAGGAGGAAAAGAACAGTTTTTACAGATTGCCTGGTATGTATTAGGTGGGAATAAGAGAAGGACATGGCAACCCACTTCAGTATTCTTTCCTGGAGAATTTCATGGACAGAGGAGCCTAGTGGGCTACAGTTCATGGGATCACAGAGTCGGACATGACTGAGCAACATAATAGATGCAACAGCAAGAGGATATCAGTTCAGGCTGACAGCTAAGTGGTCAAATCTTGAGCTTTCTTAACATTTAAAAATTATCATTACATTAATACAAGAGACTTAAACTGGATCATGGGGAAAAGAAAAGGGAAGGAGAGAAGAAATGAGTCTACTATACAAGGAATTTGTTGTTGTTTAATTGCTAAGTCATGTCTGACTCTTTTGTGACCCCATAGACTCTAACCTGCTAGACTCCTCTGTCCATAGGATTTCCCAGGTAAGAATACTGGAGCGGGTTGCCATTTCCTTCTTCAGGGGATCTTCCTGACCCAGAGATCAAACCCACATTTTGCACTGATAGGTGGGTTCTTGACCACTGAGCCATCAGGGAAGCCCCATATAAACAATAAGTAGTAAATAATGATACCCACTGAAACTGAAATAAGAAACTTTCTAAATGTCAAAAGAAACAAAAGGAATCACCAAGGACTTTGTGTATGCATCATGTCTATTTATCCCACGGACGGAGGAGCCTGGTGGTGCAGTCCATGGGATTGCTGAGTCGGACACACACGACTGAGCAACTTCACTTTCACTTTTCACTTTCATGCATTGGAGAAGGAAATGGCAACCGACTCCAGTGTTCGTCTGTGGGGTCACACAGAAGCGACTTAGCAGCAACAGCATGTCTATTTATAGACATCAAAATCATATACGTGTACATATTTAATCGGAACGTGGAACTGGCATTTTTGTAGGCCGTAAACAGTAGTCTAGTAACAATTCCACATGATTCAACAAAGAGCAAGCAAATAAATTATGTGACTGAACTAAGGGAAAGTATTGATTATATTACTAAATGCAAATGGGCTTTTCTCACCAATTAAAAGAAAATTTTTTTCTGATCTTAGTAAATCAAAATCCATGTTGTTATATAAGACATACTAAGAAAAAAAAAGGTGAATCAGAATGGTTACGAATGAAACTTTAGATGAAGATATACCAGTCAATAGGAAATAAAAAGAAAGTGAAGGACGTGATCTGTATATCAGAAAAGAACTTTCAGGACTCCCCTGGTCCAGCGGTTAAGAATCCACCTGCCTGTGCAGGGGACATGGCTTCAGTCCCTGGTCCAGGAAGATCCCACAAGCTGGGGGGTGGGGGAACTAAGCCCGGACACCTCAACTGCTGAGCCCGAGGCACCAGAGCTGGTGTTTGGCAGCAAGAGAAGTCACAGCAGCGGGAAGCCCATTCTCTGCAGCCAGAGTAGCTTCCTGCTCTCGTAACTAGAGAGAGCCAGCACACAGCGACAGAGACGCAGCCCAGCCAAAGAGAACTGAAAGGAAATAGAGCTTTCAAGCCAACAAATAGCGAAAGAGATAAAGGCCATTTCATAAATGGAAAGAGTACAATTTACAATTACTAACATCTACGCAGAAAGTAAAACTGGACCTTTTATAAATAGGAAATATAAGAGATAAAAGAAAGTGTGAACAGACACTATAAGTCAGATTATTAACATGAGATTTTGTTATCAAATCTTTTTCAAGAAAAAGGGATTGAAAATTATTATTATGCAAGACTTAAAATAATCATTAATGTAGTCCAT
>SJYQ01008757.1:147952-159397 GCA_006410935.1 Redunca redunca | reverse complement strand
AAAAATGATAGATCCAGCAAGTATGGTAAATGGCGACAGTTGTTGAATATGGATGAAGAATACATCAATATTCATTACAGTATCTCCTCTCTTTTTTTGTATGCTGGAATATTTTGTAATAAACTAATTTAAAATAGTTAATCCTGGTGTTAAAAATAAAGATATTTAGATTCTAGCTCCATGCTATCAAAGCACACCTATATGAATTAATTAAAATGACTTGATTAAAGTTTTACAGTCAGACTTACTTAAGCTAAATCTCTTTGGAGTCTCTACTTAATAGAAAATTAATTGTACGTGCATGTTTTAGGTACTTTAGAGTAACAGCTGCTTCTTTCTACTCTCTGGTTCTGGGTCTAATGAAGAATCACATTTCTTCTTGCCTTTGCCTCTGAGGACAATATTAGGTAAATTGAGAAGAAGGAAGAGAATTACTCAGACTGCCAGGGTTACTGACGGAAGTGCTCTGAGTTCCCAGGAAAGGGGCCTTCACAGAACACCTCGCCCCTAGCCGAGCTCCCAGGTGGGGCTCGTGCAATCCAGGTGCGGGACTTCAGCCTCTGAACTGTCCTCTGAGTCGGTGTGCTGTGCTGATCACTCAGTTGTGTTTGACTCTTTGTGACCCCATGACCTGTAGCCCACCAGGCTTCTCTGTCCATGGGGATTCTCCAGGCTGGAGTGGGTTGCCATGCTCTCCTGCAGGGGATCTTCCCAACCCAGGGATCAAACTTAGGTCTCCAGCATTGCAGGTAGATTCATCACCATCTGAGACACCGGGGAAGGTAAACCTGCTCAAATACTTTTCAATGACAAATTCTTAGCCACACTCCATGCTTATTCTCACTGAAAATTCCAGATGGATGCTTTTACTTTTTCTTGGAGTTAATGTTTGCTATTCTTGAAACAGGCAGGAGGAGAAGGGGATGACAGAGGATGAGATGATTGGATGGCATCACCGACACAATGGACATGAGTTTGAGCAAGCTCCAGGAGCTGATGATGGACAGGGAAGCCTAGCGTATTGCAGTCCATGAGGTCGGAAAGAGTCAGACACGACTGAGCGACTGAACTGAACTGAACTGAATATTTGTTTAATATCATTTAGTTCATAGGATGTAAGTTTTTCAATATATTTCAACAAAAGTCTTAAGATCTGAGATCTTATTTAACTTTCATTTATTTTTTAACAGGTAAAGTGGTGCTGGAGGAGCTAGAGCTTTGCCCATCATCACAAAACTAATAAGTGATGAAGCCAGAATTTTGATTTTGAATTTTGTGCTCACCCTATGGTAATATGTTACCACTAATCAGTGTACTCATTAATCCCTGGGAACGTTTTGAGTTGAGCCTCTTGATTTAATACCAGGCTCCCTTCCCCTGCCTCCTCCCCCTCCCCGCCCCTTTCCAAGTCTCTCAAAATTCCATTAACCTTTCAGGATTTGGATATAAAATCCTTCTTGATCCCTTGAAGCTTATGTGCTCTTTTTCTGTCTCCTCTGAACCAGCAGAGGGTGTTCTGTGTCTTCTGGAGCACGTGATACAGTCTGCCTAGGTGGTGTTATTCTGTGCACACTTGACTTACTGGCAGAGCCTAGGTCTTAGTACCTCTCTGTTCCTTGCCAGTACAAGCACAATGGTGCACAGTAGGTGTCATGTTTAACACATCTTTGGGGAAGGACATGGAATTTTGCATAATATAATTCAAAGGCCTGCCTTCTCTCTGAAAGAGTTCTTTCTTTATAACAGAAACTCTTATGGGAAGTGGAAACCATTTTTGTAGTAAGTAGTCAGAGTCATATAAACTATAAAAATAATACTGCTAATAGTAATAATCAGTGACATCATAATAATGGTAATCTTATAACCCTCAGTTATAAGCTTCTTCTGTTTCAGGTTGTAATAATTCATATCAGTCTCATTCATTTCCCCAATATGCCTGAAAGCCAAGGAAAATGTTGAAAGTACAGTGTTAACAAGGGAACCCAGGGCCAGGAAGCTTGGCCTCCCACCTGTGTTTGAGGGCCAGCCCCTCCACTTATTCCAACAAGCTATTTAACCTCCTGAGAGCTCAGTTGCCTCTCCACCCTTTACAAAATAGAGATAATAAGATGACAGAATTTGCCAGCTCATTGTAAAGAATAAATGAAATTGAGTGGGCAAAGTTCTTGGCACCGCATCTGGTGCATAGTAAGCAATCATTAAATGATATCAGTAATTATTGTTATGAGTGAAGAGAATGAGACCTAAGACCCAAGATGATTAAGTGACTTGCTCAAGACGGTGTAATGAAATCTAACTAAAGCCTGAGTTTTTGCTTCCTGGATTGCATCATCATCTCCCTCTGCCCCTTAACTACCCTCCACCCACCTTAGTCTGACTAATAAAGAGTCTCACTGGCCTTTGTCCCAAGTTCCTGGGAGGTAGCCTCTACAATTTGGAATCTCCCAAGTAATAGGAGTGTCTTTGTTATTCATCTTTTGTTATGTTTACTAGGATAGGTTATATTTCCTAGGTAGTTCACGTTAAGGAAATAGGTTATATGCTAATTGTATATGTTAAATTTTAGGTTATCATTTATGCCGAGGAAAATATTTTCAGGCTTTCCAAGTGACGCTAGTGGTAAATAACCCACCTGCCAACGCAGGAGATATAAGAGACTGGTTCGATATCTGGGTTGGGAAGATTCCCTGGAGAAGGGCACTGCAACCCACTCCGGTATCCTTGCCTGGAGAATCCCATGGACAGAGGAGCCTGGTGGGCTACAGTTCATAGGGTCGCACAGAGTCGGACACGACTGAAGTGACTTAGCAGAGCACAAGGAAAATATTTAGGATGGGAGCTGGCAGGGGCAGAAAGACTAATTAAATATTTAGAGGGCTAGGGCTTTGCTCCACCATGATACCAGACCAACGCCCACAGAGGGGAAGGGGGCTAGAGACTGAGTCACATGACCAGTGCCTCAAGCAGTCATGCCTATGTAGGGAAATCCAGTGCAGCCTATGGACACATGCTCAGGTCCAGTCGCTTGGCGGGCAGCACTCTGCACCGCCACATACCAACGTGTAGGAAAGCAGCATCTGCCGACTTCACAGGGAGAAGACAAAGGAAGCTTTGCTTTTGGCATCCTCCCAGACACTGCTGTATGAGTCTCCCCTTTGGCTGTTTCTAGTTTGTATCCTTTTGCTATTATAAAATGGTAATCATACAAGAGTGCTTTCCAGAGTTCTGTGTGTTCTATCATATTATTGAACTTGAGGGGACAGTGGGAAACCCTGAATTTGTAGCCAGTTGGTCAGAAGTGAGGGCAGGCTGGGAACCTTGAAATTTGTGGTTGGTGTCTGAAGTGAGTGCAACTGAGTGGAGGACTTTGCCCTTGACCTGTGACCTTTCACCTGGCTCTGCTCAAGAGAACTCAGCATCAGAAGTCTTGCTGTCCCTTCACTCAGAACCTCAACAGGGTTCAGTGTTTTATAAGGGACACACTTTGCAATCTCAAAATTCAGATCTGTTTAAAATCAGCATTCTTATTTATTGTTGTTCATTATCCGCTTCCCTGGTGGTGCAGAGGTTAAAGCGTCTGCCTGCAATGTGGGAGACCTGGGTTCGATCCCTGGGTCAGGAAGATCCCCTGGAGAAGGAAATGGCAACCCACTCCAATATTCTTGCCTGAAGAATCCCATGGATTCACTTGGCAATCTCAAAATTCAGATCTGTTTAAAATCAGCATTCTTATTTATTGTTGTCCATTATCCATCCATAGTGTTAAAATATGACCACTTTGGCCCTGTACAACTGAGCATTAGGTCATGGTTGTATCGAAGTCAAAAACTGAAAAATTATTCATGTCTGGTACTAACCTATGAGGGGTTCTCTTCTTCCCCAAAACCCTCCTCCAGTCTCTGAGCAAATTAATTCATCTGCTCAGTTGAGAGGAGGGAACCAAGCAGAGGCTTCTGCCGTGAGGGCACCAAGGGGACGTCCACTAGGGAAGGTGGCTCGCACCTGCTGTGGCTCTGAACGCCCGCTGGAATGGCGCTCTCGCCAACAGCATGGAAAGTGTAATTAGCGCCCTGCAGAGACCGCGAGCCCACCCACATCTATTTGCAGTTTCACAGCTTACTGAGGACAGCATCTCTCGTCCTGAGGTAGCTGGCTCCTGTCTGCTCCGTTGGCCCTAATGTATTTAGATAGATTCTTCTTCCAGAGGCAGCACCCAAGTTCATTAGAATCACACGTTCTGCTTCAAAACCTCCCTTAATCTCCCTAGGTGCTCTTTGGGTTTTTTTCCAGCTGTCTTCACTAACCTTGGATGTGGGTATTTAGGAACAATGCTAACGTTCTTAAATTGCTTTGCAGTCTTTTCTCCCGGATTATGCTGGCAGGCACAAGAAAGAAACACCAATTAAGCCCCAAGAACCATTTTGCAAATGCTCTTTCTTTTAAACCAGAGAACATCTAACTGCAAACCCAAATGGAAGAGTTGCAGGATGGTGGTGAGGTGTGTTATTCGTGTTGACTCTTTTCTTTCTGAGGGATCTAATCCTTTAGAGTGGGCATTAGGTAATGCTTTCAATGTAGTATCAAGAGCCAGGAAAGAAAGAAAGAAGACACTTCATACGTTTTGGATAATAACATGTTGGTGCTTTAGTAATATTCATCTTAAGGGGTATTTGTTATTCATTATGTATAGTGCATTTCAAAGTTCTGCTTTCCATTAACTCTTTCTCTGAGCAGACTGCAGATAGTTTTAAAAGCTTTCTGTTAGAAGAGCCAGCCTCAGCCTAGATCTTGAACTTGCTTGGATGTTGGGGTACTTGGGGGCCCTGTCGTAGGGCAGTGATAAGTGGTAACGCGGGCTGCCTTCAGGAGGGGAAGTAAATGGCTTGGAGACAGGAGTGAAAAGTAGCTATTTCACTATTAATTTTGTGCTTTGTAGCATATGACTATATTACCAATTCTAAATATAAATAAAAATATATAATTTTAGAAGATAAATTATGTGGCCACAGTAGAAAACAACACTGTGGTTCCTCAAAACACTGAACAGAGTGACTGTGCGATATGGCGAAAGAGCTGAAAGCAGACACTTGAACAGACATCTGCATACCCATGTTCATAACAGCATTATTCACAATAGCCAGACAGTGGAGGCAACCTACGTGTCCATAAATGGTTGAATGGGGAGATAAAATGTAATACATACATACAATGGAATCTTATTCAGCCTTGAAAAAGAAGGCAGTTCTGACATGTTACAATGTGAACGAACCTTGAGGACATTGTGCTAAGTGCAATAAGCCACCGGTTTTCCTATTGCTATGAAATATAAGGTGATCACCATCTCTCTAGACTTCAGAGACCCTGTGTTTTTACACCTCATGGTCCCTTTTGTGATTCTTTAAATTGGGAATACTCAACAGACAATGCTTTCTGACACCAGTTTTCTGACACTGAGTGTCCTAAAATTCAAATCAGTTATGGTGCTAAAACACATGGAGTTAGTGTCAGATCCCATGAATTAAAGGGCAAGGTCCTTGACAAAACTTTCTTTACTTCAGATGCCAGTTTAAGTGGGACTACAAATTTACTACAAATTTAAAGCCTCCCTAAGGCTGCTGCTGCTGCTAAGTTGCTTCAGTCGTGTCCGACTCTGTGCGACCCCCTTAGACGGCAGCCCACCAGGCTCCCCCGTCCCTGGGATTCTCCAGGCAAGAACACTGGAGTGGGTTGCCATTTCCTTCTCCAATGCATGAAAGTGAAAAGTGAAAGTGAAGTCGCTCAGTAGTGTCTGACTCTTAGCGACCCCATGGACTGCAGCCTACCAGGCTCCTCCGCCCATGGGATTTTCCAGGCAAGAGTACTGGAGTGGGGTGCCATTGCCTTCTCTGTCCCTAAGGCTAAAACTCCCTAAAACACCGCCTGAGTTTCAGTATTTCTCTCGGATGACTCACAGAACTCAGAAAAGAACTGATTACGATTACCATGTTAACATTAAGGATGTAAACGAACAGCCAGATGAAGAGATACATAGAACTAGACCTAAGAGCATCTGTTCCTATGGAGACAGGGTGAATACCTTCCTCTTCACCAACCTAAACATATTCACCAAACAGGAAACTCCCCTGAGCTTCAGTGTCCAGAGTTTTTAACTGAGGTCTCATTAAGTAGGCATGATTGATGGAATAATTAATCACATGATTGAACTTAATCTCCAGTCTCTCCTCTCTCCCTGGAGTTGGGGGTGTGAGCCTGTAAGTTCCAATTCTCTAATCATGTGCTTGGTCTTCCCAGAGTGGCTAAGCCTGTCTCATCAAGAAGTTACCTCTTTAGCATAAATTTGGGTCAAAGAGACTCCTTATGAAAAACAGAAACACTCCCACCACTCTGGAAATTTGAAGTTCTGTGCCAGGAAACTGGGGACAAATAACAGATATATTCTTGATTATATCACAGGTAGCAAGAACTCAATTTTGATTCCTCCAGTTAAGGCTTCCATAATGGTCCTATAGTTGGCTATATTCTATCTAGGATAGAAGAGAAATCAGTTTTTCCAGCTCCCGGCAAAGAGATAATTGAGAAAGCATGCCCTCAGCAAAGCCATGCTTTGCAGTTGGTTTAAAACTCAATAAGCTAAAATGCAATGTATCCTTTGTCTCTGGCTAATGACCAGCCACGGGCTATGATAAGCAGCTCCAAATTCAGCCCTTTGAACCTGTGCTCCCGCTGGTGAGCCCTTGGATCTCTTTTCCTCTGATACCTCTTTAAGCATCAAGCAACTGTTTAATGCAAGGTTCTCGTCGTTCTTTTCTCTTTCTCTTGGTCAGTGGATTGGGCAAGATTGATTTTTCTGCATGGCTAGGGAAGGCCTAAGGTTAAAAGATAAAAAGGTAGATTCCTTTTAAATGTAATTTAGATTTTTTTCCTCCTGACATTAGTTCTGATATCAACCACAGAATCCCTTCAATGTTCCAGAAACACCTGGGCCCCAACTATAGCTGCCGGGGCAGGACAAATCCACCTTCCAACATGACACAGCTGAGTGGTCCAGGCAGAACTGCCTCCAGCTGCCCCCTTCTCTCTCTCTCCTTCCCTCTTGCTACACCTGTCTTTTTCCATCTCTCTCCTTTTTTCTCTCTGATTCTGCTTGCAAAATGCAACTAGATGTCTCACATGTTTATTCTGCATATTGCTCTTTCAGGACAGTGTGTATTTATCTTTTGCAAACTAAAGAGCTCAAGGGAGAACTGTTTCTGAGTCAACCGGATGACAAAAGACTCCACGGATCCATCCAGAGAGCCTGCCAATTCAGCAGCACATCGCTGGCGCAGGTAGTGTTGTGGACAAAGCAGGCACCTGATGGACGCCATTTGTCACTTTTTGCCAGGCTTCTCTCTGGCAGCCGATAGCCCCTGTCCAAAGACCGTGGGAGAGGTGACGGATAACTTCTCCACCCCAGGTGGGTATCTTTGCACTTACCCCTCCAGTGTAGGCACAGCATCCTCTCCCTGGTTTTATAAATGCCATCTTACAAGGGCTCGAGACTCCCTGGAACCTGTGGCAGAGTGGGGGAGGCAGTGGTGTGATGCTGGAGGTGGTATGGTGCTGACAGAGCAGGAGGGTTAGAGATGTGTGGGTGAAGGGAAATTGATATTCAGTGAATGGGGATAAATAGGGGAAGAAAGCTGAGCGCTAAAGAATTGATGCATTCCAACTGTGGTGCTGGAGAAGACTCTCGAGAGTCCCTTGGACTGCAAGGAGATCCAACCAGTTCATCCTAAAGGAAGTCAACCCTGAATATTCCTTGGAAGGACTGATGGTGAAGTTGAAACGCCAATACTTTGGCCACCTGATGCAAAGAACTGACATTGGAAAAGACCCTGATACTGGGAAAGATTGAAGGCAGGAGGAGAAGGGGGCGACAGAGGATGAGATGGTTGGATGACACCACTGACTCAATGGACATGAGTTTGAGCAAGCTCCAGGAGATAGTGAAGGACAAAGAAGCCTGGTGTGTTACAGTCCATGGGGTCACAAAGAGTTGGACACAACTTAGCGGCGGAACAACAACAGTGACGGGGAAGAAAATCTCAGAAGAAAACCTGTAAACACAGCTGATTCAAGCTGAGCAACGCTTAAGAGGATAGCTTGGCCCGACTCTCGCACTGTTCTCAGTAGACCGATGTGAAGGGTCTTAAGAGCTTGTGTCCAGAAGGGGCAGCGTGTCATCATAATGTGCTTGCGTGGGATGTGGGGACCAGAGGCAGGGGTTCATGCCCTGCTCCACCATCCCTCTCCTTCCTTCCTTTCTCTCTCTCTCCCTTCCTTTTCTCTTTCTTCTTTCCACCCTTCCTTGCTTTTTTTCTCTCCTTCTTCTCTTTCCTCCCTTCACTTCTTTCTTCCTTTCTTTCACTATTGCAAAGATTGAAAGGAACACTTGAATACTACTTACAGCCTCTTAGCCATGCTCAGTTGAATTCAAAGAGTTGGCCTCAGTCCAGCCAGCAAGTGAGAAAGCTTCTGAATGTTGGGATGAGGTTTCAAACAGCCAGCTGAATGTCCCTTCCCACCCCAAAGCCTCCTCCACCATGGGGTCAACAGGCAGGGATGGTGAGTTTGGACCCTTTACCAAACCAAAGTGAAGCTCCAATATAGACACAAAATGGAAACCCTTACATCAGTAATTGGGAGACAGAAACAGAAACTCACAGAGACAATGGATGGGAGAGGAAACTGGAGGGCTGAGGACGGGAAAATCTGGATTAGTCAGAGTTCTCTTGGTGGCAGGTAAGAGAAGCCTGCCTTGAGGAAGCTTTGGTGAAAAGAAGTATGCTGGTCAGTCCAGTTAAACTGCCTGAGGGCACACTGGCTTCAGGCCCGCTGGACGAGGTTCTCCAGTGACTCCTGGTGCCCCCTCTTTCCCTGTCCTGCCCTTCTCTGGTCTGGCCTCATTCTCAGGCATATTCTTTTCCTGTAGTGGCAGGAGTACCCCAGCCTTTCCAGTCTCAAGCTCCATCTCTTTAGTACCAGGAAATCCATTCCCCGTGGGCTCCCGTTGGATGGGAGCCCATCTTTCCCCCCAAGACTAATGCCTGTGGCCAGGGAGACGGGGCGACTCACTGGGCGTGCTTTTACCAGGGGCTCACCTCCAGAGCAGGAGTGGGGTTAGCCCCGCCTAAAGCACATGGTCTGAGAGTGGGCAAGGAATGCGCCTGCTTGAAAAAACAGGGGTCTTCTTTACTTAAGAGAAAACTACAGGCAGGCCAAAACCATCAGATGTCCTCCCCAGAGGCCAAAAAGAAGCCAAATTCATAAAACACCGAATCAAGGTCAGTCATGTACCCCGTTCTGGAATCCACCAGCAATAGGTTAGATTTACATGAGCCCTCGGGCTTCCCCAGTGGCTTGGAGGTTAAGAACCCACCTGCCAACTCAGGAGACAGCAAGAAGACACAGGTTCCATCCCTGGGTCGGGAAGACCCCCTGGAGGAGGAAATGGCAGCCCACTCCAGTATTCTTGCTGGGAAAATCCCCATGAACAGAGGAGCCTGGTGGGCTACAGGCCATAGGGTCTCAAAGAGTCAGACAGGACTAAAGCGACTTAGCAGGCAGGCAGGCATATGAGGCCTCAAGGCTTATGCGACAGTTGCCCAGACCACATTTGGTATAAGCATCTCTTCTCTGATAACTGGCTCAGGGCCTCCCTGGCCTGCTTCTTGCTGCTCTTGAAAGAAACTTGCCCTTTCCAGGTGGAGCTCAGCCACCCCATTCCAGAAGGGAATTCCTTTATAGAGTTCCAGAGTAGCCTCTGTCCTTTTTTTCTTTTTTTTATCCTCACAAGCTCTGGTCTTACAGACTCACCCACTCCAGCCTTCTTCCCACTTGCCTACAGCATCTTTCTCTGTTGATGTTACATAGTAAGCAGAAAGGGTCGTTTTTATAGCCGTGCTGGGGAACATAGGCACTGGAGCAGACGCCACTCTCACATGGGAGACGGCCGGGGACAGAATGGGAGTCTAACAGTGTGGTCCAACAAACCATAAAAGAAAAAAAAAAGGTGGAAAAGAGGAAAGGATGGGTAGCTGCATAACAGGTTACATTACCAAACTTTTACAAGGAAAGGGGAAAGAGCTGCGTTACTGGAAGAGCGATCTTTATTTAAACAGCTCACAGAATCAGTGGTCTCACCCATATGCCAAGCTCTAACAAAGGAAACACACCAATATGAGCACAGAGAAGAGAGAATAGAGCTGCCGGATCCCGGGCTGAAAGGGCTAATTATTAAAGCTCTGTCTAGGTCCTGTTGATATCAATCCTGGCAGGGCACGGTGGCTGCTGCCAGTGGAGAGGAAAAAATTACCCAGGCTGACGCCTCCAAATAATTGATAATTTGCCTAAATGAACAAATCAAGTAAGATTTAATTGTTGGCAGGGATTGCCACCCAGGAATAGCAAAGTATGTAATTGCTTGAAGCCTTACACATGGCTTTCTGCGCGCCCCCCCTGCCCTCCCCCTTCCTTCTTTCTAAACCAACTGTAATTGTTTAATGACATTGATGGGGGAATAGACTCGTGACATTATAAATGACACTTATGACAGAATGACAGCTCACTGACAGCCCAGTGAGAAATTAATCATTTTCGATGCTTTATGATTTGCTCATTTAATGCCACAAATAAGCTCTTGCTGTAAAACCACATATAATCTCATCCCCTAAGGGAGAGTTTGGTTGTTTTCCCACCTCCTCGAGCAGGGTTGGTGGGGGCGCGCGATGAATGGTCGGGAATATTGTAGGGAGAAGCTAGAATTGCTCCGGAGAAATTTTTACCTGAGCAGAGTCCGAATTCAGCTTTCTCGCTTGCCACTTGTTTAAGGAAGCTTTCAAGGGGAAAGAGCTAACCGGTTGGGACTGATGCTGATAAGGACAGAAAGCTGAGACGGGGAGAGGCTATTTTTAGCCAGGTAATGGGGAGTAAATGGGGCCACCCTGAGATATGCTAAGATCCGCCTGCACTCATTTCAGCCTGGAACTCCCACACTCTCTGCTGGGCAGACATCTGTTAATTGCTTCCTGTTGGAC
Organism: Redunca redunca; assembly: GCA_006410935.1. Lineage (NCBI taxonomy): Eukaryota > Metazoa > Chordata > Mammalia > Artiodactyla > Bovidae > Redunca > Redunca redunca. Next base: position 148,319 of record SJYQ01008757.1, on the reverse strand, counting down.
TTCACTTTGACATTTGGAGAAATGGAAGGAGCCCGCCTAACTATTTTTCCGAAACGATGTCTCTGTGGAGTTTGGAAGACAGGGAGGAGAGGAGGCGAGGTGGATTTGAAGCTCGCTCTCTGCTTAGGTTTGCTAAAACCTTCCACACACTGTGCCAAAGGCACTTTGGCCTGGATTTCATTGAAAACCCCCATGTGGGGCTCCAGGCAATCAGAGTCTCTCACAGCGCTGCGCTGGCCTGTACTCCGTCCAGTCTGAACACAGGCTTCTCTCTCTACCCATCTTTCCGTACATTTTACTCATCTTGTAAAGAGATTCTTGAAAACTAATAAAGTAAATTTTCCAATTAGGACCAAAAAAAAAAAAA
>SJYQ01008757.1:126712-147528 GCA_006410935.1 Redunca redunca | reverse complement strand
ATATATATAGAAAGATTTATAACATGTATACAAATACATATCCACGCATATATGCATGTTTCTACTTAGGTGCCCAACCATTACCTAAAACTTGACACTTTATTTTAAAATTTATTTTACAGAAGTATAAGTAAGTGAAGTTGCTTAGTCGTGTCTGACTCTTTGCGATCCCATGGACTGTAGCCTACCAGGCTCCTCTGTCCATGGGATTTTCCAGGCAATAGTACTGGAGTGGATTGCCATTTCCTTCTCCAGCGGATCTTCCCAACCCAGGGATCAAACCCATTGTAGACAGATGCTTTACCATCTGAGCCACCAGGGAAGTCAGAAGTATAGTTGATTTATTAATACAATTTTGTTTTAGTTTCTGATGTACAGTAAAATGATTCAGTTACACACGTATATATATTCTTTTTCATTGTTTTTCTGTTATACTATTATAAGATATTGAATATAATCCCCTGTGCTATACAGTAGGTCCTTGTTGTTTATATATTTTACATATTGTAATTTGTACTGCTAATCCCAAATTCTTAACTTATCCCTCCCCTGGCCCCCCTCCCCTTTGGTAACTGTGAGTTTGTTTTCTGTGTCTCTGAACCTGTTTCTGTTTTCTAAATAAGTCCGTTTGTACCATATTTTAGATCCCACATGTGAGCGACAATCATACGGTGTTTGTCCCTCACTCCACTCAGTATGATGATCTCTGGGTCCTTCCATGTTGCTGCAAATGACATTATTTCATAAATTCTACATTTTAAATTTGAAACATTTTCCTTTAGTTTCTATCTACACTTATATCTGCACATCTGTTGGTTCTGTTTCTCTGGAGCACCCTGACTAACCCAGCGGATCAACTAAATGGAAGAATCTAAATTAAAAAAACAACGTGACCCAAGTCCGGCCAATACAGGGCACTGGCTAAGCTTGGAGAGGCCTGGTATCAGATGACCGGGGCCTTAGCACTAGCCTCAGTGAGTATGATTTTGTAGTTTCCTTCTGAGGGGTGTCAGCCAATGCCATGAGCATTGTGCATCTTTGTCCTAGGAAGCCTCAGTGTCCTCATCTTTATAATGGGCACAATCATAAAAGAGATGATGCAGATTCACTTCTTAGTGCTGAGTCTATGAGTGTCCATTATGTTAGACCTCAATGGCTTCTCTTCTGTAAGTTACCAAGGATTTTTGGTATTTTATCTATTCTTTTTTCAAAGAAAAGAAAAAAAAAACACTTGAGAGAGGAAAACGAATAATTCTCCTCCTTTTCCTTCTTGGAAGAGGTCTTGTGAGGTCAGAATGAATACGAGAGCAGGTCTTGAGGCAGAGATGTCCATCCGTGCGTGGGCAGGGTACTGTTTCTGAGCTCGTCAGCAAGGCCCCGTCAATGGACCCCGGGCCAGCGTGGAGACTCAGCCCGTCAGTCAGTCAGTGTTTCTGTGGGAGACGACGGGGCCCTCCCCGGACAGGCTCAGCTGGTGGGGACAGCAGTTACTTCTGCAGGGAAGCTCAGTTTATTCAAACCAGAAAGCAGAGTGGAATGTGGATTGCCAGGGAGAGACCTTCTTAGGATGGACTCTCAGATCACGTTCCTTTCTTGATTGACAGGGCACTTCTGTCCTTCCTTAATTAAAAAAAAATAATTTCTAGTTTTTTTCCCCAACAAAGAAGTTTCTGCCATTTTTAATCAGCAACAGAAGGTTTCAAGATTATAAAAAGAGAATAGAACATGAGTGGTTGGGGCTGGTCCTAAGAGAGTGGTCTCTTGGTGTGGATAAGATATTCACTTAGATATGCGTGCACTGGTAGGTCACCCTGGTGGTAAAGGACCTGCCTGCTAATGCAGGAGACAGAGGATCCCTGGGTGGGGAAGATCCCCTGGAAGAGGGCATGGCGACCCACTCCAGTATTCTTGCCTGGAGAATCCCATGGACGGAGGAGCCTGGCAGGCGACAGTCCATGGGGTCGCAAAGAGTCAGGTGTGACTGAAGTGACTCAGCTGGCATGCACGCGCCTGGTAAACGTGATCTGGGGAGGAGACGCAGCAGGAACACTGAGCTTCTGAATGGGCGAGTGCTCCTCTCCCCTTCCTCTATTACTACCTCCTCCCCCAAGTTCTTGACTCTCTTTTTTCCCTCCTCACGTTGTTTCACTCATGTCCCTGCAGAGTTTGTCTAGACTCATGGCCTTGGCTGACACTCTCAGAAAGAAACTAGAATATCACACCCGATGAGCATGCAACTCATGGAGAGGGCTTTTCCTCTTAGATGGCCCACTATAATCTAGGTTTCTGCATTTAAAGCCGAACTCTTTTATTTTCATCATTAAAGTTGCCTCTGCCCCCCAAACCACATATCTGTCTGAAGTAGCACCCTCTGAGCCCCCAGGCTGCTAGGCTGGACAGCTGGAAACTCTCTCTAACTCATCCCTCCAATTCTTCAACTTCTATCATGATTTGCTTCCAAATGTCTCTCAAACTTGCCCTATTCTCACCATTTTTGTTCAGGTGTTAACACTGCCTAGCTAGGTGCCTTCAGTGACCTGCAGGGGCTTCCTGTTTCTCATTCAGTTCAGTTCAGTCGCTCAGTCATGTCCGACTCTTTGCAACCCCATGAATCGCAGCACACCAGGCCTCCCTGTCCATCACCATGTCCTGGAGTTCACTCAGACTTGCGTCCATCGTGTCCGTGATGCCATCCAGCCATCTCATCCTCGGTCGTCCCCTTCTCCTCCTGCCCCCAATCCCTCCCAGCATCAGAGTCTTTTCCAGTGAGTCAGCTCTTCGCATGAGGTGGCCAAAGTACTGGAGCTTCAGCTTTAGCATCATTCCTTCCAAAGAAATCCCAGGGCTGATCTCCTTCAGAATGGACTGGTTGGATCTCCTTGCAGTCCAAGGGACTCTCAAGAGTCTTCTCCAACACCACAGTTCCAAAGCATCAATTCTTCGGAGCTTAGGCTTCTTCACAGTCCAACTCTCACATCCATACATGACCACAGAAAAACCATAGCCTTTAGACTGACCTTAGTTGGCAAAGTAATGTCTCTGCTTTTGAATATGCTATCTAGGTTGGTCATAACTTTTCTTCCAAGGAGTAAGTGTCTTTTAATTTCATGGCTGCAGTCACCATCTGCCATGATTTTGGAGACCCCCAAAATAAAGTCTGACACTGTTCCCACTGTTTCCCCATCTATTTCCCATGAAGTGATGGGACCGAATGCCATGATCTTTCATCTTTCATCAAATGAACGTGTTAAAATGCCCCTTGGGTCTTACCCGCCCCCCCAACTCTGCTGCAGACCCCACAGATGCTTCACAGTCGTCTCCCCAGGTACAAAGCCCCTGCTTGGTTCCCATATTACGTCCCTTGCGATCTGCTCATCATTCGCTTCATCTCCAGCTTCAGTCTGCCTGGTCTCCCTCCGCCCCACCCATGCGGTGTCACCCAGTGTGTATAACGAGTGTCATGTTGGAAGCCCAGGCGGGACACAGCGAACGTTCACCCCCTTCCTACTTCCTGCTGTATCTCCCATCCTTTATAGCCCACCAAGCCCTCTAAAACTCATGTGGGTTCTCATCTCATTTAAAAAGTAATTTAAATTTTAATTACTCGAGTGATATAATGTACAGATTCTTTCATCTTTCTTTTTATTGCGATATTGTTAATTTACAATGTTGTGTTAGTTTCAAGTATACAGCAAAGATTCAGTTTTACATACATATGTATGCATTACTTTTCAGATTCTTTTCTATTATAGACGATCGCAAGATATTGGGTATAGCTCCCTGTGCTGCATAGCAGGTCTTTGCTGTTTACCTATTTTAATAGTGTGTATATGTTAATCTCATACTCCTAATTCTATAAATTCTTTAAAAATGAAATTTCAAAGAGATGGCTAAGGTCCCCTTGATCACTTACTCAAATCATGGTTCTTTCCCCGTTATATAGACGAGAAGTGGTTTAATGTTTGGGGTGTATACTTCCAGATGTTTTTGGTGTTTTTATATCCATATGTATGTACCCACAGAGGTTTGTAATGTTTATATTGCATGTGGCCATTTTAATATAAATGGCATCATACAAGTGTACGTGGTACTCACAAGTGTTTTGTAAAATTACTAGACATCTCTCTACATTAGCCCACCTGGATGAGCTATCTGGTGGGTACTACGCTATAGTAAGAATCCGTCACTGTTTGACTGTTACCTGCTTGATGAGCATTATTAGATTGTTTCAGTGTTTAGGTTTACAAACACAGCCTCAAACTGAACAACTGGGGCCCATGTCCTTTTGCCCGTAAGAATTGCTTTTTCTGATTGCATTTTCTTCTCAGTATCACACACAGATTAGAATGAAGCTAATATTTATTGAAAGATTCCTAAGAACCAGGCACTGAAACAGGCATTTACACAACAAATTTCAGGTTAGGTATTATTATTCCCATCTTATAGATGAGAAAACTGAGGCTTAAAGAGCTGAAGTGGGTCAGGATGAGAGATCCCATTCAAATTCTTGTTCCTACCATTTCACTGTGATGAATTCTTTCCCTTCAGTTTGCTGTGCATCCCATGACCGTGGGAACTACAGCTATTTTCCTCTGTTCTCTAACATGTCCTGATTACACAATAAATCTCAATAAAACATGATTGATTATTTGGAAGACAAATTAGCACTCTCATCTTAACCAGCAGGATATTTTATTTAGGTATGTTAGCAACAATAAGAAGATGCTAGCATCACAGGGTAACTGGTTAAAATATTATTAGAAGTTAATTCATATTTTAGCAGATAATTCCTAATTAATTTGCTGTAGTTATCTTGTTAAATGTCAATTAAGTCTCTCCACATCCCTTACAGGTTTCTGCTATTCATAAAATGTAATTATGCAGCTATTGCTCATGTATTCTTTATTGCTTATATAATCTACCAGTTAAATGCAAGTCAAAAAGATTTATCTTCTAAGTTCTTAATAGCATCACTAAATGTTCTAATTAATAATCAATAGTCCATCTGCATAATTAATTGGGGGGAAGAATCCTAATGAGATAATGCCTTGCAGTTAGCTGAGCTGAGGCTAAAACTTTTATCTCTCATAGCAATCATTGCTCAGCGTGGAAGAGTGTTTGAGCAACTCAGATTCCTTCAGGGCTCATGGAGGTGCTGGGTTTAAGTGCTAATGATGGGGAGCTCGTGTGATTTTATTGATACATCCTTAGTCACATTCTTTCCTAACAATATGTAATATAAGCCTCTCCATGGAGCATAACCTATTTGTTGGATATGAGTTTTCAGAGACACAGGCTCAGGTGAACAAAAATACATTTCTTCATTTTCCTTAAAACCAATCTGATGTTCAGAATCTGAGCCCTCAGCCCACCTGATGTGAAACTTAATACATCATCTTCAAGTACCCCCGGTCCGATGGAGCAGCTTCTCCGGCAAACAAGTCTACGCTCTAGGCTTGAAAACCTCCCTTGCAGCTTTTTCCTCTCCCTCTTCCTTAGCGCTGATTTCTAACTGGGAAGGAGGGTGGTTCTGCAGTGGTGTCATCTGGGCAGACATCTCATTTCCCAGATTCAGCCTGCTTTCTTCTAAACTATTGTCCTTTCACGTATAATGTGAATGGCGGGCCCTTTGGGAGCCCTCTTCACACCCCACTGTAAAACATTAATCATTCTCATTCACTGAAATATTTTTGGTTTCGCTGTAACCTCCACCATCGGGGTTCCTAAGGGTTATTCTTTATTTTCCTTCAGAACTCCAGGCTCCTGTTTTCCATCGGCCCTTCCTCAGACCTTCCTAGTCCTTCCTAGCTTGGGATCACTTACATCTGAAGCACTCTTTGATGGCAAAAAGGCTGAGGGGCTGCCAGGGGTCGGTCTTTGCTGTCTTCTGACACACCCCTGCACAGCCTCTCTGATTTATTGTTCACTTGTCCAAAGTCACAAGGGGTTGCTGGGAAGGAGGCAGAAGGCTGTAACTTTTGTTCCAGTCTTCTCTTCCGAAATATCTGGTGGTATTTGGGGGTATGACACAAAGATAGATCCACATCTTTCTTCCCGGATCTTCTTCATCTCTTTTCTCCCTCTCCCTGTCTTATACGGAGCGGGGCTGGGGTAGACACGATAGTACTTAGGAGCATTCCTTTTCTTATGCCTTCTTTCTTATGGCAGAACTCTCTGCACTTTATCTTTGAAGCTGACCATGTGGCATCCTTGTTCTCTGGCTCTGGAGTTAAATGTGACCCCTTGTCAACAGCAGGAACAGGAGTGTTTACAAAGGAATAAAGAAAATAATATGGTATCTGGAAAAGATGAAAAATCGAGTTTGGAAAGATACATGCATCCCAGGGTTCATAACAGCTCTATTTACAATAGGCAAGATAAGGAAGCAACCTAAGTGTCCATCAACGGATGAATGGATAAAGACGACAAGAAGATAAGTCTCATGCACACGCGCGTGTGTGTGTGTTTGTTGACGGTGTTTAGTCAACCATGTCAGATTCTTTGCGGCCCCATGGACTGTAGCCCACCAGCCTCCTCTGTCCATGGGACTTCTCAGGCAAGGATACTGGAGTGGATTGCCATATCCTTCCCCTGGGGATCTTCCCAACCCAGAGACCTGTGTCTCCTGAACTGGCTGGTGTGTTCTTTACCACTGACCCTCCAGGGGAGCCCTGTGTATAAGTAGACATTACTCAGCCATAAAAAAGAGTGCAATAATGTCATTAACAGCAACACGGGTGGACCTAGAGACTGTCACATGAAATAAATTAGACAAAAACAGATACCATATAATATCACTTATATGTAGAATATAAAAAATGATACAAATGGACTTCCTTACAAAACAGAAACAAACTCACAGAGATAGAAAATAAGCTTATGGTTACAAAAAAGGAAAGGAGGGATAAATTAAGAGTTTGGGATTAACATATGCACACTACGATATATCAAATAGATGAAAAAGCAAGGACTTATTCCATAACTCAGTAAACTATATTCAACATCTTATTATAACCTATAATGGAAAAAAATCTGAAAAAGAACATATATATATATATATATATAATCACTTTTCTATACATCTGAAATCAACCCATTGTAAATCAACTATGCTTCAATAAAAGATAATAAATATAACAAAAAAGAAAACAATATGTGAGGTAACATTTCAAATCATTATTCAAGCACACTTTGTCATGTCAGGCTGGGAACCTTGGAATATATGGAGTCACTAGTGTTCAAGCAAAGAGACCAGCCTGAACCCGTGGCACAAAGGCAGAGAAGAACTGAGAAGCTGCTGAGCACTCCATGAGGTGGGATTCAGAGAAGCCACGCAGTTAATTCATCTTGCCCAAGGGACTTGCAGGCTCGGGAACAGTTCCTGTAAGGCAGGGCAAGAAAAAGCTTCTCTGATTTGTTTTGTGCCCCAAATCTCTGGCTTCACTTGGCAAATAAGTCTATATACTCAGGGGGTTGGGGCTGAGAGCTGCACCATCTCAGAAGTTTCAAAGAACCAAAAAAAAAAAAGGATTGCAAATAAAATCCCACCGTTGTTCACTGAACTACAAATTGCGATCAGTGAAAGAAAATAATACCTCAATTTGAAAGACAGAAACTCCTTTACCGGAGTACCTTATGAGCTGTTTAACGCAGTTTGCTCCCTTCAGACAAGGCTGCCAGGACAGACACACATCAGATCAACCAGAAGTATTATCACCCTAGTAAAGAGACTACTGCTTGTCATCTTTATGATGCCTCTGCCCCTTTCAGTAAACAGCAAAGTGCTTTATCCCTTCCTTTCTGTTTATTCTTCCTCCTGGCTCTTCTCACCAGCAAAGTGCTTTTCCCCAGTGACCCTTCTCACAGAGAAAAGCTGCTTCTGTCTACACAATAGAAATAAGATGAAGTAAGCTAGGTCTGACTCATAAAGCTCCAGGTGGACTGCCAATCATTGTAAGACAGCCCACAGGATATCAGCACGAAGAGCTCCTTCTGAAGATCATCCATTTTGTCCATCTTCTGTCTTCTGGCAAGATCCTCTTCAAATCAGCCAAGAGAGGTCTTTCACCTTAAACATCTCTGGAAAAAGGCATTCCCTAGCTTCTTGCTACTGACCATGTTACCAAATACACTTTTTGCGCAATGCACTGCCAAACAAACCCAAGCATCAGCGTCTGGAGCAGAGAAGGGTTTACTGCAGGGCCATGCCAGGAGAACAGGTGGCTCATGCCCCACCACCTCCCACCCCCCAAACTCTGAGCTCACTAAAGAATTTCAGCAAAGCAGTTTTAAGGGCAAGGTGAGAGAGGGGCAGCCCAGAGTATGTGATCCACTCATGCACAGATCTCTGATTGAGCGATGTTGAGATCACAGGGCAATTGGCATCATTAACCCTTAGGGACCAGAACATCTGGGGGCGGCCTGCCCATCATCATCAAGCAGTTAATTTCTTCCATTTGGTGATGGCTTTAGTGTCTGAAAAACAACTCAGGAGATAAGTATCAGATACTCTCAGGTAGCTGAGCTTCCCAGGTGGCTCAGTGGGTAAAGAATCTGCCTGCAATACAGGAAATGCTGGAGACGTGAGTTCGATGGCTGGGTCGGGAAGATCCCCTGGAGGAGGGCATGGCAACCCACTCCAGTATTCTTGCCTGGAGAATCCTATGGACAGAGGAGCTTGGCAGGTTACAGTCCATGGGGTGGCAAAGAGTCAGACACGACCGAAGAGTCTGTTCTAGAAAGGCCCCATAGGGTCCTGCTCAGTTACAACCATGCCAGTGTCTTATATTTGGGAATTAGACATAAACTCTTTTTTTTTTGGTTTTGGCTGTGGGATGTTAGTTCTCCAACCAGGTATTGAACCCGTATCCCTTACATTGGAAGGTTGGAATTTTCACCACTGGACCACCAGGGAAATCCCCAGACAAAGTGTAATTGTAATCTTTCCTATATTTTTTACTTTCTTTCCTCCTCACAAGACTTGCCCATGGGTAATAATGAAGCTGGTACCTTCTCTTTTCTCCTTCTTCCTTGCAATGTGCCCTCTGGGGTTTACATCGCCCAGGTTTTTCAGAGTCTTAATTGTCATGGAAGAAAATAGATGAATGCTCTTTTTTAAAGACATCAGTCCCTTGCAAAATGAGCCCTGCAAGAAGAAAGAAATGTATAATACAAGATGTTGAATTATTAATGATGACATTTCAGGCACCTCTGAAAGGGAGATTGGGGTTAGTGTGAACTTTGCCCACATCCCTCCCAATAACGTCATGCTTGTAAGATCAATCATGACGATTGAGTCAGGGCAGCTGGCTTTAAACTTCAGGAAACTAGCATTTGGCTCTCCTTAATAGCTCCCTTATTTTGGCCAATTTATTAAATGTTTCTTTTCCTTGTTTTTCCTATCTGCAAAATGGGTTGGGGAGGGGGGAGGGATAATCAGCCTGCATCATAAGTTGTTGAGATCAAATGAGATGATGCAGATAATGGACTTTCCACAATGCCTGCCAGGCATATTGTGCTTAGTACAAACTGGTACGGATACAATCAAAGATTTTTGCACGGACTATTGGGATACTAAGAAGGGCCAATGGGGAGTTGTTGCTCCTTCCTACTGATGTATTTGATAAACATGACTATATAACCAGCACGTTTTGATCTAGAAGGCACAGAGGCATCTGTGGGAACATCCCATCTGTTCCCACGGCGGTGAGAGGCTCCTTGGAGCGCGAGAGGGGTGGGTGGTCCGGTGAGCGCAGGAAGGGGCGCTGCTCAGTCCTCTGCCTGCCCTGAATATCTTGTGCTTCTTACCAGCGGGACCCCATGTCATCAAGGGCTGGCAGGTGGTGGAACCTTTGCACCTTTCCGGTCTCCTTATCTTATATTTCCCAGGACTGACCCTTATACGCTTGCTTTTATCCTAAGGTAGAGGACTGCTTAGCCTACAGTCAGGCAGACAGACCAGTCGTGATTTGGTGAAACCTGGAAGAATTACAAACTGTGGCAAAAATAGCCAACTAAGGAATCGCTGAGGCATATTTACGTTTCCCCTTGATATCTGTAGAAATGCACATCTTCAAGCATCACAGAAATAATCGCCTGCTCTATATATTTTTCCCCCTTTTATGGCTTTTATTGGTATACAACATTATTCAGGCTAGGCTCTTCCGTCTCCCAAGCCAATTGCTTTTGCATCTGTGTTTATATTGATGCTATTCAAACAATGATCCTCCACTTCCCCTGTCAGTTTCCATCGTTCATTTCACGTATTATGAACTTATTTAAACAAAAATCATCCTCTCTGGGTGCATTTCTTTCCCATCTGTTCCCCCCTCTTGCCCCATGCTACCAATTCTCATTTTAAAGCAACACGATAATATCATTTATTGTTTTTCCTCTCTTGTTTTCCTAAGTTTCTCCTATAACATTCAATGTGGGAGAGGTGATGGTGAGGAAATATACGGTTTTAGTACTGATTTATAGGCAAGAAGGTGTTTCTTTACTCAAAATGTTTCTAAAAGGATTCATACCAATTTTTTAGAGCAGTGAGCCCTTGATAATGGCTGCACTTTATATATAGGGTGCTTTAGAGTCAGATTTTAAATGTAATTTCACTACGTGTCATTTTAGGGAGTCTGGAGAAATAAAGAGGGAAAAATGACTAGTTATCCAGATCATTCAAAATATTCAGATTTTTGGCAACCTTGCTGACTGGCATGCAGATGTTAGACTGAATTATTCACCCTTCTTTCAAAGGCTTGGTGTTGTGGAAACACAGCTCATTTTGTATTAGAACCAAAGTAAGGTGGTGGTGTGAGGGGTGGGGGCTGTTTTCATTTTATGAAATGATTTAAATATAGGGAAGCAAACCTGAGTATGTTTTTAGCTTAATAATGTTTTTTGGTTTCCGTTTGTTCACAGGTACTGTTCTATTTCCCAGGCTCAGGAAGACCTGCTATAAATACCTTAATCCTTCCTAAAGCAGGTGTTTGTGTACCTATTCCCCATATAGATTTGTTAGGGCCATGAGAGAGAATTTATTCTCATAATCTTCCTACAAAGCATAACTGTTCCTACTGCGTCTGCCAGCTTCACCCAGATGAATAGCCCAGGGCCTCAGTGCATGCTTCTCAGGCCAGCTATGGGAGATCAACTATTTTTTTTTAAGAGAAATTAGGCTTTTCCATCTTTGAAGAAATATCGGTGGAGCCCACACTTCAGTAGACAACTCCCAGAGGTCACTGAAGCCTGCATGGAATTCGTCACTCATTTATAAATGGGCCACGTTTCTCTGAAATGACAGATCTCGTGAGTTAATATTATCTCACATAACCCTTACCCTTGAAATGAGAGGTGCTTTAATGATCGAGCAGTCTCTTTCTAGAGTTCCTGGACTATGTGAGAATCTCTTGAGCGTAGGAGGAATGTCGGTGAGGAGTTCATCCTCTGTCTCCCTGTACCCTTCCTGTTGCCGTGAAGCCCGGTACCCTGGAGTTGGACTTCAAAGCATGCCCCTTGTTGGAGGGCCTCCGCCCCACTTTCCCTGGGCTAAAGAAGGCAAGATGCTTCAACTGCTCTTCCTCTGTGATAGTTTCACAAGGAGCCTATTTATCTCTTTTACAGTTCATTACACCTGAGGAACCTTATTTAGCTAAAGGAAATTGCCCTCTGGGGAATGGTTAGAATTAGTACGGAGTAAAACCTTTAGGGGTGGAAAACTCTGTCTGCATATTACAGAAAACGAAACCCAAACTCCCAAATCTGCTCCGTAACTCGTTATCCCGTTAGGAAATGCAAGGTCTTTTTCTTAACTCTTCCCCTGTGAGTGTTACATCAGTTTGGTTTCGGCTCTTCTGTTCTTGTTTTCTGTTTCCCTCAAGGGGATAAGGTCTGGATTTAGGTCCATAAAAGGATAAACTATCTAAAAGTTAGAAGATCCAAGCATAAGATCCATCGTTTTGAGATGTAGTCCATGGGAGTTCCTCTGTGGTCTCTTGGAAGAGCTGAGTCAGGAAAGTCAAGCCTCAGAAGGAGGGATGGACCAAGGGTTTTTAAGATGTCCTTTCTTCTTATGAAAGACTAGCATCTTGGTACTTAAAAATAGGTCATCCCCATCACTAGTCGCGATCATGATATGACCTTCGTAGCATCACTGCTGTGATCTTTGCTTCCAAAATCTTTCTCTACTTGTTGGGTTCATTTTGGCCTCTCCTGGCTCGAAAGAACCTTCTTCAGAGCCTGTGAGATCTGTAATCTTCATTTCTTTACCTAGGACGTTCATGCAGTTTCTTTTTTTCAGAACCGATTATATTCAGGCAGCTACCTTCCAATGGCCTCTGCTGTTGAAGGTGATTAATTTCTGAAATCAAGAGGCTCAAAGATTTAGGTCTAATGTGATGTGGTCACTGTAGGAAAAAGACCAGGAGCTGGAGGGTTTTTGCCGAGCATCTCAAAACGGAGTGAAAACTTAGAATTTCTGCCAAGAGTCTCCATGTCAGGTCGAAGAAGAATTTTACTGAATACTTGCGCATGTGATGAACCATAATTTGAAGAATGTCTGAAAGATGTTACTCTCTGTTTAGGCAGTTTCCCCAGTCACTTTATACGAGCAGGCTCTTGGTTTATATCACTCTTTCCTAAACCTGTTCTGAAGTGCAGGGGACATGTCCCGGTTTTGGGGTCAGGGAGCTTGTTTTCAAACATTTTTGTTTCTGCTAATCGTAGAATGATCTCTGGTGAGTCATACAGTGGCTCTGGGCTGATGTCTCACCTGGAAAGTAGAGGTGGATCTGGGTGATCACCAAGGAAGCTAAGTTGCTGGGTAGGCATCGTGTTTTACGTTGGTTGTCTCAGCATCAGAAATTCATAAACTCTGTTAGGCTTCAGAATCATGGGGCCACTTTATTAAAAATGTAGTTTTCTGGGCTCACTCCAGCAGGTCGTGTGTGGTGGTGTCTGGGGAAGAAGCACTCCAGCAGACCGCCTGCCTCATCAGTGCCTTAGGTGAGTCTGATGCCCAGAGTCCTCAGACCATGGTTTCAGAAGCACTGCTTTGGAACGTGTCGTTTCAGAGCCACAGGGAAACTCTCTTCCCCATTTCCTCATTAACACTAGAAGGATCCTCTTTAGGGCACCAAGGGAAGACTTCTCACTGGGCTTGAAGCCCAAATGTCTTCAATAAGAATATAATCATACCAAAGTGCAAATGATAAATGTGAGTCTTTTCTAGAAGTAGGTCTTGACGGGAGTCTGGAGGGGGAGGCGTGAGGCTGCTGAATGACTTAGGGGGACACCAAGGATGGGTATGGAGAAGGCAATGGCACCCCACTCCAGTACTCTTGCCTGGAAAATCCCATGGATGGAGGAGCCTGGTGGGTTGCAGTCCATGGGGTCGCTAAGAGTCGGACATGACTGAGCGACTTCACTTTGACTTTTCACTTTCATGCATTGGAGAAGGAAATGGCAACCCACTCCAGTGTTCTTGCCTAGAGAATCCCAGGGATGGGGGAGCCTTGTGGGCTGCCATCTATGGGGTCGCACAGTGTCGGACACGACTGGAGCGATTTAGCAGCAGCAGCAAGGACGGCTGAAGGGTGAGACTGATGGGTAACTCAAGGATGAATTGCACTGACTGAAACATTTTGTTGCTAGCTGTCTTCTGAGATACAGACATCGAGCTGGGTAGAGGTGGGAGATGAGGAAATGAGCTAAGTAGAGTGGCTGGACGAATGTATCCAAAAATAAAAGCTTGGGGGTATTTTCTGAAAGACATACAGGTGAGAAGTGACTAAGAAAGAGATGACTTGTTCCAGCAAGTAACCTGTGATGACTGGCTGTGCCCTGAAGACCCAGGCAGAGTCATTTGATAATATGACATCTGTGGGGTGATGATAACCATTGGCCTGAAGTAGACAGAGTGTGTGTGCTGGTGCGTGTGCGCGTGCGCGCGCGCGTGTGTGAGTGTGTGGTACAGGAGAGGTGAAGAGAGGAGTCCTGTATAATAAGTCCTGCAGGACAGGGAGCACAGCTAAGCAATTCAATAACTCTGTCCTACTTTCAGCTCTGTTGGTGCAAGGGCAAGGCACTGAAATGAGCCTTCAATCCAGTTTATTTGTTGCTATCTAAATTCCAATTTATATTTTTTTGTCAGGTTGGCCCATTTGCATGCAAGGCACCTAGCTCTAATCTACTCTGATAATGACTTGGGTAAGCAGGTTGAAATTTTCTTACTCTTCCCTGAAGGCTCACAATGTGAAAGGAAGGATAGTAAAGCAACCTTTCCATGATTAAACAAGAAATAAAATTACAGCGTGGTGTTTTTATTCTTCTCATTTTTCCCCCATCTCTCACAACTTTAGATGCTGAACTAGGCTTGGCAAGGACATAGACTCAAGGAGATGGGTGCCTTGTTTCTTGGGATTAAAGCTCCTGTTTATCATGAAGCCTTAGTAATACTGCCCAGCCAATTTCTGCATTAAACAAACACAAACTGAATAAGAACCTAATTTAATCTCCACATGGCCAACATCCATTAATAACCTAGATTTCTCTAACCCTAAATCTTATAGACAGCTTATTCATCTTTTTTCTTTAAATGTTTGATTCTTCTCTCAGATTTATTCTCAGGTACTTAATTCTTACATGGCTGACATTATACATTCTCTGGGTAAAAATTCAACAACTCCCCTTTCAATTCCAATCCATTTCATTTGGTTCTGTTCCATACTGTTCCATTCTCCTTGTTTCATTCTAGAAATCTCTGGGGTCATATCTCAAGCTTAATTCCTCTTTTTGAATGCCTGACTTCGCTGTGGGATAAATCCCTGCAAGAATTGAATCCTTGAACCAGTCCACTATCGATCCCCTCTCCTAGTCCTGCCAGACACAAGAGTCAAGGGGGCTAAGTTCACTTAAGAGGCCAGGATCTGGAAGCAAGTCAGAAAGAGAAAAACAAGCACTGCATATTAACACATATATGTGAAATCTAGAAAAATGGAACAGATGAACCTATTTGCAAAGTAGAAACAGAGACACAGAAGTAAGTAGAGAACAAACATAGAGACACCAACGGGGGTGGAGAAGGGCGGGGGGAGAACTGGGAGACTGGCACTGACGATCTCTTTAGTTAAAACAGATAACTAACGAGAAAGTGCTGGACAGCACCAGGAACTCAGGGCCCTGCGGTGACCTCAATGGAAAGGAAATCCCAAACAGAATATATGTGCATGCATTCACAGCTGAGGCACTTCTCTGTACAGCAGAAACTAACACAACACTGTGAAGCAACTATGCATCAATAAATTCTTTTTTAAAAAGAGACCAGGATCTAGATGAAAGACCAGATAGTGCTGGAGCATCTCTGAAAAGCAATCAATAGTAAGGAGAGTTGGTCCGATGGAAACTTTGAACAGGTGAAATTTATGTAGTTTGCCTTTCTCTCGATATTTTCTTCCCTCGTTCATCTCCTTATTAACGTCCCCTTTTCTTTTCCAGCCCCAGAGCACTCTTGTGACTTTCCTGTTAACTGGACACCCCTCTACTGCGCAACGAGGGATGCCTCCCTCCTCCTCCCCATCCAAATCGAGCCACAGATCCCAACTCTCTATTCAGTTTGATAAACACTAGTTAACTGATAATCGATCAAAACGGTACTGAAGAATGGAAGGTTATTTTGTTATCCTCTTTTGTGAGTTTTTGAATTTAAAAGGTGACTCCAGAAATGACTTAACCCAGACTGTGAGGATGTGGGGAAAAGGGAACACGCATGTTCTCTTGGTGGCAATGCAAATGGATGCAGCCACTGTGGACAATAGTGTGAAGATAGCTTCAAAAATTAGAAATAAAGCTACCGTATGATTCAGCAATCTCACTTCCGGGTTTATCCAAAGGAAAGGAAAATGGAACCTTGAAGAGATATAAGCACCCCTGAGTTCATGGCAGCATTATTCTTAAAAGCCGTAGTATAGCGAATACAACCTAGGTGCCCATCAGCAGAGGAATGGATAAAACTGTGGTGTACATATGTATAGCTCTGCCATAAAAAAAGAAGATTCTGACTTTTGCAAAATCATGGATGAAACTTGAAGGCATTGTGCTAAGTGAAATAAGTCAGACAGAGAAAGAAAAATACTGTATGATCTCACTTTTATGTGGAATCTAAAAAGAAGAACTCATAGAAACAGAACGTAGAATGGTGTTTGCCAGGGCTGGAGGGTGGCCTAAATGGGGAGATGTTAAGGTTGCAAACTTCCAGTTATAAGACAAAGAGGTTCTGGGGATCCAAAGCACAGCATGGTGACTGTAGATAGTAATGCTGCATTATGTACTTGAAAGCTGCCGGAGAGTAGATCTTAAATGTTTTCAACACAAAAAGACATGGTAATTATATGATGTGATGGAAGTGTTAGCTAATGCCATGGTGTTCGTTTTTTTGCAATATGTAAGTGTGTCAAATCAACACGTTGTGCACCTTTGAATTACACACTGTTACATGTCAATTATATTGCAAAAAGTTGGAAGAGAGTGCTACTTGTTTGCTTAGAAAAGACAGAAATGATTTCTTAAAGGAATGAATCTTTTTGGTAAAATTCTAGGCACCTTGGTAGAAAATTTTTGAGCTAATGTCTGTCCCTATTGTTCAAACACTAGTAAGTATTATCACTTTCTATCTTATCCCTAGATGAAGTCATTTCTGCCAGCTGGAAATGACTTCATCTGGGGATAAAAATAGACAATTAGTGTATTTGAACAATACAGTAGTAGTAGTGTAGTGTTTGAACAATAGGGACAGACATTAAGCTGAGGGCTTCCTTGGTGGCTCAGAGGGTAAAGGGTCTACCTGCAATGCAGGAGACCAGGGTTTGATCCCTGGGCCGGGAAGATCCCCTGGAGAAGAAGATGGCAACCCACTCCAGTATTCTTACCTGGAGAATCCCATAGAATTTTAGCTAGAAATGCTACTGAGTAATTGCTCACTTCATTATATGTCCACACAATTGATTCTTTCCTTTAACAGGTATTTACTGAACACCTACTATATTTCAGGCTGTGTGAGGTGTCTTGCATACAAATGATGAATAAACCAGTTTTCCAGGGAGTGAAATCTGAGCAGTCAGAGGTCACTTCCTGACTTCTTCTAGGCTAGGATATTTGCCAAACCCATTCCATCCATCAAAAGAATAAAAAAGGGATAGAGAAGATGTAACACACACTTGAACTTAATCCTTGCCACTCTCTCACTGTGGCTCAAGAAGAATGGGTTTGGAAAAGCAAGATAAATACTTCTGTCAGAGAAAGCTGGCTGCCAAGCCCATTTAAAAATCAAATTACTGGTTTAATAGCATGCATTGTTTCCATCTCAAAAGATGACGCTATTGGCAGAGACGAGGAGGTGACACCATCTTGAGAGCTTAAACCGAGGTAACAGCGGATGAAGCTGTCTGCAACGGACTGCAAAGCCATTCTGCCGTCTGGCACTCTCGCTGTCCATCCTGGGGGGAATGGGAAACAGAGGGCTTCCAGAGGGTGAACGGTGACCGGCTGCCTCCCTGAGAGGGCACCCTGAGCAGGGCCTGTCCCCCCGCCTGACATTCTGCCCACTGCGAGTGCACGAAGGAATGCCTTTCTAGGTAGCAGTCTTACAGCAAGTGAGCAAGCGAAGTCACTCAGTCGTGTCCGACTCTTTGTGATCCCATGGACTGTAGCCTAGCAGGCTCCTCAGTCCGTGGAATTTTCCAGGCAAGAGTACTAGAGTGGGTTGCCATTTCCTTCTCCAGGGGATCTTCCCAACCCAGGGATTGAACCGGGGTCCCCCGCATTGGAGGCGGATGCTTTACCGTCTGAGCCACCAGGGAAGCAGTTTTATAAACATACTGCAAATACAGGGCATGTTTACCGAAGAGAACACAGCAGCACACAAAGCAAAAAAAGTAAATACATAAGAATAAAAATCTTTCATGAAGCCTGGAGATAGCTAACATTGATATTTCAGTGTAGATCTTTCCAATCTGTTAAAATTTTCTGTATTCATGTGAGTGTGTGTCTTCAAAGTAAAGCTGAGATCAAACTGTAGTTATTTACACTTAACACAGGGCGGGCTTCACGAGCACACAGCCTGTGCTTGGTTTGATGCTCTGCTGTTGCCATCGTGAAATTCTTCATCATTTAATCTCTGAAACTGTGTTCTGTGAGTGAAGTCCTGTGGGGCACGTGTGAGCAGAGAACATTCGGGTGGCAGGTGACCCTTGTTCTCACTGCCCTGTCTGCAGAGTGTTCGCTCTGCTCCGTGAGCACAGGATTGCGGTGGGGCCGCACCTCGCGGGACTTTTGTGAGATGGAAGTACGGACCACGCTAAGCATATTGCATCTGTGAACCAGTAGGAATAGTGACAGCTGAGAAAGGTCGTGCTTTCCATTTGAATGAGAACTCACCTCTAACTTGGAAGGCAATGACCGTCTAAGAAAGGTGAATGACCTAGAAACCCTATTATATCCTTTCTTAGTCGTGCAGCTTCCATCCGCTGGCCAATCACTGATGCCAGAATGCATGAAAACCAAAAACAGGGCAACCCATTGTTCTCTTTCCTTTTGGTCCTTCCTTACTCACCAGTGAGCTGAAAGTTGAGAATGTGAGTTAGTTGTGCGTGTACCGAGAAGTGAAATAAACACAAGTGAGATCATCTTGTGCAGCACTGTCACACTTCTAGCAAGAAAGACACACACACGTGTATAAACTTTGGAATACAGATTGTACGGTTTTGGTAATTCTGCAAGTGAGTTAAACAGTTTTATTATCATTTTAAACCTGCATTGTGTAAGTTTTTATGCTAATAATTTAGATTTTTAATTTTTCTTTTAGAACAACATTAAATAGCAAAAAAAAAAAAAAAAAAGAAAGAAAGAAAAAAAAAGCCATGTCAAGTCAAGCAAGAGACCATAGCACAAAGCAAAGGTACTTTTATCCTGCTTATTGGCTGCACATTTTCATTCTTCTAGGCTGTGCAAATTATGTATCCAGCTCTGACTAAACCATATATTATGATTTTTTTCAAGTCATTAAATATGATTTAAAAGATGATTACTAACAGCTGCATAGTAAATAGTTTCAATTGATGAACTTATTTAACTTCTCTCTTATTATTCTAAGGATCTTTAGATGCATACAATGTGTTTACAATTAGTTGATTATTATGGTGTGATGAAAATCTCTGTACATAAATCTTTATGGTTTTTTCCTTAAGTAAATTACAAGAAAGAGTTGTTAAACAATGTGCATGTTTACGAGTCACTATAGAGACATACTGCTCTTCAGAAAGTGGTGATTTACAATTTTCACCTTAATACTGCAACCTCAGTCTGTATTAGGAAAGTACTGGGCCAGTGATAAGCGAGATGGGACTTGCCTTCCTGCTACTTAAAGCCAAAGAGATGAGCTAGACACTCAATAGTCACACACTGATATATATGTATTTACAAACCATGATGAGTCCCGTGAAGGAAAGGATTGAAGCGTTTTTTTGTTTTGTTGTGTTTTTTTTTGGCTGCTACACTCTGCAGTTCCTGGCATCTCAGTTCTCTGACCAGGTAATGTATTTATTATAGTAAATTCTTCCCATTTCAATCTGATCAAAAATACATACTTAGTGTTTCGTTATATATTTTGCACTGGGTTTATATTTGCCACTTGACTTTTCAACACCAAGAACATTTATTTAGTGTCTCTGACACTAAGCATTTGTGAGTTATTACGAGGATACAAATATAACTAAGATAGACTTTCAGCTCTCAAGACACACGTGCTACAGTGTCAGGAAGTCACGGATTAGAGCTGGATCCCAAATAATGTGAGCAAATAGCAAATGAAAAAACAAAATAACACTGGAGGAGTAATTAATTGTTAGGGGTGAAAACCCACAAAGGAGGTGGGATTGGAGCTTTGAAGGCTGAAGGGGGTTTCAGATGGTAAAAGGGGGGAGACAAATGGACATGGTGGCAAGGAAAGCAACAGAAACTGAGAAAGGACTCAGCTATTTGCAGGCAGTGGTTTCTATTTCTCCCAGAGGAACCCCCACACCCCACCCTGTCCCTGAGCTTAGAACAATGCTTGGCACTCTAATTCTGCTTTGGTTGACTCTAATCTCTTTTTCCTATGAGAATATGGTGTTTCATCACCCACATTGTAGATAAGAGATCTTATCTGACTGGTCCCTTCCTCCCATTGTAGAAATAGAAATAATTAATTGCTTTCTCCTCTGCACTCTTACATTGCTTTATCTTTTATGCTATAATTGCCCTTGTCAAGTGCTGCTGGGGTTACATGCACGTAAGTCCCTTTATCTACTTCTTTGACTACAGTTTCTACATCTTTGGACCTGCAGTGCCCAGAATGGTGCATTGTGAAAAACAATACGTGGCAGTGGAATCAGATTGAATGGAAGCCAGTAACTCCTGGCTCCAGTGCTGGCAGTTTGAGTGATCTGATGAAAAGTCCCAGCCTATGTGCTGGTGAAGACTGGGAGCAGAGGAAGAAATTGAATTTGAATAACTGAATTTTAAGAAGGAGGCATATGCTTCTGCTGTAACCTCCCCACACCAGACAGCGAAGCCCAGATGCAAGTCAGAATGCATTATGTATTTAATGCGTCTCATGGGGTTGGCATCTGAGATAACAGGAAGAGAAGGCAGGGATTATAATCAAAGTGGCAACATTGGAAGACACGTAGCTGGTGGTGAAAGGTCAGAGCACATCTTTAGATATTTAATCGACCTTGCACCGGAGGAGTGGATTTGATTGAGGGCTGGTGTGTGTGTGTGTGTGTGTG